>JARHVA010000022.1:3027500-3627500 GCA_037957365.1 Torreya grandis
CCAAAATAGGTATTTCAATTGCAGAAGTATTTCATGTAAAGGTATGGGAACACATTATGGCACTAAGAGAGATGATATATGATCTATATAAAATACATATATAGACCCAAATACACATATAATATAACCTACAAATGAATTTCAAGCTCTACATAGAGGGGTTGGGAATGGAAAAAAATGAAAGGGATGAAGGTCATCCACAAACAAACATCAATGAACATAAAATGCACACAAAATTCAAGAATAATGAAGGGAGGTGAAATCAATTATCATTAAAGCGCAAATTTCAAGTGGCAAAGGACCCATGGAGGGAAAATTTTGGTAGCAATATTGTGCCTAGAAATGTCGATCAATTTACAATGCAAGACCCAAGCTTTTATAGGAAATTATAAGCCCATGGGTAATTAATTATAATAAATAATGTAGATGAAATAATTAGATGGACATTAGAAAATAAGACATAAAATCTCAGTAATTAGATATGGATGGACAAAATTAATTAGATATTTTGCTTGTGTCCTTGAGGTATGGTGATGATTACCTTGATCTTGCAACGTCATCTTATCCTTTATTTCTTATTAGTTGTGTCACAACCAATATTTAATCATTTAGCTACTACATCAAAATTTGGAAACTTCATTAATAGGGAATGTCACTAGAGATCTCTTGGGATTTCTTGCCTTGGAAGATTTTGCTTAATTTTATATTTTTACCTTCAATTTTGTTGTTGACCAATTTTGACCCTTAGGTCAAAATGGTCAACTCTACATTAAAAAATTAATCTTATCATGGCTTTCTTAGTCATTATATACATTAATACGTCCTTCATAGGTTATTTTTTCCCTTATTAGTAATGTTTAAGGTTTATTTGAAAAGATTAAAGTAAATGGCTTTTGAAACCTAGTGTTATTCTAAGCATTTATGACCTTGGTCAAGTTAGTTCAAGTGTACTAAGTGGTAAAAGGGTATCATTTTGGTCATATATTGAAATGTTTAAGTCATATAACACTTCCCATAATTTGTGCCACTCCTCAAAAAGGTGGAAAAGTCAATTTATAATATACACCACACTTTTATGTTGTCAGTTGACTATCTCATCTACGGAATTTGTATACAAATCCATCTTTTTTGCTTTATGAATAATGGATAACAATCTATCTACTCTTATAATCCTATCCATCTGCGAATAGTTTAAGGATTACAATGGTTTTGGTCTACTTTTGTAAATTTTTTGAAAATAAATATATTTTTTGTTTTCACAAGGATCCCATAGATCACCTCCATCACCCACACCCTTTATAAAATGTGTGGGAGTGTCTAAAGATAATGAAATATAATATTTATTCTATTTTTAGAGTATGAGTTGAGTTTCTTTAAGTTATAGTATTTTGGTGTAGTTAGGAGGAAATATTGATGATGTTTGAAGTGTTTTATAGTTCATTAGTCTATTTAATGTCTCCTTTGCCTCTCAGAGCCATCAATCCATTTATCATCAAGCACAATAATCTCTACCAGCTACCTATGAGGTCAAATCTATACTTTTATTTTCACTACTCATCATTAATAGGGGTGTACTATGTGGAAGGGATTGAGTGATTCTAAAAGAGAGAGCTTCCAATTCCATTAAACTAGTTAAGTAAGGGAGGCCTAAAGGAGATAAGGTCAAAAAGAAGACTCCTCACCTAACCAAGAACTTATTCAAGAATCTCAAGAGCTCAAATTAGAGGCATAAATTAAATGGTGAAGAAGTGATATGAGGTAGATGGAGAAAAAATTCAATGTATAATGGATATTAAGAGTTGTGAGGAACACCTCAATGACACCTAAATCCAATGGACCCCTCCATGGAGCTCCAAATATATGAGATTGAAATGAGTGCCTATTTAAAGGGGTTTTCACCTACATCAATTCTAATGTATAAGGGGTTTAAGGAGGGGATATCATAATATAACACTCAAACTAGGGCTCAAATTACTTATCTTAGGTGAAATATGACCAATTATTCATATTCCATGCTCTAACCAAGACCCAAGTGCTTAAAGAGGTTGTTGATGGCCTAAAAGATGGAATAAAGTTAAAACTTATTCCAATTAATCACCTATAATAGTCATGAGTTCTACCCCAAGAGGTAAGACATATGAGGTGGTCTAAGAAGGTCTACAAGGGTGAAATACAATGGGCACTAGGTGGGTTCAACTCACTAGGCCAACATACCAAGAAACCCAAATGAATGCAATCATGAAAACCAAGTTAAGAGGCTTAATAGCCACCATAGTTTACCTTAATAGTAGAAATTAAGGTAAATTTGGGGATTTTAAGGTAATTGGTTTCCTTGACCTCAATCTACCTTATGATGATGACTAGTGATTCTCTAAGTTGGATATGTGTTGTCAAATACAGTTAAATACGTCATTAGCCATTTTTACATCTTTAAAATAGCTTTATCTCCCTTCTATCTATACTTAGATATGACACCATCTACAATAGTCACCATGAGAATACTTCAAAGGATTTCATGTTGAGTGAAGATGAAAAAATAGTGAAAGGGTGAATAAAAAATCAATTTAAGAGTTATTTATCATGTGTGATGTCATGTGATTTCTCAATACCTTCACCTCATACCTCTCCTCTATCTGTATAGAGGTTTGTAACACCTAAAACCACCTTAATTAGTTTAAGCTTGGTATATGCTTAAAATTGAACAAAATATCATGATTCATGGGAATGTGGAGTCTCTTATGAGATTTTAAAGTGTTAATTATTTTTAAGGAGACCCAACACATCTATGTGGGAGATCTCAACTCCCTCAAAAGGGCCTAACATAGAATATAAACCTAAAGTTAGTATATGCCAACATATAACAAGGTGAGTTATAGTTTGGGGTAGTTAGTTAAGTGAGTGGACTCATAGAGAAATCCTCAAGGCATCCATGCTCTTAAATTCATAAGACATTCACATGAAAGGAGGTTCATTCCCTTACCCAACCAAGAATTTAAGAATGTATACTTATAGGCTAGCCAATAGGGTAAACTTGAGAATGGGAATGACCAATTATATTAATAGCCTAAAGGACAAGCTAAAAAGAGGGTCTTGATATATGAGTAGATCTTAGATGAAAAATAAGAATGAAGTATACACAAAAATAAGATCATGTTATAAGTCAAAGTCACAAATGAGGAAAAATTATATATAGGGTTTCAAGAAATCTTAGTAAATTAGCCTTAAGAGAGCATAGTCATGAATTGGGAGCACCAAGAAAGTTATAAAAAGAGGATGGATTCAAGGTAGTAAGACCTAAGAGAGGATAATAAAGATTAAACAATAACATTTAATGGGTTTAGAATTAGGGAACCCTTAGGAGGTATGCTTGCAGACATCTAGGGTCAAATTATGCCCTTGACCTCCAAACCCTACACAAAGATAAATGAGATGCTTGAAGGGGTCAACCAGGACATGGAACCAAAACATATAATGGAAAAAGATAAAATTTAGGGAAAATAATATGTTGTGATGGTGTTTAGTCCATAAAGTCACCCACAGTGGCCTCAAATTCATCATACGCTTATACTCACACATAGTCTATAGGTAGTTGGAAGTTAGTTTGAACCAAAATGGTTGTTTAAGGCATTTATAGGCATTGTCAAGTCTTAAAATTTTGTAGGAGTGATCATTGTGAATCATTAAAGGTAATAATATATTCACTTTGACTGAAAAAATAGTGGGAATAGACATTGTTTTGTCTCAGACCAAGGCTTGTTTTCCACATTTGTCTAGTGAGTGAAAAGCACATTCATGCTATAGAATGTTTGTAGAATAGTTGGGGACCTACAGAGGGTTTTATTTCTATTATGAACCCATTCTACCATTTCTATTTATCATTTTAGTGTAATGGTTACTATGGATGAATATGCTTTGTAAGTCGCCCTGTGAGAATTTTGTTTTATCCCACATTCATGGGAAGTAGTAGTTACTTAGAGATTTAGTATATAAGTTAGTGTTGATGCCAATGAAGGCATATAACAATTCATTGTATTGAGCTTTCTCAAAGTAGGTTGACCCATCAAAGTGGATTGTGATCAATATAATCATTTTATTGCTTCTTCTAATTTTATAAATCTATTATTTCATGCATTTTCATCAATTTATTGTAAGAGGATCCTCTCATCTAGTATCATAGTGCTTTCCAAGGCCAATTTTTTTCCTTCAAAAATCCTTACCTCTATTTTGTTTCATAATTTATTTCAATAAATTTTCACAAAATATTAACTCTATTATATGGCATAATTATTTTAAATAATTTTCTATATCACAATAATCTATTTCAGATTAGGGTAAAACCTAAACTACATAACTATAGGAAGTGCTTGGGTGAAATCCCTAAAACTCATTGTGAAGAGTACCATAAGAACTCCAAAGGAGCTAGCCCATTGAGAGGACCTGTTAGCAAAATGGGCAATGGCCCCTTCCTAATTGAGTAGTCTCCATCTATGAGGAAAACCAAGCGTGATCACTGAGAGATAAATCTATGGCCAAAATATTTATGGAGAGTGGTACTTAGATGACATTGGTAGCTAGATTGATATCTTTAAAATTTTAGGTAGACATTAAAACTTGGTGCCCATTTTTATCAGTTTCAAAATATTATCGTGGAGTATCAAAAAAATTGCCATATCATATCTTCAGACTTGTCATACAAATCTTATCATATTGCCAGCAAACTATCAAAAAACTATCATATCATTAGCAGAGTATTAATAGCCTTACCATACCATTTTTAGCATATTAATAACATAGCATCATACAACTATAATATCATATCTATAGACTTATTTCAGTATATCTCTAGTAGACATGTCTTACAAAACATAATAACTAAAAATAGAAAAAGAAATATCTTATTCTAGTCATGGTAGTAATCCAAACAGGAGCCAAAAACATGGAGGATGAAATTGTTTCCCTCAAGACCCACATCAAAGATCTTGATGAAAAAATTCTTGGCCTCAATCTTTAATATATCACCATGAAAGACAGCTGGCATCTAGAGTCCTCTTCAGACACAAGGTTTTCTTTTTCCAATAATTTTTGTGGGACGAAGCTTAATTTTCCTTGATTTTATGGTGCAATTATGACTAGATGGATCTATTAGGAAAAACAATATTTTAGTCTGCATAATAATATTGATTCCAATAAGGTCCCACTTGCATCCTTTCACTTGGAACATGAAGCCCTTAAATGGTATCTTTGGTATACCAAAGCTCATGATGAGCCCATATGGACTGATTTTTGTACCCTCATATTGAAATGGTTTATCCCTAGTAATTTTGATGACTTTAATGGAGCACTCACTAAACTTTACCGAATAATAATCATGAGATAATATAAAACAAAATTTGAAAAATTAGTCAATCACATAGAAGGATTGTTTGATGAATTATTTAGGAGTTACTTTGTTAGTGGATTGAAGGATGTAATTTGATCAAAGGTTAAAATTTTCTAGACCAACATAATGATGGAAGCCCTAGGGTTGGCTAAGTTGGTAGAGGACAAGATCATATCTCAACAATGATTCAAATCCAATTTTTCTCCATTCAAAAATACAACTTTGTAATGATCATAAACAATGTTAGCCCCCAAAATCACTCCTATCAAGCATTTGCTAAAGTAGAGAAAAAGGACTCTATTATAATTGTGATGACAAATTCACCTAGGGAAATTGATGTGTAGAGAAAAATCTATACTACTGGATGTGGATTTTCTACCTAAAAATGAATTTTTTGAAGGTGCTCAAGATATAATAGATGATCTAGAAGAAAATTCATCGATTATGGAACCTAATCCTTATAAAGACCAACCAGAGATCTCTCTCTATGCCTTAGTAGGAGTCACCACCCCAAAAACCATGTAGGTTAGGGGTTACTTCAATAATATCCTTCTCACCATACTCATTGATTCAGGTAGCACTCATAACTTCATTGGCCCTTATATTACCAAATAGGCTGATTGTTTTATTCATCCTTGCTCTAACTTTAAAGTCATGATTGCTAATGGGGGTACATTACCTTGTAAAAAGAGGTGTTATAATGCATGTATCTCTATTGGAGATTATAACTTGTGTTCTAACATGTTTGCCTTGCCCTTAGGTAGATGTGATATTATTTTAGGATCCCAATGGTTATGCACACTTGAACCCATCTTATTGGATTTTGTTGAACTTTGGATGTAATTTTTAGATAATGGGCAAAAAAAACAAATTAAAAATCTTCCAATTGGGGTCTCTAAGCATCTTAAGTTCACATCACATGGAAAATATTCTTAAGAAGAATTCATATTGTGTCATTTCCTAGCTCCACTCGATTCAAATGCAACCATAAACAATCCCTACTACTCCTAATGTACAAACCATTCTGCATAGGTATGCATGTATCTTTTCCAAAGTAGTGGGATTGACCCCCTTATAGATAAAGTACCATCATATTTAGATGTTTCCTAAAAATATTCCCCCCAACATTAGGCCTTACCACTACCCATTTCAACAAAATACTAAGATTGAGATGCTCATTCAAGACTTATTAAAGTAAGGCATTATTTGCCCCAGCACCAGCCCATATTCACCCCCAATTCTCCTTGTCCAAATAAAGATGGGTCATGGTGCCTCTGAATTGACTTTCATGCACTTAATCACATCATAATCAAGGATAAGTTTTTAATCCCTATTATTGATGAGCTTCATGGTTCTCATTTTTTCTTTAGGTTAGATCTCCGCTCTGGATATCACGAGATCTAGATTCATGAGGATGATATCCATAAGATAGATTTTCACATGCATGATGGCCACTATGAGATTTTATTCATGCCCTTTGGCCTTACTAATGTTCCTTCAACATTCTAATCATTAATGAATAAAATATTCTATCCCTACCTGTAAAAATTCATTTTGGTCTTCTTTAATGATATCCTCATCTATAGTAAAACATGGTCTGAACATCTCCAACATTTGAAGCTTGCATTGTAACTTCTCTTTAAACATCATCTTTGTGCCAAACAATCAAAATGTGCTTTTGGATAGGATGAATTATAATATCTTGGGCATATTTTTTTATCATAAGGAGTTCATGTAGATCCTTAAAGATAGTAGCCATGACAAATTGGCCTCATCCTAAGACACTCAAGAGCCTCCATGGTTTTTTGGGGCTAATCAGATACTATCATAAGTTTGTCAAGGATTATGATAAGATTGTAGCTCTACTAATAGATATGTTGAAAAAGGATGATTTTACATGGACACAAGCTATAAAGTGTGCATTTGAATAACTAAAACAAGCTATGTGTACCACACCTATTCTAGTTACGCTCAATTTTTCCAAGACCTTCACTATTAAGAGTGATGCTTGTGGCAATGGAATTGGTGTTGTTCTCCTCCAAGAAGGATTCCCCATTGCATTCCCCATCAAATATATTTTTGTATATAATTTAGTACTCTTTATTTATGAGAAGGAAATGATGGTCATTGTGCATGTAGTACAAAAGTGGTAGCCATACCTCTTAGGGAATCATTTTTGCATCAAAACTGATCACAAGAGTCTAAAATATTTCTTAGAACAATGGGTCTCCACTCCATCACAATATAAATTGGTAAGTAAAATCATGTGTTATGATTATGAGATCACTTATAAGAAGGGTAAAGACAATATTGTGGTTGATGCTCTGTCTCACACATTTTTAAACCAAGCTTCCCTTTCAGTTATCTCCATGCCTATTCCAATTTTTTTGGATGTTTTATAGCAAGGGTATGTAAATTACTCTTAATTATTTAAAATCATTAAATATTTTGCCACTAACCCCTCTACTATACCATATTATTCTTTAGATGGTGATTCTCTATGATGTAAAGGTCATCTAGTGTTTCCCCAAAGCATAGATCTTCAACAGATTGTATTATATGAACTCCATGCTTCTCCTTCTATAGGGCACTCAAGGTTTCTCAAAAACTATGAGCAGGCATGATGTAATTCTTTTAGAAGGGAATGAAAAATAAAATTCAACATATGGTCGTTGAATGTGATACCTACCAATTCAACAAGGGTGAAACAACACTCATCCATAGGTTACTCAAAACCTTGCCCATCCCTACCAAGATTTGGACTAATATGTCCATGGATTTTATTAAGGGGGTTCCTAAAACTAGAGGGAAAATAGTGATCTTGGTTTTGGTTAATCTTCTCTCCAAATATAGTCATTTTTGTGCCATCAGCCATCCCTATACCGCCTCCACAATCATACAAATTTTCTTGGACCAAATTTTCCATTTTCATGGCTTTCCTTCATCCATTGTCTCAGATTGTGATGCAACCTTCACTAGTAATTTTTTGACATAATTATTTTGTTGTATTATTACTCAAATGAAGATGAGTTTGAGGTATAATCCCCAAATAGATAGGAAGATTTAAATTATCAATAAATGCTTGGAGACTTTCCTTCATTGCAAACAATGTCAGTGGTCAAAGTGTCTCCCCCTCACTAAATGGTGGTATAATACCTCCTACCACACTTAAAGTAAAATGACTCCATATGAAGTAGTCTATGGTTAATAACCACCAGTGCTCCTTCCATATAGCCCCAATAGTTCATTAGTTCAAGAAATCGACATGATTCTTTGAACCTAGGATCAAATCCTCAACACCCTATGGGACAATATTCATATGGCACAAAATTGAATGAAATAATAGGCTAATCAACATCACTCTGAGCACACTTTTCAAGTAGGTGATATGGTTTTTATTTACATGTAGCCATACAAGAAATCCTCCATAAAACTCAAAGGGTGTCATAAGCTAGATATGGGCCTTATAAGGTTCTCTAGAAGATTAGGTCAGTTGCACATAAGTTGGAGCTCCCACCTTCTTCCCAAGTTCACTCAATATTTCATGTCTCTTGTCTAAAGAAAGTTCTTTCCATAAATATAAGATTTAGACTATTTTACCAAAAAATTATAATGAAGGATCCATCCTTCTCAAGTTGGATTCAATCCTAGATAGGCATACATGCCAACTACACTCTCACTCCATCACATAGGTTTTAATTTAGTGGCATAAAATGTAACCAAATGATGCAACTTGGGAACAACTATTTTAGATTGAACACAAATTACCACATCTGAAGCTTTGAAGACAAATTTTTATAAGGAGTGGATGTTATGAACCCATTCTACCCCTTCTCTTTATTTTGTTAGTGTAATGGTTGATATGGACACATGTTTTGGAAGTCGTCCCATGAGTAGTTTGTTTTATCCCAAATTCATAGGAAGCATTATTTACTTAGATTAGATTTAGAATATAAGTTAGTGTTGATGTCAATTAAGGCATCCATGAATTCATTTTATTGAGTTTTCTCAAAGGATGTTTCCCCCTCTAAGTGGCCTACGATCAATATAATCATTTTAGTGCTTCTACTAATTTTATAAATCTATTATTTCATGAATTTTTATCAAGTTGTTGTAGGAGGATCTTCTTAGTTTTAATGAGGGATGATGTTCAAGGGTCCCCAAACCTCATCCATATGTCTAATACTTGGACCAATAGCAAAAATCCTTGGAGGTGAGATAATACAATCAAGTATATAGGCTTACATATAGGGCCTAGTGCTATCCTAAGTACCTCCAAGATCTTGTATCCAATTAGATGGAAAATAAGATATGTATGAATGTGTTACATACTTATTAAGAATATTACAAGTTCTAATAGGTAAGTAAATTGATCAAATTACCTTTAAACAATGCTCAAATTAGTTATCTTGCATAGAGGCAATTTGAAGGTCATCTTTAAGTGCTCACCTACTCCATCACATAGGTTATAAAGACCATATCCATTAGGGAATTTTAAGTCTCCCTATGGACTGAAAATTCATGATGATTTTATTGGAATTTTGGGATATGATACTTATGAATGAACATTAGGAAATTAGGCACTTAGAATTGGTCTATAGACTACCCTAGGTTCACTTTCTAATGTTCATATTTATTCACCCTTTCCATGGGATCCTAAATCATTTATGGAAGTTGAGTAGGTCACTTCCCTAGATATTCATGGCATTTTTTCCAAATTTAGATGTCCATATAGTATGAACTATCCTTAAGACCACTGAGCATTCCTAAACCTCACTAAAACCCTAGGCATACCTAATATCATAAAACTTGATATTTTGATATCCTAATGTCCTAAAATGGTCAAAATAGATCATGTAAGGTCAAGTACACTTAGAGGATAATATTATCATGGGTTTTATTTTTATGGACATGGTATGAAATGCTCATAAATTTATACTTTCTCAAAGAACTGAGCATAAAGAAGGGCATATGATAGTTTAGAGAGATTCCAATCCTTAGAATAGATGGTGTGAGAATTGATCCAAACCTTCAAGTCATAATATTCCTAATATTTCATTTTGAAGGGTCTCTATAAGATAATTCAAAGCTACCAATCTATGAGTGCTTAAGGAAGTTGAATTATTCAGCTAAGAAAGGTGGATTTTCAACTATCTAAGGCTTATATAAGCCTATAACATGGTATAATATGTTTTTTTTGGTATTTATATCATGTTTTCACAAGTTTTCAATATCTCTTATAGGTATTTCATGACTACCTAGTGCAAATAGATAGGCTACTAGGCCTAATTAGCCTAGTAGACCTATTTGGTCATAAAAAACACTCAAGTTTGGCATAGAGGGGCTAAGGAAGAAAGTAAATGTAGAGTATAATGTCATGTAACTAATCATTAAATTTAAAATAATACACTTTTAAAGCCATTATACAAGGTGGAGGTAGTTTCAAGGCTTGGTCCACATGCACAAGGACTAATAGGTTGTTCAACACCTCTTGAGAGGAATAATTACACCCATATATGCTACATAACTACCATTGGGAGGAGTGAAATACTATTTTGAGTAGGTTAAACCCTTTAAAAATCATAAATTAATCTAACTCAACTTCCATCACCTCATTTTCAATGCTAAAATCAGCCTTTAGGAGCATCAACACATGGAAAGGGTAAAAGAAAGACTATGTAGCTGATGTAACTACCATTGGGAGTGGAATTTAGTCAATTATGACAATTTATTAACTTTTACATACCCTATTTCTATTTTTATCTCTCAACTTTTGCTATATATTTAAGTCTTTTAGCCTTGGATGGTATCCCTCAAGTTGGTATGAGGAAACTCTACCAAGATTTATACTTGTAGTCTTTTTGGATGAATGAATAAAACACTTACAATTGTTTATTCGTTAATACTTAGTGTTTTGTACTTGTTTTAATATGAAATATTGGTTTAATCTTACCTTTTTAGGTCCAATTTCACCTAGGTACTAATAACCTTTCCTTGTAAGTCATCTAGTGTGTCATGAGATTGATGACTCAAGCTTGAAATGGATATCTAATTGTAAGTGCCTTTAACTAGGTCTTATTCTCATTTCCCTCCTATTCCAGTCACTTAATATAACCTCTAAGTGAAATATTATTATTTATAATCTATTTAAGGTAGTAACTTATTCCTATGCATAGTCCATTAGTGTTGTTTCAGTCCAAGTTGAGTGGATAAGTGAGATTATTCAGGTGCATCACCACTTTAAAATAGGTTTTATTCAAGAAATCTTCTTCCCATTTTCATCCCAATAGACTTAATATTTATATATATATATATATATCATAAAATGATAAAATATAGGGAGATAGCCCCATAAAATCTAGAGGTTTGGCCTAATCAGTAGGTAACCCATAACCTATAGGTCATTCCCATGTTAGACTAGGTTTGAGGTTTGGACATGAATACTCCTCTCCTCAGCTAGGGTGTAACCTAAAACCTCCAACAATTGTATCTATATATTTCCATGGCATATTTAATATTTAATACTCTTCTTTGTACCATATTATTTTTACTTAATATCAATGTGCATTCCATATTTTGATGGGTGTTTCTACTTAATTTTGCATTGAATTATGCCACCTTTTAGATCATTTTGAGGTGAAAAAATGATCTACACTTGATTATGTGAGTTGAGTTGGATACATAGTCAATATTCAAATTTTTATGGCTTTGGAAACTATATGGGCCATATATTTCTAGGTTCATACCTATTAAGCTCACTGTTACCACATTTTATTAGCTCTACTAACATGGAAACTTGCTTTGCCACTTGGTAGCTAATCAACATCCATGGCTGTTAGATCTCTATATTTTCCTAATTTTCCTTGGATTCCATGTGGCCTCTCTTCATTTACATGAGAAATTGAGTTTTTATCCTCACTTCTTCCATGCATCACTTTTTTAAAATCTAAGATTTTGGCAAATGGTCATGCCTTTGGATCATGGGTTCTTAAGAAATTATCATGTGTCATAGTTTGATTGGTCTATATACTAAATGCGATAGATGACCCTCCTCAAACTATTTTTATCAAGGTGAAACAAGACTATGCCATATGGAATCATCCACTTACTTGCTTACCTAGGGGATTTAAAAATGTACAAACATCCCTAGGATGCTAGGTAATCAAGATTGTGACATGCATAAGCATCCCCCTAAGTTGATGTTGTGAGAGTTTTCAAATTATATGATACTTTTATGGATTTGGCACATTTAGATTATTCCACGTGGTGAAATGCCATTAACCCACTCACTTTGGCTTTTTGTTGACTTCAATTCACCTAGGTGATTTCTTGAAAATCACTTAAGTCTTTTGAAATACTTTTGGAAAGGCCCTAGGCCATGAAATGCTAACATGTGGCTTTGGGAAAAACTAAAGAATTGAATAAGGCATTAAAGATTTATTCTTTGTAACTTTTTCTTGGCCTTTGACCTTTACATTTCACATTTGGTGACTTGGATTTCCATTTGGTCTTTAGCTCCTACATCTTTGGCTCCTACTTTTTGCACTTTTTTTAGGCCTAGCCTTCAGGAAAATTTCTTAAAGACTAAAAGACTTGGCCAATTATTGTGAAGCTTTAAATAATTTTGATTGAGGCAAGAGTTCTAAATTGTGTAGCATTTTTTTGAATAATTTATCTGACCACTCCTTTAATGAATATGTGAATACCAAATTAATTTGAGAATAAGCTAAGTCAAAAGACTAAGCCATTTTTTGTGAATTCTGATTAAACATTGAAAGACCTTCCCTACATACCTACACCTAAAACCTTAATCTAATAACTAAAATTTGCTCCTCTATGGTGACCAAAAATGTTCCACATTAACTGGTAGTGTTTATTCAATATGGTCATGATCAATGTTTATGATTTGGGAATAATAAAAAATTACATCTAAAAATAAAACCCTAAGGCTAAAATATAAAAGCTAATGGAAAACCCAAGGTTTTCCACTATTTAATATGTGTATAAGTTTACCAATATGTCCTACCCTAATTTGGATTAATGGGTATGATTAATCTAATTAACATGGAAATTTGAAACATAATTTAGATAAATAGATATGACATTCAAGCATATATGTGAATGTAAAATGCTAAGGTTGATTCTTCTTATTTGACAAGTGGCATATGATAAGTATAGATATTAATAAAGATATCATTATAATTATATTTATTGGTTAACTATTTGATTGAGACTATATTTTAGTAGTGAAATTTAAGATAAATGAGGTATATGGTTCATTTGATTCCATATTTTATTTGATGTTTATGTTGGGTAAGTTTTACAAGATCAATTTAATATCATTGATTGATACTAACATATGTAAAATTAGGGGACAGATCCTATATGGTCACATGTGATTCTATTTTATTGCTTTGTGTTTGTGATCTAAAACCCAAATGATGTTCATAGCTCCTAAAATCAATATAATTTTAATTGAAACCCTATGTGTGTTCGTGAAGGATGTAAATTATTAAAATAGGGGAAAGTGTAATGGGATAAGATGAACCCAATATCCCTCATATGATGATTGACCATTGCCTACATATCTAATATTACATGGAGGTAATTCAATCCACATGTAGTTCTCCCACATATTGAAATTACGATATTATATATTTTTAATATGTATGTAGCTAATGATGTGTCTTTGATATTTGAAAATGATTTCCTTAACTTGTATTTAGAGTTTTTAATAATTAACTTGGGATTTTTCCTAGTGATAGTTTGTAATTCAAGACGAAAATGGAATATTTTCACAGTGTTTAACAATA
The DNA here is from genome assembly GCA_037957365.1 of Torreya grandis. Lineage (NCBI taxonomy): Eukaryota > Viridiplantae > Streptophyta > Pinopsida > Cupressales > Taxaceae > Torreya > Torreya grandis. The sequence continues at coordinate 3,041,694 of JARHVA010000022.1, forward strand.
TATAGATGTATCTTAGATAAATGTCATGTCTATCTAAAATGAGAGATTTATTTGTTTATATATGGATCTAATTGAATAACTTATCATACCATCAACATCTTAGGTTGATGATATGACCTAAGGATGGTTTTGATTTTATAAAATATCCATTGTTAAGAGTAGGTTGATACTAACTATATCAAATCAATATAAACTAGTGATACTTAATGAATATATCAGAGTCAACATACGTATAGGAAGATTTAATTGAAAGTCTAGAGATGTTTGTGTAGGATATTTAGTAGGTTTGAAATAGATAGTGAAGCTCCTATAAGTGTATAAAAATAGAATAGAAGGGTTGACACATAATATAACATGAAAGTTTGAGAGAATGGGGATTAAGAACTTGTTTGAGTGTTAAATTCATGTGTGGTAAATGTTTGTCAATCTTATAATTTTTAAGAACTAAAGAAAAAATTATTAACTATAGTTTATAGATCCTTAGCCTTGCTTGCTAGTGATATTTGTATGTCTTATGTATGTGTCCCCTTACTTTTATATGTGATAGTCTATGTTATTATGTGACATTTCATGTTTATATTTGTGATATTATGTGATTTATATGTTTGAAGGTGTTGTGGTCCATATCACACACCTATCATTTATGTGTTTTTCCATTATTTAAATCATGAAATTCATTACTACATAGTATTTTTAGTGGAAATTAATATTTCATGTTGGCAGGATTATCTATCAAATAAGGAACTAAACCACATGTACAATGGAGCTGATTTCATTACCACAACATCATAACACTCATTAAATTGATAGAATATAGGATTATACCAACTAGAGCTATGGTAGTAAAGAAGGATTTGTGGAGAAAAAAGATGACTTGATTAGGGGAAGGACATGTCTCACATAGACATGATTGTTGATTTGTGTTGTTTTGGCTCAGTATTTATACCACAATGTACTGTAAAGATAGATAGGAAGATAAGAATATATAATAATATAAATATATTATATATAGGTTATAAATAAGAGTAACCTAGGTATTTTTGGTATAGAAAAGAGATCATATAAACATCTATAGTTTGCATTTATATCAATATATAAAAGAGAAGAGTTATAGTAGTAAATATTATTTTCTATGTATTGTGCATTTATTACTATAATATAGGTAATATTTATTTTTAAGTGAATACTAAATGATCTAACCATATTAACCCTTGAAATACATTATTTTCATTAAATTTAACCTAATTCACATAAAACCATCTATAGCCAACCACTTCAAATTTAATGTCAACATTTGGTGGTTCCAACCAAATTATAGTAAACTAATGTCCAAGGGGAATTATCCTTTAGAGTTATATAATCCTGCATTAACAAATATAAAGAATGGTGGGAATAAATACTAAAAATAAATTCACACAAAATTTAAAAGAACAAGGTAATCATTACCAAAAGTTAAGGCAACATTATTTCAACCATAAGAATGAGAATTTTGGGTAAAATTTTGCATAATTATGGCTTTGGATACTACAACAAGCCAAACATAAGGAATGGGGATGCATTCCTATTAAAATACCTATTTAATGGATCACATAAATAATTTATGAAATCCAACACATTGACACATCATTAGATTAGGCTATTGATCACTAGTTTGAGACAACTCTTGATTCATTCATCATAGTCTAGATTATTGATGCAGAGATCGTCAACAACTTTGTAGTCAATGGATGAAAATAAGAAAACACATTTATCACAATTACCTCTACTAATACAATTAGCTTTGATCCTAACTTGTCTTGTTTATCCTTTGGTTTTCAAAATAAGTTTTTGTCTCTGCCTTCAAATACTCAATCTCTATTATTACTATTCATCCTTCAATAATGATCACACTGGTTACATCTTCACCAATTCTCACTCTTAGTGACTTGGCTCAAAACTAATTCTTGGTTTCCTTTATCATTATGTATTTTATTTTCATGCATAACATGCTCAATATGTCCTATTTGACCTCCCATTTAATCTACAAACCTCTCCAACAACCCTTATTGCATACCCTACTTTTTGACCTCTATCATAGTCTCTCCTTATAGCCCTTTTTAGGCTTATTGGCTTTGTATGAATAGGTATGGTCTCACCTTGGAAAAATAACACCCTTTTTTAGTACCCTCTATCATTTTATTGAAGTCCACAAAGTTTATCTCCAACTCTAATCCTAAATCACTTTTCTAATTTAGTTTTAGGTTTGAATTAGGTCTAATAGGTTTCTTGTCCCCTATTTCACTCATAGCCTATTACAAACCATACTTATCCATAATAAAAATAAATAAAAAACCTAAATTATATTTAATCACATAGGAAAAAATATTTTCACCAAATTTGAGGGTATTCCACCAATTCAATCTCTCACAATCCTCATTTTTCTATAAAAACCCTAGCACAGGGTTTGTAGGGTCTATCACTAGTCAAGAAGGGTTTAAATTTGGTTTCAATATTAATAATTAATTAAAAAAAAATTGTGATAATTTTTTATGATTTTTTAACCTCCATACTCCTTTGTCACTTAATGCAATCTCTCATTAACACCTATGCTAAAGACTTTTAACAACTTTTGTATTTATCTTGTGTGATTGTACTCACTTAGAGAACAAAAAATGACCTATTAGGCTATGTAAATGTTTTAATAATTATTTTTAAAACTCACACCTAATTAAAACACGAAAATCCTCCCAAAAAACTCTATCTCCATTTTACATTATACTCTTGGTTCACTGTGACTTGTTACACAGTTGTTTGTAGACTAGTATGTTGTCTTATAAACTCCACATATCTTTAATCAATTTGAATCATAATAATAAAATTATGAGGATTTAAAAATTATTTAATAAAATTATACTTGAGTTTAAAATTATTTTATATATAGTCCTCATAAGGAAAATACATTCAGTCCTTTTATTCACAAAAAGCAAACAACTGAGAAGTATACAGTTTGGTCTTTGAGTTTCTTTTCCATACATATGAAAACAATTTTATATAATATAAATAAATTTATAAATACAAGTAAATAAACTTACCAGTGTTCTCATAATGATAACAAAATTATGACTTTATTAGATTTCTCTTCACATACACTGTTTACACTTTCTATGTTATTGCTCACACATAGAATACATGATCTACCAATAACATTATTTTCAAACAAAGTATTGTTTAATATTATTCCTATGGTTTTATTTAATTAAAATTTAAAATCCACCCCCAATACTCTTATTGCCATCACAAAATCACTTTAAAATCTATTTTATATATTAAAACTATCCTAACTACCTACTAACTCCCTCTTGTACGTTGGGAGGAATCTAACTACCTAACCACTAACATGAGCACCAAGGTGACTAATCACATGAGTCATGTATGTATTTAGGTTCCACTAACTACTTTAAGATATTTCACAATAAGACTAATTTATTTAAAATCCTACACACATGACTAATACTCATAAAACCTTGAAAAATATTCAAAAAATTCAAATTGAGGTGTTGGTGGGAAAATGCCAAAACAACTCAAATTCAAATTTGATCAAGTTCTAGAAAATAGTATAGACACCTACAGACCTCATATGATCAAAATGACTAAAAAAATACTCAAACATGTGAAATAGATCAATATGTACAAAAGGTAGTTATGTTCATGCATCATACTATCGAGGAGCAAGATAAAACCTTCCATGAAAGTTATAAATGACCTAATTTTGATGTTCTTATTTATCACCTCTTGTTTAATGGAATATCATCCTAGATCCCAAGGTATATTTGAGAAAAATAGACCTTATTGATGCTTTATTAAATTTATGATGTCTCCTCTTTTGTTCAGTTCTCTCTTGATTTGTATCTTCAATCTAATCACGGGAAACTGTTGCTCATTCTCTTTCCTCCATAGACCTAGACATGAAGTAAGCATGTAATACAAAACCATTTTTTTCTTTATCTCTTTGAGTCCAAATTTTTATCCTTAAAAAATTTCTTTTTCTTTGGCTACTAAATCATCTTGATTTTGACCCAAGATTGTCATCAATGCCAATTCAACTGCCATGATGGTCTCCTTGTCTCCAATGAGACTCAAATCATCTATTTATTCCATTATGTGTTATCATATCTGTTGTTATTTTATAATATACTCATCCATCTCTCATTTTTATTCTATAGGTTCTAAGCAATACACCTTATCTTTTTGCAATTCAAACTATATAACCACTTCATCATGTACTTCTCCTTCCTTCTCTACTACTATCGATTCATATGTTTCTTCCTGCATGTCAAGTACTTCACTTGGTGTTGTTGTACCATACTATCCTTCAACTATCACATTAATTAGCCTTAATTTACTTTCATATAATTCATCTTCAACAATGTTCTCATTAACACTTTCATAAAAAAGAACATTAAAACATATACCTTGTACTTCTTTGCTCTCCTCAAGGATTTCTTGGTTGAAATTTGCCTCCTTCTTGCTTGTTATGAGGCATGGTGTTGTTGTAAAATATTTTTATCCTTCTTAATCTAATGTATCACCTTATTCAAGGTAACATACAATTTTTTCACCATACTTAACTATACAATCAATTGGTTCATCATCATTAACATGCTACTCATGCTTTCAATACTCTTCATCTTCATGAAACTCTTCACCTATATATACATATTTCAATAATTCATTAGTCATAATATTTTGAGGCTTGCTTTCCCCATTGCTTCTTCTTATAGGTTTCCTTGATATCATCTTAATCTTTTGTCTTCTCTTCTTCTCTATTAATTACTTGAGAGGCCATCTCACTTTCCTCTTGATGCACACATGAAATCTTGGTCTCATTGCTTCTAAAGACTTGTTCTAACCTTGTCAAAACCTCTTTAATCTTATCTATCTCCTTATTTCTCTAACTCTCTTTACTTCACTTCCATATTATTGTGGAATTATTCAATCTATAATCCCTTCATCATTATTTTTCACTCTTTACTCTTCATTCTCTCTAGGTCTCTCTTGGACATATCTCCTTCTTGACAAGCCTACCTACTTTACTTTCTTGACCTTCACTTGGTATCTCTCACTTTACTCTCTCTCTCTCTCTCTCTCTCTCTCTCTCTCTCTCTCTCTCTCTCTCTCTCTCTCTCTCTCTCTCTCTCTCTCTCTCTCTCTCTCTCTCTCTATCTATTTTTTCTTCACCTAGGACTCTTTCTCTATCTCAAGCTCTCTTCTTTAGATTTTCTCTCTTGGATTTTTTAGTATCTCTTCTCACTCTAATCCTCTTGTATTAAGGGATTTACCACACCAATCTTCTCTTTCACTTAGATTTTTTCCTCTCACTTCTTTCCTATAATATTCATTAGCAATCACATAGCAATATCTCACAAAAACATTTCATTACATTCTCAACAAACTTTAATATTTACTCAACATAAAGATCACATAAACCAAATCAATACTTTCAACAAAACTCAAAATTTACCTTACCCTAAAACATTTTTGCTCTGATACCAAATGATGCAAATATCATCATTAACTTTGTCATCAATGGATGAAAACAAGAAACACATTAATCATATTTACATATGATAATCCAACTAGTTATGATGCTAAATTTTCATGTTTGTCATTTGGTTTTCAAATTAACTCTGTATTTGCCTTCAAAAACTCAATCTTCATTAGTATTATTCATCCTTTAACAATGATCACATTGGTTACATCTTCACTAATTCTCACTCTTAACAACTTGGCTCAAAACTCATTCTTGGTTTCCTCTGTCAATATGAAGGTTCTTTTCAACCATAACATGCTCAATATGTACAATTTATCTTCCCATTCAATCTAAAATACTCTCCAACAATCCTTGTTGCATATCTTACTTTTTGACCTCTATCATAGTCTCTCTTTATAGCCTTTTTTTAGGCTTATTGGCTTTGTATGGATGTGTATGGTCTCAACTTGGAAAAATAAAACACTTTTTCTATACACTCTATCCTCTTATTGAATTCCACAAAGTTTCTCTCCAATTATACTCCTAAAGCACTTTTCTAATAAGATTTTAGGTTTAGATTAGGATTAATAGGTTTCCTATGCTCTATTTCACTCATAGTTTATTCCAAACTATACTTAGCCATATTAAAACAAAATAAAAAACTTAAAATATCTTTAAGTACATTAGACACAATCTTTTCACTAAATTTGAGGATATTCCACCATTTAATCTCTCACAATCCTCATTTTTCTATAGAAACCCTGGCATAGGGTTTATAGGGTCTATCACTAGCTAGGAAGAGTTTAAATTTATTTTCAAGCTTACTAATTAATTTAAAATTATTTTTATCATTTTTTATAATTTTTTCAACCTCCATACATCTTCCTCACTTCATGCAATCTCCCATTGAAACCTCTGCTAAAGACTTCTAACAACTTTTATATTTATCTTGTGTGACTATATTTACTTAGAGAACACATAATGAAATCTTAGGATATGAAAAGTGTTTAATATCCTTGTGAATTCTTATCAATAATTATGTTAAAACTTTACACCTCCTTCAAACAAAAAAATCCTCCCAAAAAACTTTGTCTCCATTTTGCATTAGATTCTCGGTTCACTGTGACTTGTTACATAGTTGTCTACAGACAGGTACATTATATTATAAACTCAACATATATTAAAACATTTTGACTCATACTAATAACCTTATGATGATTTAAAAAGTGTTTACTACAAGTATACTTGAGTGTAAACTTAATTTATACACAATCCTTCTCACAAGGAAAATACATTTAGTCCTTGTATTCATAGAAAATAAACAACTTAGAAGTATACAGGTTGATCTTTGAGTTTCTTTTCCATAAATATGAAAACAAATTTATAAAATGTAAATAATTTTAGAAATAAAAATAAATAAACTTAATAGTGATCTTAGAATAATAAAAAAATCATTACTTTATTAGATATCTTCACATACACTATTTACACTTTCTGTGTTGTTGCTCACATAAAGAATACATGATCTGCTAACAACATTATTTTCACACAAAGTACTATCTAATAATATTCTTGAGGTTTTATTTCTTTAAACTTTCAAATCCACCACCATTAATCTCCTCACAATTACAAAATCACTTTACAATCTCTTTTATATTCTAAAATTGTCCTAACTACCTACTAACTCCCTCTTGTATATTGGGAGGAATCTGACTACCTAACTACTAAGATGAGCACCAAGGTGACTAATCACATGAGTCACATATGGAGTTATGTACCAATAAATACTATAATATATTTCAAAATAATACTCTAATTAAACTCCTACACACATGAGTAATGCTCCAAAAACCTTGATAAAGGTTCAAAAATTCAAATTAAAGAATTGGTGAGAAAATGCCAAAACAACTCAAATTCAAATTTCATCAAGTTATAGAAAATATTATGGACTCTTATAGACATCCTATGACCAAAATGAATAAAAAAATACTCAAACATGTGAAATAGATCAATATTTACAAAATGTAATGATGTTCCTACATCATAATACTGAAGAGAAAGATAAAAATTTCCATGAAAGTTATAAATAATCTAACTTTGATGTTCTTATTCAGTACCTCTTATTCAATGACATATCCTCCTAGATCCCAAGTTCTATTTGAGACACATTTACCTTAATTATGCTTACTTAATCTTATTATGGATCCTCCTTTGTTTAGTTCTCTCTTTTTTTGTAACTTCAATATGATCATGGGCAACTACTATTCATTCTCTTTCCTTCATAGACCTGCACATGAAGCAAACATGTCAAATAAAACCATTCTTTGCCTGATCCCTTAGAGTCCACATTATTCTCCTTCAAACTCTACTTGTTATTTGACTACTAACTCTTCTTCATTTTGATGTAAGATTATCATCAATGCTAACTTAGCTACCATGATGCTTTTCTTGTCTCCTATGAGACTCAAATCATCTATTTATTCCATTATGTGCTACCATATCTACTTCTCCTCTATAGTATACTCATTCATATCTCCTTTTTCATCTATTTATGCCAAGCAAGACACATTAACCTACTACAACTCAAACTGTATAAGTACTTCATCATATGTTTCTCCTTCCTTCTCTAATGTTACTATGTCATATGCTTCCTCTTACATATTAAGTGATTCACTTGGTGTTATTGTAACTTCTTGCCCTTTAAATATCACATTCATTAGCCTTAATTTACTTTCATAAAACTCATCTTTAGCAATTTTCTCATTAACACTTTCATAAAAAACTTTAAAATATATAACTTGTACTTATTTTCTCTCTTCAAGGCTTTCTTGATTGAACTTTACATCCTTATTTCTTGTTGTGATTCATGGTGCTACTTTAAAATATTTTTCTCTTTCTTCTTCATCCAATGGATCACCTTTTTTAGAGTAACATATAATGTGTCACCATACTCAACTATCTAATCAATTGGTTCCTCATCATTATCATGTTTCTCATGATTCCAATGTTCTTCATCTTCATGTAACTCTTTACATGTATAAACATATATCAATAATTCATAGTCATAATATTTTGATGATTTATTTCCACTTTGTTTCTTCTTCTAGGCTTATTTTCCATCATATTCATCTTTTGTCTTCTATTGTTATCTATCAACTTCTTGATATGCCATCTCACTTTCCTCTTGATGCACACATGGAATATTGGTCTCATTGATTTAAAGACTTTTTCTAACCTTGTCAAAACTTCTTTCATCTTAGTTATCTCCTTATCTCTCTCTAAATATCTTTTCTTCACTTCTATATTCTTATGGTATTCTTCAATCTATAATACATTCATCATTCTTTTTCACTCTTTACTCTTCACTCTCTCTCTATGTCTCTCTCTTGGACCTTTCTCCTTCTCAAAAAGCCTACCTAGTTGCCTTATTTGACCTTCACTTGGTATCTCTCACTTTTATCTCTCTCTTAGAGTTTCTTTCTTTCTATTTTATCCTCACCTATGACTCTTTCTCTATCTCAAGCTCTCTTCTTGAGATTCTCTCTCTTAGAGCTTTTACTAAATCTTCTCACTCTAAACCTCTTGGCTTAAGGGATTTACCACACCACTCTTATCTTTCACTTATATTTATTCCTCTCACTTCTTTCCTATAATCTTCATTAGCAATCACATAGTAATATATCAAAAAAAAATTCATTACATTCTCAATAACCTTCACTATGTACTCAACACAATGTTTAAAATAATTTAATTAATATGTTCAACAAAACTCAAAACATACCTTGCCACAGAATGTTTATTCTCTATTACCAAATGATGAAAAGATCATCATCAACTTTGTCATAAATGCATGAAAATAAGTAACACATTCATCAAACTTACCTTTGCTAATCCAACTATCTCTAAACCTAACTTGTCTTGTTTGTCCTTTGGTTTTAAAAATAACTCTTTGTCTCTACCTTCAAACACTTAATTTATGTTATTAATATTCATCCTTAAACAATGATCACACTGGTAACATCTTCACCAATTCTCACTCTTAACAACTTGGCTCAAAACTCATTCCTAGTTTTCTCTATCACTATGTAGGTTATTTTCATCCACAACATGTTTAACAAGTCCTATTTATCCTCCCATTCAATATATAAACCTCTCCAACAACCTTTGTTGCATATCCTACTTTTTGACCTCTATTATAGTCTCTCCTTATAGCCTTTTTTAGGTTTATTAGATTTATATGGATGGGTACAGTCTCACCTTATAAAACTAATATACTTTTTAAGTACCCTCTATCCTCTTCTTTAGTTACACAACGTTTCTCTCTCCAACTCTAATCCTAAATCACTTTTCTAATCAAGTTTTAGGTTTGGATTAGGCCTAGTAGGTTTTCTATTCCCTATTTCACTCACAGTCTATTACAAACCATAATTAGACATATTGAAACAATTTAAAACCCTAAAATATCTATAATAACATCAAACACAATATTTTCACCTAATTTAAGGATATTCCATCGATTCAATCTCTCACAATCCTCATTTTTGTATGGAAACCCTAGCATAAGATTTGTAGGGTCTATCACTAGTCGAGAAGGGTTTAAATTTGTTTTTAATATTCATAATTAATTAAAAATGACTATGATAGTTGTTTATATGTTTTAAACCTCCATACACCTTCCTCACTTCATGCAATCTCCCATTGAAACCTCTGCTAAATACTTCTAACAACTTCTATGTTTATCTTGTGTGATTGTATTCACTTAGAGAACACAAAATGACATCTTAGGATACAAAGGGTTTCATATAATTATGAAGGATTCTAAAGCCTTATGTTAACATTTCACACCTCCTTCAACCATGAAAATCATCCCAAATAACTCTATCTCCATTTTGCATTAGACTCTTGGTTTACTGTGACTTGTTACATAATTATCTACAGATTGGTACGTTTTATTATAAAATCCACATATATTCAAAAAATTTGCCTCATACTAATAAATATATGAGGATTTAACATGGGTTTACTACAAGTATAATTGATTTTTAACTTACTTTATACATATTATTTCTCTCAAGGAAAATACATTCAGTCCTTCTTTCATAGAAAACAAACAATTCAAAAGTATATAGGTTGGTCTTTGAGTTTATTTTACATACATATGAAAAAAAATGTACATCATATAAATAAATTTATAAATACAAGTAAATCAAATTACCATTGTTCTCAAAATGATAACAAAATCATAAATTCATTAGAGTTCTCTTCACATACATTATTTACATTTTCTATATTGTTTCTCACACAAAAAATACATGATATGATAACAACATTATTTTCACACAAAGTAATATATAATATTATTATTGGGGTTTTATATATTTAAAATTTATAATCCACCCCATTACTCTTTTGACCATCACAAAATCATGTTAAAATCTCTTTTATAATCCAAAACTATCCTAACTACCTACTAACTCCCTCTCATATGTTGAGAGGAATCTAACTACCTAACCACTAACATAAGCACCAAGGTGACTAACAACATGAGTAATGTATGGATTTAAGTGCCACAAAATACTTAAATATATTTAAAAATAAGACTACTCTATTGGAAATCCTACACACATGACTAATACTCCAAAAATCTTGAAAAAAATTTAAATATTCAAATTGATGAATTAGTGGGAAAATGCAAAAATAGCTTAAATTCTAATTTGATCAAGTTATATCAACTAGTATTGACTCCTATAGAAATCCTATGACCAAAATGACTAACAAAAGGCAAAAGGTAGTGACGTTCCTACATCAGTTATATAGCGTTGGACAAGTTTCAAATCTAAGAAAGCTAAGTTTGTTGAAGGAGCAAGGCAATGATTTTTAATAAAGTACCACTCCTCATCCAAAAGTTGTTTATGGATTAGGGGTTATTAAGAGAAGGTAAATAGTTCCTTTAGGGCCAATCACCTAAGGGATGGTGTGGAAAAATAAGGATCCTCAAAATATGTGACTACTTGAAATATTTGGTATAAATGCTTGAGAGGAGTTAAATAAGGTGCTATGTAAGTAAGTATCGATTAAAACTAAGTTAATTAGGAAGACAACAAATAGTAATAATAGAATAGATAAAATATAGTTAATAAAAAAGGTGAATGAGGAGATGAAGAATCATATGGAGAATGATAAAATTTAATAAAAAATTAGGAAATAAATATAGAAAAAGGGGAGAGAGGAAGAAATAATGATGAGAATAAATAAAATAGTAGAGAAACATGATATGGACTTGACCAATGGAGATCTAAATATTTAAAATATTTATACTATCCCTCTGCTATAAATGGATGAGTTAGTATTCATACCATAGGGAGGCATAGATGAGATAAGTTAAAGATTTATAATATAAGAAATTTTATACCATACACTAGTTAAGGTGATTAATGATATAAGACAAATATTAATAAAGTTATATGTATTGTTTGGAACACCCAAACTATTCCAAACCATGGATGAGAAAGACAAACCAGTTACAAATAGTTTCAACCATAATGGATGAGGCCTATAAATTATTAGAATAAATAGTGATCATAGTTTTGGAGGCACAACCAATGAGATGGGGGGTTGAAATAGTTTAAAAACTTTTCACTTAATTCCATACATCATTCATTAACCGTTCAAACTAACATAAAGATATAACAATGTATAACTAACCATACAAATAAGTATGAATCAAAATCATAACACATGAATACAATAGATATGTCATAAAACCTCATGGGGGATACAACCCATTTTGATAACACTTGGACTAATTTCCTATAATAAATGAAACAACATTTAGTAAGGTACCAACCCCACAAAGAACACCAATCCCTCACTAGTCAAGCACCAACTCAACTAGTATTTTAGAAAGATCCAAATTTCAAGGAGGATCCAAACCCATAAGTAACTTGTCACTAAAATAGACACTTAAAGGAAACTTATGTAATCTCCAAATTTAAATTCAGCTCCAACTCCTTTTTAACTAAGCACCAACCCAACCAAGACAATCTTGATCACCTTCACAACACCTTGTTTCTCAATCAGTGGATGGTTACCTATTATTTAGCTATCAATCTTCTATATACTATAATCAAGTCAATTTCATACACCTAGAACACACATATGATTAATATATTGATGATATCTCACCTCATTTGACTCACATCAACTTTCTACCCCTCTCAAACAACCTTTTAGGCTCACTTGCTCAATATGCCTCACCTAAGATCATTAGGTCAACTAACCTTGTCATCCACATATAAAAGATATGTTAGATGTTAATCCTAATTTATTTACTATTTTTATGGTCCTAAATTACTTATTTATTCTCCTTTAATATATCTTTACTTTTCTTATATTCCCATACACTCTAACTATCTCAAATAGGCCAATTTGGCCTTACTTTTATACACATCACTTGCTCTTACCCACCTTGGTTAGATAAACATATTTACATAATTTAATTACCATTTTAATGGTTTAGTATACATGTTTCACAAGTGAAACAATCATTTCATAGGTTTTCCATTAATTACAAGATCCAAAACCACTATTAGGCCTGAAGGAGACTTAATGCAATTAGGTCTGTCTTAACCACACATTACACTTAGACCACTTGGAACACCTTGATCTATTATAATGAATGAAACAATTCAAATAAAACTTAAATATACATTTTATATGCTCACCATGGTTACACACCAATTCTTAGTCTAAATCACTCTTTGAACCACACCATTAGGCCTACTTGCCATTAGGCCTTTACACACAAACAAAGTCTACATTGAATATATGAAGTATATTACCGAATATTCCACATAACCATGTACTTAAAATAAATTTATATAATATTATTTATCCCATGATCACCAAAATGCTGATTTTAAATCACCAAATATAGTAAAATACCTCAAATACATTCTTGCAACATGACCACTCAGAACTATCAAACACTGTCAATGTACATTTAAGAACATTTGAATATCAACACTTGAATATTAACAAACCATAATTATAAATTAATTATCATTAACCTCAGATACTTAAATAATAGCTTCATATGTATTGTATTTTCCAACTCTATCTAAAATACCTCAAACTCATCTCTACAAGAAGACTAATCAAAATTGCCTAAGTGCTTTGAAGACATAGTCATGAAGAAGATTCTATTTAGCACTTGAAAGGGCCCTTTAATGAATTATATTTAATATTAATAGTTACTATGAGACCTATATATAATATTATAATAAATATATCATTTTTATAGTGCTAACCATTGGTCTTATAAACCAATTTCTTAAGCTTCTTTCTCACAATCCTCACATAGTTTGATAAGCCATTTTTAGATTCCACATTAAAAATTATTAACATGTATCTCCATCTTATATAAATAATTAATGGATCATTTAGGTCCTAAATTAAAATTCCATATATATATGATACATAATTCTTTTTATGGAGTCTTAAACACTTCACTCCATTATGCATACCTAGAACTATCAATCTATCTTAAGAACTAGTCATGGTGAACATGAATTCCAACACTTATATAAACACTAACATGAAAATATAATGTATGATAAATATCCTATAATACACACACACACACACACACACACACACACACACACACATGTCTAATAGCAAATGTGGAAAATATAGACCAATCTCTGAAACATACACCTTCAATGTCTCAACTTACTCAAACAGGTCCTTTTGTGATTACCATTTTTACTATGTATGAAAATAAAAAAAAACTTATCATCAAAGGTAATATGAGGTATATGTATTTAAAAAAATCTCAAAACATTTGGATCCATTTCTAATCCTCTACAACCAATCCCTAAACACTCTCATTTTGACTGTTTTTTCTCACAATCTTCACTCTTAGCCTAGTTTAGAGATAGGTCAACTTGGGTGACCAAACTAGTTGAAAAAGAGGCTAAAAATTATTAAAATAACTCCATGGACAATAAAACCAATTATTTACCTTAAACCTCCATCCATTTTTCAATCTTGACCTGGTCAACCCTACCTATAACATCAAATTATTTAGAAACAAGGGTTTTTGTGTAGTTTCCACTTATTGTCTTAACAAACTACTACACCTATAGATTATTGGATGATTCATATACCACATCCAATCATCAAAAAATACTTAAAAATTAATTATAAGATATTTTCAATAATATCTCTCTAATTGGGTCATTATGAGGGTTTTGTGAGGGTTCTAAACTAGTTTCAATTCTTAATAAATGTTCATACAACTCTATCCCTAAAACCAATTACTAATTATTATAAAATTCTTAGTATTATTTTCCATATATCCAAAATATATTAGCTTCCAGTTCAACTATCACATATGCCAATGAGTATCAAAATTTCCTTCTTGGGTTTGCAACTCTTTAATCTGCATATACAGGAGACCTTCAAATGTGTTTTATTGTTTTATCCTTTAGATGAGGACCTAAAACTTCATAAACTTGATTGAAAAAATTTATAAAAACTCTTTAAAAACTCACGTGATCTCTAGCATCTTGGAAACTCATCTTGATACCTTATTAGGCCTCGCTAGGTCTCTTGGCATACTAGGCCTAAAACTACCAGTCATGCTTAGACCTTGGAAATACCTCAAACCTTATTTAAATGATCTAAAAACCTCATCCATATGTCATACAACATCATAACAAGTTCATGCACTACCAATACTTTTCACATAAGTTTCATACCACTCATCTCAACATGTTATCAAGTATGTTCCATCATACTAGTCTCTCATGTAAGGACTAAGCCTCCAAATTGACCTTATAACTTCATCTGAAGGCTTATATACCTTATACATAGTGTAAAATAAATTATCACATGATATATCACTAATTTTACACCTTAAATCTTGAATACATTTGTATCACCATCATCATGCCTTTATAAGCCATATCCATGCTTAAATACTAGTCCACCATATAGACCTACTATACCATTTTGAGTCCTTCCTACTATTTTAGATGCATTATAAAACCCATTATCATGAAAAAAAACCTCATTATGTGCTCAAATTATTTCATAAAAAAATACACATACTTGTAATCACTCATTTCATCATTCCTCACTATGTTTCATAAGACATTCCATTAGATCACTTTAGAGATCATACTAGTAGGATAAAAAAATCAATCTCATATCCATGACCATATCCACCTTATTTTAATAATTTAACTAAATATTTCCTTGAAATATATGACATCAAATACAACTCTTTATTTTCCATATCCTTTTGGCATCAATGGCAAGCTCAAACACATGATACCAATGATAACTTGCAACAATCTCCCCCTTTGTCATTAATGGCAAACCACATTGATGGAAAACATAATTTAAGCCTGAATATACTTTTAATAAATAAATTCCCCATAAGTATGATCTCTCTCCCCATTTTACATTAATGACAAAGGGTCTATATAACTACCACAATGTCATTTATACACAGTCCACTGATCCCTGGACTTGATCATTTCACAAAACAAACAAGCTCCCCTTGATGTTCAAACTTCTTAAGAGACCTACATTATCTCCCCATAATTTCATTATCATATTAAACTACTTGTCCTTGTCTTTTAATGATCAAACTTTTGAAACAACATCCAAATTTAGTTGACCTTCTTAAATTCCTTCATTTACAATTTGACCTTTCACAATCTCTTACTTACCCTTGGTGACCTAGAAGAATTACTGAAAAGACCTTGAAACTCTTTCAAAGTTGACCTAGACCATTGCAATGTATAACTAATATCTCTCCCTTATATCATGACCACATATACAACCAAGACTTGCTCCTTGACTTTTGCCTCATAGAGTCATGCCCATACACCTTATTGAGCTTGATTGAAGACAATATCACCTATTGTGGTCAACATACTTCATGTTAATATTTGAAATTCTAGGGCTCATATGACCTGTTCCAAGAGTCACCAAACCTCCACATATGAATCAATCCACTACTACTAATCTCCTTTAAGTTTTTAAAACATAACATTTTCAATCAAATCATGAAACCTCCTAGAGAGCAAACTATCCCAATAGGACCATGAACACTCAAGAACTACCAATCAAAACTAAAGTTCAAAATATCCTTAGGAATTTAAATCATGTGCTCTAAACAATAAAAATATTTAGATGAACTTGATAAAGCTCTCTAAATAGCCATACTAGCTTCCATAGACTCAAAAAGTATCTCTATAAAGCCTAGAAGAGACACCCCATACATAGGGTCCTAGAACAATGTGAAATTAAGAGATGCCCACATCTCCTCTCTTACTTCTTTGACCATATTGTACTTAGTAGACTAATTTATTTCTTTTAGAATCCTTTCAATCTTGTCTATCTTCTTTGGATTACTATCTTCAATGTCCATATTTCTAGTATATATGTTACTTATCTTCTCATCTCTTTTAGTCATCTTATTTTCAAAAGTACCATCACAAGAAATTGATAAAAGGTGTTTTTGATAGGAATATTTCTCAACTACAACAGGTGGTTCACTTTGACTTATAGGCTACTTATGACTAGTACTCACTGTATGTAATCATAAATCCATCATGTATATAAATCAATCCTATCTCAGAGAAGATAGATCATACCATACACTTTTAATTAGTGATACATTTGTTAAGTGGGAACATGACCAATATGAGGATCTGCTAGACCCAATGAGTGGATCTCTTATTGCAATACACTATGCTAGGGAGGGTTTTAAAGCCTTTGATCAAATACAATCATGCAATAACCCTAAGGGAGTCCTATGTTTTGATATCACACTAAGATAATAATAAGTAGAGTAAGTCTAATATAGTGCTCACCAGAGCTTGTGGCACAATATGAGAGGTTAGTAAATAAACAAACATGTCTAAGAGAATCTCAATTAAGCTATGCATGATCAAGACCCTAATACATGAGATAAGAAGAGTAATATTATTTGAAGCTAATACTTATGCTACTTCTATCTGTTAAAGAGAGGAGCAAAGTTAGAGAATAATTACCTAAATGATGAACCCATCGAGACTCAATCTCTCCCTTGGACAAAGGATCTTCACAAGAGTTTGTTGTGGTTTTTAAGGATCACTAAGAAAGGCAAAGTATTTAACACTTATTCACAATACTATATTATCCAAGTAGAAACCCTAAGCTATGACTCCTCAAGTAGAATGGTGGAAGAGCATATTTTAAAGAAGTGTAAGAAAATAATAACTCTTGATTACATATTAACTAATGACAAAATGATAAATACATACATACATACATATATACATACATACATATAAATATATATATATATATATATATATATATATATGTATATATATATATGTAGATATATATATATATATATATGTATATATATATATGTATATATATATATATATATGTATATATATATATATATATATGTATATATATATGTATGTATGTATGTATGTATATATATAGGTGGATCTGACCCTAAACCCTTTTAAAAATCTTGTCCAATAGGGTTGACCTAGTCAACCTAGCATAATTTCAGATAATTATTCACTAGGTAATGGGCTAGTCAACCAAGATCCACACTAGGTTCTAAGTGAAAATTACCCAAACTTGTATAGGGTTAACCCAGTTGACCTAGTACCACTGACTATCAAAAGGATCATAAAGTGAAGAAATAAGGATGCAGAGGGGAAAATATTGGATGAGGTTGAAAAAGATGAGTATAGCTTAGAGAATGGTTTTTAGGAGCTAGTTGGATTGGTAATAATTGGAATAAGGGACAACAATCTTGTGAAGCACCAATGGTCTACCCACCCCTTTCTCGATACACCCTTTAATGTATGAACTCAGAGAGATTGAGTCTCTATGGATTCCTAAAAGATGTAAAGCATCAATATTTGATAAAATTTAAAAATATTATGTGTATACATATACCCCACTTGAATCTCATCATGTGTCACTAAGGTGCAATAGGGGTTGGTACTTCGAGAAAGAACATAATAACACATAATTTTGATGCAAAAAAAAGTTACAATATTTTAAATCATAAAATAATTGAAATTAAATGACTGAGAAGGAAATAATTGAAAAGTAAATGTGATATATACCTTAACTTACCTTTATCATTGGATGGTTGTCTTTTGTGTTGTTAGTTTTAATTGTGTAGGTCATAGAAACTGATTTTGACAAACCCAAGAATACAAAACTAAGAGATCAAAAACAAATAAACATAGGAAATCCAAGATAAATAGTATTATATGGATGGGATGTACTTTAAAATTTGTCAATTTGGGTTGACAAGTGCTATGCTAGACCAAATGACCAAGTCAAAACAAGAGTAAATTGGGTGACTAAAAATTCAAGACTACTAAAGACTAAAAAATTCAAACAAGTAATCCTTAAGTAATAAAGGCAAACTCACCAAATCAAAACAAGGATACATGTCAAAAAGATGGTAATCAAATATTGATGTAAAATGAGTAACAATCCTTAAACAAATATGGACAAGAAAAAAACAAAATGGTAAAACAACATTGATGAGTTAGTAGTAAAAATCCTTATCTCACTCAACAATGGAAAAAGGAAAGTGCATAAAAAGAGAAAATAACATTGTCGAGTGAGAAGTAATAAGCCAACCTCACTAAATAATGGAAAAGAGTATGGACTCGAGTTCCCATAATATAAGGGTGGTACAAAAAATGATAAATGGTAAAAAGAGAAGAAAATAAGTCTAGGAATATAAATCTATGATGTAAAATAAAGTAATCCATAGTTACTCAAACATATCATTTTGATCTAAGGATAGATAAAATTGAAATAAAGTAATGATAACATGTTTTTAAGAGGTGAATAAGAAAAAAGTAATATAAGAGGTCAAAAATATTTATAATCAAAATTTTCCTATCAAGGGGAAAATGAAATGGGTGGAGGGTAAAATGAAGAAAAAACCAAGGTAGAATAACTCTTTATCGAAGTCAAGACACTCAAATTAGGTTTGTCAAAACAAGAAGACTTTTAACCTTAAGGACTCTGAAGAACTTCTTTTAGCCACACAATTATTAAGTCAAAAAATGTAGTATATAGATCATTTCATGAAGGCTATATATATGAAAATTAAAATGGACCTACCTTCCCATAATGCGTTCCCCATTTCTCAAAAATCCTTATAGAGTCAGTGATCTACTAGGAAGATTGGGTACTTAAATGAGAAATTAGGTAGCACCATAGAGTTTTTATAATTTTCCTATTCCAATCTATTGGCCTACCTTACCCTAATGGACCCTAGCTCTATGTGAGGCCAACTGTGGAATTTGAGATTTGATTAGATATAGGATATGTGCTTTTAATCACATCTTTTGGTGTGATTTTGAATTTTTTAGATTTGTATGTTGCCTTTTATATATTATTTCTTTTTATTTTAAATTATTTTTATTTTAACTTTCTTGATGGATTTGTCTAATCCTCCTCCATACAGATGTGGAAAACCAAACATCGGTGATAAAGATGACTTTCACTTGAATACTTGGGACTTGGTTTGTAAGAGAGAGAAACTCAAAGAGCATGGTGTCTAAGAGTCTTGTAAATATAGGTGAAATAAAATTAATATCTTGAATTCAACCTTGTTTTATCTAATGTGGAGTGAAAGGAAAGGAAATCAAGAGGAATGACACAAAATAATTTGAATTACTTCAAATTAAAAAAATGTGATAAAGGGGAAAATAGGGATACAATGACAGTAAAATGTGATTATTTATCATAATATTGAGGTAAATGGAAGAAAACATTCTAACATAGATTGTTTTGAAAATTCCATCTATCAAAAGAAGCAAAAGCTAAAGTTTAGAAAAAGGATCAAAATCAAATTCTAGAAAAAGAATGACAAGATGGTAATTTTTTGGGGAAGGCTAGGTCCTATCCATGGTCTTACAATCTAACTCATAAAAGATAAACCCATGAGGGTGAAAAAATAGAATGTGTAAAATAAATGTGATAATTAATATGGTATTTTGTGAGGAAGGCTAGGTCTTATCCATGGTCTTACAATACAACTCACAAAAGAGAAATCCAGGTGATGTAAAAAGTGCGTAAAAGGATATGAAAAATAAAGAAGACTATGGTACATCATGGGAAGACTGATTCTTATTCATAATTTTACATTGAAACTCATTAGAGAAAGGGGAAACCTAAAGACAAAATAAGAAGGACCAAAGGTTTGTAATAAGATTAAAATACTACAGAGGAAGAGATCCATGTAAGTAAACTCTAAAAAGTGTTAGATAAATGCAGATAGAAAGCATGCAAAGAAGGAAAGGATTCTATATTAATGTCTATATCAAGGATGAGCATGTGAGAGACAATCTTATGTCTTGAAAGGTTTCTTGAAGTTGAATTAGTTTGGTGGCATGCTAGGTAGAATATGAGTGGGCATCTTAAGATGCCTCAAAGGGTAAGTGGATGTATGTATGGGCATCACAATATGCCCTAGAGTCTAAAATGATAGGTGGGTGGGCATTGTAAGATGCCCTAAAGGCTATAGAAATGTGTGGATGGGAATCATAAGATACCCCACAAGATAAAAAGAGGAAGAAAAAATAGGAAAATATAAGAAGCAAAGGGAACCCCATATAGTGTCTAAATGGATTCAAGTTGTATAAAAAGATTCTAATATAGGACATGATGCTTGACAGAAATGAGCCAAATAATGAGGAGAAATATAGAATTAGGTCAACAGATAGGAAAAGAATAAAATGGTATAGAGTCGACTAGGTTGACCTAGTATATAAAATAAGGTTTAAAAATTATATAGAGTCAACATTGTCAACCTAGTATAGAAAATAGGGGCTAAAAGCTATACAGAGTTGATAGGGTTGACCTAGTATAACAAGCATGAAAAAATAGATAGTTAGTAAGAGAATATGTTGATAAGAGTGACTATGTACTAAAATAAGAAAAATTTTACAAGTAATTTTGAAATAGGAAAATTAAGGGAAACACATAATAAATTGGGTCAATGAGGTTGATCCAATTGAGACACATAGCACAAAACCTTGTACCAAAGCTGGCTAATGCAAGTTTTTATAATACAACATAAAATTGAGCAAATAGTAAGCAATCAAATTTGAAAGAAAAATTTAACTAAGTGGTCAAACTAAATGCGGTTAAATTATTATTATATTATTTTAGATGTGATAGGAAGTTGGCTATAAACAAGGAACTAAAAAGTAATCTAAAGATGGTTTTAGGATGTTTGGGCTAAAAAGGATCTATATTGGCAATGGTATAGGCTTGGTATTGGGGATTACCCCTTCACTTAACACACCACAGTGATAAGGGTGTTCAGAACTTATCCAATATATAAAATTAACCATGTGTTTATACTTGGCTAAAAAACCAAGTTGGCTTCCCCCTTGGTGATGAAATCCAAATAGGTAGGCCTTGGGTAGATAATTGTAAAATGCATTTTAAGATTTTGTGATTTGGTAGTGTGTGCATAAAAGATAAAATAGTGTAACTAAATGGTATATTTAAAAATAGTTAATTAAATTATGTGATCTACTCTAAGCATGCAAATAATAAGAAATGAAAGTGTGAGCTAATTACTAGCATATAAAGGTTAATTCCAACATTGAAACATATTATAGTGTTGATTCAATTGATAGTGTATGTAAAGAATATAGAATAGGTTTGATAGTGTCACCTTTGTATTTTATAATCAAGGGTCTAAAAATGAACTACATTGATAGATTCGACCTAGCTTTCCAAATAGAATACAAAATATAGAACTACATTGACAGGGTCGATGTAGTTGACTATATAGGGGAAATTTTAAAGACTGTAAACTATGAAAATAAAAACTATAAAAAATTATAAAAATGACAAATAAGTATAGGAAGGAACATTTTTGGGTTTGAGGATGCATAGGAAATTAATATTTCTATTGAAGTACCCTCATTTATACTTGCAAATTTTGCTAAATGTGTTTATTGGGTCAACCTAGTTTTGCAGATCTTATTTGCTGAAACCCTAAAAAATGTATAGGGTCAATTAGGTCAACTTGATAAGCTAAAATAGAAGTCTAAAAGTGTATAGGGTCAACTAGGTCAACATATTAGTCTGAACTAGAAGTTTTAAAGACCTATAGAAATAGAACATAGTTATATAGATGCAACTGTGTCTTAAACTTGTGCACATAAGTTATAACTATGTTGACACTATCAACATAGTATTACCAATATATGATAATAAAAATGATAAAATTATGAAATATGTGAAATAAAACTTAAAAGGGTTAGATTGATATTGGTTTAAACAAAATTCATGCAATCAAAAATACATCATGTCTATAAATCAATCTTAACTTGGAGAAGATAGATCTTACCATACACTTCTAATTGGGGATACATTTGTTAAGTGGGAACATGACTAATATGAGGATCCAAAAAACCTAACTAGGGGATCTTCTACCACAATACACCATACTAGGGAGGACTCCAAATCCTCCAGTCAAACACAATCATGCAATAACCCTAAGGGTGTCCTATGCTTTGATATCATACTAAGCTAATAACAAATAAATATAATATATTTCTCACTAGAGCCTGTGGCATAATATGAGGGGTTAGTAAATAAATAATCATATATAAGATAATATCAATTAATATATGCATGAGAAAGACCCTAATACATGGAATAAGAAGAGTAATATTATTCAAAGCCAATATGTATGCTACTTCTATCTACTAAAGAGAGGAGAAAAGTTAGAGAATATTTACTTGAATGATTAACCTAACGAGACTCAATATCTCCCTTAGACAAAGGGGTTTTAAAATAGGTTATTTTGGTTTTTAAGGATCACTAAGAAAGGCTAAATCATCTAATACTTATCCACAAGACTAGATTCTCTAAGTAGAAACCCTAAGCTAAGACTCCTCAAGTATAATGGCGGAAGAGCAAATTGTAGAGAAGTGAAAGCAAATAATAAATCTTGATTTCATATTAAATAATAACAAAATGATCTTGTATATAAAATTAGATATAAACCTAAACCATTCCAAAAATCTTGGATGACAAGGTTGACCCATTTGACCTAGCATAATTCCGAATAATTACTCACTAGGTCATGATCTAGGTTAACCAAGAGCCAAACTAGCTCCTAAGTGAAAATTACCCAAAAATGTATAGGATCAACTAGTTGACCTAGTATATATGACTCTCAAAAGGGGCATAAGGTGAGAAAAATAAGGATGGAGAGTGGAAAATATTGGAGGAGAGTACAAAATAAGAGTAATAGCTTAGGGAATGGTTTTATATGAGCTAGTTAGATTGTAATAATTGGCAATAAAGGACAATAATCCTGAGAAGCACCAATAGTTTTCCCACCCTTTTCTCAGTGTGCCTTTTAAGGCATGCACTTAGAGAGATTGAGTCTTGAAAAGTTATTGAAAGATGTAAAGCATCAATATGTGATAAAAGTTGTAAATATTATGTGTATACACTCACTATCCTTTTAATAACTCCTGATAACAAGAATTCCTTATAGAATTTCCTATTTTATTCTTTCACTACTACAACAAGTAATCCATTTTCAATCTTAGTCTTAATCTGATCTTCCCTTAATGACTTTGGTCTCCATACTCATGTTTGAATTTTGTCACTTAGTATAGAAACTCCATTTGGACAAAATATAATAATATGACTAATCTTATGACAACAAAAACAAACAACCTAGCTCATACTTTTTTCCTCTCCTTCCATAGTTCCATGAATGTTCATTCCTTAAGAACTTTCTACAATCCTTTGATCTATGACCAGATTGTTTACATGAAAAATAGTCACCATTGAAATAATAATCATACCTTATGGATTTTGTTTGTCTCACTAGTTTCTTCATGTTGCTCTCCATGATTTCATATTTCTTTACTTTAACTGACTTTTCTTGTTCTTTCTTCACCTTTCTCTTCTTGACTACTAGCTACTCATGCTCAAATATCAAGAAACTTAGCTCAATCTTGAAAAGATCATATTTAGCATTATTTGGTTTCAAAATTGCATTATAAACCTCTACATGAATCTTGAAACCCTTGATGATATTATCACTATCTTTCTTAACCTCAATCAAATTGCATGTGAGTTTCTCCAAATTTATTTTGAGTTTCTTACTTTCTTATTATCTTGAGTTTAGGATTTAAATTGAAACACATAACTAATCCTTGATTATATTCTCATACCTTGTGGCATATTTTTCCATGTCACCCTTAAAATTGTATATATTCTCCTTAATTTCTCTTATCACATATTTAAAATCTTAATTTTCTTTCCTTAGTTACTTAGCCATTTTGTGCTTCTAGGATCACCTTCAAGCTATCAAGACTTCTCCAAAGGACATAATCTAATACCAATTTTTTGAATCAAAACCAATAAGGTTGGGGGGTCAAGGGAGAGGAGGGTAATCATTTTACAAACAAATCACTCAATTCCATACATCATTCATTAACCATTCAAACTAACATATAAATATAGCAATGTATAATCAATCACGCAAATAAGTATGAAGAAGAAGCATAGCACATGAACATAAGATATATGTGGGAAACCCTCATGGAGTATAAAAAATAAATCACACCACTTGGAATACTATACTATAACCAATGAAATAAGAACTAGTGATTCACCAACCCCACAAAGAGCACCAACTTCTCACTAGTCAAACACCAATTCAACTAGTCATTTATCAAGCACCAATATGTAAGGAGGATATAAAACCATAAGATACTTGGCACAAACCCAAAAATTCAATGAAACTTATTAAATATCTAACCTATAATGCATCTCTAAATATTTCTTGACTCAGCACCAATCTAGCCAAGACAAGCTTGATCACCTTCATAATACCTTATTGCTCAATCAATGGATGGTTACCTCTTCTTTAGCTCTCAGTATTATCTATCCTATATTAAAATAAATATAATACACATGTAACCCACCTATTATTAATATATTTATGGTATCTCACCTCATTCATCTCACCTCAACCTTCTACCCCTCTCAAACAGCCTTCTAGGCTCACTCACTCAATATGCCTCTTCTAAGCTCATTAGGTTAACTGACATTGTCATCCACCTAAAAAAGATATATTATATGTTAATAATTATTTATTTCCTCTTTTTATAGTCATAAATGACCTCCTTATTCTCTTCCAAGAGCTATTTTCTTTTCTTATATTCACATACACTCTAACTAACTCAAATAGACCAATTAGGCCTTAATTTTATACACATCACTTACTCTTACCCACCTTGGTCATAAAAAAATATTTCAATAATTTAATTACCCTTGGAATGTGTCATTACACATGTTTCACAAGTGAAATAATTATCACATATGTCAACCATTACTTACAATAGCCAAAACCACCATTAGGCCTAAAGGAAACCTTATGAAATTAGGCTTGTCTTAACCACACATTACACTTGGACCACTTGGAACACCTTGAGCCTCTTAAAATTCATGAAAAAATTAAAAATAAAACTTAAATAGGCCTATAATATGCTCACCTTGGGTCCACACCACCTGTTAGTCCAAATCATTCTTTGAACCATGCCATTAGGCCTACTTGCCATTAAGGCTTTACACATAGAAAAAGTCTACCTTGAATATATGAAGTATATGATCAAATATTCCACACAACCATGTACTTAAAATAAATGGATATAAACTTCATGACTCCATTATCACTACCATGTCTATTATACATAACCAAATAGGGCAAAATACCTCAAATATATTCTTGCAACATGACCACTTCGAACTATCAAACACTACCAATGTATATTCAAGAACATTTGACTACAAACACTCTAATAGGAAAAATACATAAATATAAATTAATTATCATGAAACTTAAAGTCTTATATAATATATTCATATGCATTTCATTTTCCAACTCTATCCAAAATACCTCAAACTCATCTTTGCAATATCACTACTCAAAACTACATAAGTGCTCTGAAGACATGGTTATGAAGAATGTTGTCTTTAAAACTTATAAGGGAAATTTCATTAATTATATGTAACATTAATATTTAATATGATACATATATATAATATTAAAATAAATATATCATTATTATAGTGCCAATCATTGGTCTCACAAACCAATTTCTTGATTTTCTTTCTCATAGTCCTCACATAGTTTGATAAGCCATTTTTATCTTCCACATTAAAACTTATTAACCTATCTATCCATATTATATAAATCATTAATATATAATTTTTTTCCTAAAACACAACATCATATACACAAGAAACATTAAATTCTGTTATGGAGTCTTAAACACTTCACTTCATTTGCATACTTGGAACTATAAATCTATATGAAGATCCAATCTGGGTGAACATGACTTCCAAAAACTATATAAAAACTTAAATGAAAATATAATGTATGAAAAATATATTTAATATCCTTATCACATATTCAAAAACTAATATATATATATATATATATACATATATATATATATATATATATATATATATATATATATATATATAAGCAAATGTGGAAAATATAGACTAATCTCTGAAACATACACCTTCACTATCTCAACTTACTCAAATAGGTCATTTTGTGAATACCATTTTGCTTATGTATGAGCATAAAAAAACTATAATAAAAGGTAATATTAGGTATATGTCTTAAATAAAAAATTAAAACACTTGTATCCATTCATAATCCTTTGCAACCAATCCCTAAACACTTTCTCACTTTGATTGGTTTTTTTCATTGTCTTCACTCATAGCCTAGTTTAGCAATAGGTCAAGTTGGGTGACCAAAAAAGTTTACACAAAGGACATAAATTTTAAAAATAAATACATGGAAAATTTAAAAAATCTTGACCTTCAACCTCCACCATTATGCAATCTTGACCTGGTCAACCCTACATGTAACATCAAATTATTTAGAAACGAGAGTTTTTATATAGCTTCCACTTACTACCCTGACAAAATAATGCCACCTATAGATGATTTAAAGAGTTATATATGAAATATAATAATAAAATACAACTTATAGATTCATTTTTATCCATTTATAACAAGATCTGTCTAATCAAGTCATTATGAGGGTTTTAGACCAGTTTCAATTCTTAAAAAATGTTCATATAGCTCTATCTATAAAACCACTTATTAATGCTTGAAAAAAATTCTTAGTAACATTTTAAATATATCCTAAAAATATAAGCTTCCCATGCAAATTTCACATGCTCCAATGATAATCAAAAGTTCCTTCTCAAGTTTATAATTCTTTAATCTGCATACACGGGAGGCCTTCAAATGTGTTTTCTTGATTTCTTATTCAAATTAGGACATAAAAATTCATAAACATGCTTGAAAAAAAATTTCAAACCTTTATAAAAAATAACATGATCTATAATATCTTTTAAACTCATATTGACACTTTATTAGGCTTCACTAGGTCTCTTTGCATACCAAGCCTAAAACTTCCAATCATACTTAGACCTTGAAAACACCTTAAAACTTATTGAAATAATCTAAAAACCTAATATTTATGTAATATAACATCATAAAAATATCATGCACTACCAATATTATTCACAAAAGTCTCATACTACTCATCTCAACATGTTGTCAAGTTTATTCCATCACACTAGGTCTCTCATGAAAGGACCAAGCCTCAAACTTGACCTTGGAACTTCATGTAAAGGATTATATAAATTATACACAATGTAAAACATATTATCACATTATATATCACTGATTTTAAACCTTCAAGATCAAACACATATGTATCACCATCATCATGCCTTTGCAAGCCATATACATGTTCAAGGACTAGTCCACCATACAAACCTACTATACCATTTTAAGTCCTTCCAAGTATTTTAGATGAATTATAAAAAAAATATCATTCCAAACCACCTCATTATATTCTCAAATGATGTCACAAACAACTCCACATACCTTTAATCACTCATTTCATCATTCCTCACTATGCTTCATAAGACATCCCATTAGACCACTTCAGAGATCACACTAACATGCTAAAACATTCAATCTCATATCCATGACCATATCCACAATCTTGTAATACTTTACCTTAATATTTATTTGACATATATGACATCAAATACAACTCCTTATCTTGTTGATCCTTTTGACATCAATGGTAGGTTTAAATACATGACATCAATGACATCTTATAATAGAGATAAGGATTAATATAGGAGATGCTAATTACATAATTGAACTAATGGAAGAGATACTATACATGTAAATTATCCCACTAATAAGTGATAATCAATAATTTTTTATAGATAAAATATGAAAACATATACAAGAAAATAAATATGATAACCAACAAGATATGGGTGATTTAGAAATAAGTATTAGTAGTCATAATTAAAAAAAAACCAACTAAATATAAAGAAGAAGATAACTTCATAAGAAGAGGATTAGTTTGTGCAATTATGAGATAAAAAGTCCAATTAGGGATAGAATATGAATAATAAGAGATTTGAATTGATACAAATCCCCCAAACCCAAACTACAAGTGACCTCAAGAGGAAATGAACCCTTTAGACCAATCATCATCCCTTGTGACACTTCAAAATCAACATGTACATCTATATTTTCAAGGAAATATATTTATTGGAGATAAGGTGGAAAATAAATATAATAATTAGAAGCAAGAGATTGATAACATGAGATAATTTATAGGGAATCAAGTGGAAGTATTAGGAACAAGTTACTTTTAGGAAGAATTACAAAGAGATAAAGGTTGTAACAATAACTTGGTTAGACAATAAAAACATAAGCATAAGCAACATTATAATAATAATGTAATAACAAGTACCTCATGTAATCAAATTAATAGTGGTACTAATCCTAGAAAAAATATTCATCAAACGTCTGAAAACACTAATATGGAATAAAATAGGATGAAGTTACCATTGTTTGGTAAAGACATGAAAGATGCCAAAAAATATTTGTTCATATTGGAGTCATGTTGGAGGAATCATACCATTAATGATGAAAGGGTCATGTTATTTTATTTAGTTGGGAATTTAAGAGGATATACACTAATTTTATACATAAATACTTATGTAGTCCATGTCAAAACATGGGATAATGTACATAAAGAATTTAAGGGTCATTTTCACTACCCTACATACTAATAAAGAGTGTTAACAAAATAAGGGAACTGATTTAGAAAGAGAAGGAATATGTGAGAGATTATGATCAATAGTTTAAATCCATAATGCAGAAATAAGAGGAGCCTCTCAATGAAAAACAAAGGATAGAGTGGTTTATATCCAAATTAATTCCCCATCTTTGTGCAAACATGGATGGTAAAATTTTCAATGCAATTTTAGATACATTGGAAATTGAATCAATACTAGAAGCAAAATCATGGAGAATGGATGTAGATACCTCATTAAAAGACAATGTAGAAAAGGTTATAGGTATAATTAGAATAATTGAGACTAAAATAAGAGATACAAATTAAATGGGAAGATTTTACCATACTACACAATAAGCATATACCACCATGACAAAAAATTTAGCATACCACTTATTGTGTGGAGGTCCATTCAAAGATAAATTATCCTTGTAGTGATATGGAAAAAATATCAGTGGAAATAATATAATCACAAACAAATATTGGAATGACACCACCAATTTAACAAGCCATATATGGAAAAATAATTTATAGAGGAATATGTAGATTCTATGATCAACATCTATAACACTTATGCCCAATAATGAAATTTTCAACCCCTAAAAATTAAATGATGTGTTGTACCAACTATGGGTCCTTTAACCATTATAATCATACTTGTCTTACTATATATGCACTCTTGAATGTACAAGACACTATATGCATAAGAGTGGAAATATTTTAACAAATTCCATCACTGGAGTTACCCATAACCAATGCTATTATACCTCACCTTGGCCAAACATACAAACCCCACTATTAATTCAACGTACACAACATTGGTATTATAGTAATAACCAAAGAGGATATAGAGGAGGTAGTTAGGGTGGTTATAGAGGATGATACTATGGAAGAAGAAACTACCAAGGTGGTAGAGGATATAATCACATTTACAATCAGGGGTATGATCAAGAAAAACCCCTTTTAACATGTTATAAATGTGGAAATATTGGTCACATTTCTAGGAACTATGATGCGAAGCAACATATAGAGTGTGGACTCTACCATGAAAAAATAACCTAATGATTCATTTTACTGTCTAAAAGTAGCATAATTTTACAAAAATGGTGACACAAAAATTGAGAAATTTATAGAATCTCTACCCAAAATTAGGCTAAAAACTTATAAAATATAGAAAAGGTTAGGATATGAAACGATAAAATAATGAAATTCATCATATAAAGGAATAAGCTAAAAAAATATACAAATAGGTTAATTCATCCCAAAGGATAACCATGACTATAAAGATTAGATATTGTAAGGATACTATAATAGAATAAAAAGAGTGGATTTAGAAGAAGGTTATCCACATTATGAATGATGACTTAAAACTATGAGTATAAATAACCACTAGAAGTGGCATGAATATGGGTTAAGGAAAATAAGTGTCCATTGATTTTAGTATAGACTCTGACTTAGATGCGTAAGGAGATAAACCTAATATCAATAAGCATGATATAATTGATAATAAAATTATAAGAATAATAACTTATAAATAATATAAGGTTCAACTTAATCTAACTTACTATGATGAAGTTGAGATTGGAGATTTTTAAAAAAATTAATTGTTTGAGAAGCAAGATCTAATAACCAAACTTTTTCAATTCTGTAAGTATTAGAATAAACAAATATAACATAATTTACAATGGATGGAGAAAACTAAAAATATAAATCCAAAGAAAAATGTTTTCAAAATAAACTAAAAATGGAAAAATACTTAAAGTCTTATAAATATCAAAATAAATGGCTAGAAAATCAATAAAACACTATTGGACCTTGGCATAGACATAAATGTATTACCACATAGCACATAGGAATTATTGAGAAATTTATAGTTACATATGGCTACATATGATATTTCCATGGCTAAAGATACCTCGTAGTCATCGATTGGCACCTTACAAAAATATTTGATTTTATGGGAATAAAGAAGAGGGTAGACTTTGAGGTAATCAATATGTATGATACCAGTTATCCATCTTTACTAAATCTAGAATAGTTTTTAGATATCAACATATTATAAGACTTAGAAAAATAATAAATAAAATTTGAGAAATAAGGTTTATTAGTCCATTTTAAATTAAGCTAGGAATGGTAGTGGCATGTTTAAAGGAACTATGGTCAAAAGAGGACTTTAAATTTGAAAAACTTGTTGGTATAGATTCTCTTCTCTTAGAACTTATTGGATGTTTAAGGTTTCAAAATATTTAATAAGGTCCCAAACCCTATGATTTTAAGACTTCAACAATGGATTCTTAGCATCACTTTTACCTTTCACTTGGTAGACTACTAACTCACTATCTCCAAAAAAAATTAATTTCTTCACTCCTTTCTTTCTTTCTTTCTTATTGAATCCTATGTATAAAAGCCACATACTCAACTAAGTTACAAGTACAACTAACTTGAAATCTGATTACAAAATAGTAATTCTCATAGGAAGGAGAAACTAGAATTACACCTACCCTTACTCCATTCTTACGTATTAAACCATCAAAGAATAATTTCCATAGGCTATCATTATATTCTTTTGACTTGGAAAGAGCTGGATTGGCTGCACTTTGTTCATGCAAATAGTAAACACTTAGACTAGATTCTTCAACACCTTTATATAGATCATGTTGAAAGTAGTTATTGAGGGGGGGTGAATTATTATACAATAATACACACTCAATTCCAAAACCATTCTATCATTCATCAACTTGATCTAGCAACATAAACATGAAAGTGCATACATCTAAAGCATAAAGAAGGGCATACACCACATCAACACAACATCTATGTGGGAAACCCTCTTGGGGCATAAAATACACTAAAAAGTATAAGATGCACTATAGTACCATAATGATAATATCCAATTTAGTCTTGCTACAACTGATCAAAGAATTAACATCCCTTATTTTAGTGAGACTGTAATTCCATAAGGAGCTTTTACACTTGTCTATCTAAGCTACCACAATAACTAGACCTTTAGCAAGTTTCACCTTACAAGGAGGCTATAACCCCATATATTTTGAGCTACCATAATAATACCTAATAACACATCCACTTTTGGATTGATGTCTACAACACTTGATGGACTTCTGATTATCACTCTTTAGCGTCACTCACACCCAATATTCATATCTATAAAACCATTATTATGACATCAAAAATATGACATATAGGTCATACACACCATCGTAAACATAATATACCCTTCAACCCATCCAATGGGAACACACACATCTTTCACCTTGCCTTAGATCACCATACACACTCTCTCAAATAGCCTCTTGATCATACTCACTCATTCTACCTCTTCTAGGCTTATTAGGTCCAATAACGTGTGTGATCCACCTAAACAAACTTGATCAGACAAGCATGAATGATCCTTAATTCACTTGATGGTCTTGAATGACCTATACCTTCTCTTTCAAAGGTTCTCTCCTTCACTTGGCTTCACATTCACACTCCCAAAGCCTCACACACAAGCCTCTTTAAAAATTCCACTAGTCTCAAAACCATCATCTTTATATATATATATATATATATATATATATATATATATATATATATATATATATATATATATATATATATATAGAATTCATTATATAACAAGTTCAAAAACTTTCCTTCTTGGACACAATACATGCCTTCACCCTTAAGGCATCTTTCATGGGTCACACTTAAGCACAACTCTCTTTCAAATAAGCCTAAGTTACTTTTAGGTCCTATAGAGACCCATTTAGATATTTGACACTTATCTAAGAAAACTAAGAAAAAAAGGACCACTTTAAAATGCATTGACCCATTACTTATGTCCCCTTAGACATCTTCAAATTATCATAATATCTCAAACACTTTTCTAATAAATCACAATTTTCTCAAACACCATTCTATGCACACAATCACCATGAATGAATACATAGTTGACCTATAAAATTTTATTTATACTGTGCTGGATGAATATTTTGTCATCAACTAACTGATGGCAAAATGGGTATATCAACCATAGTATAAGGAGATTTATACAGAAAAAAGTGTGGGTTTACCACATCCTAATGAGATAAATCTCTCCTCTCATCAAGGGGAGGTTCCTTATAAATCACTTATATGCTATATATGTATATAAATAAGCAAAAAATAATACTTAAGGTAGAATAACACCATCCATATCTCTTTTTTCAAAGATGATGTTCACAAAGCAAAAGAGATCCTGGTTGATGACTGAAAGCATTCCTCTTCTTTCAGAAATGGTATTTAGCATATAGCAAAAAATCTTCTTGAGTAGTAACTAGGTTCATAAGAAAACCCACGAAAGCACAGTCTTTTGTTGTCTCCTTCACTGATTTGAAGCATACGTAACTGTAGAGTGAATTAAAGCTCAAAGTCTTCACTTAAAACTACAATAGATAAAAATGTCACAAGGATAAAACCAGCTCAAAGTCTTTCTGATATCCTTCAGAATGTCTTTAGATAAATTCCATACACACTTTTCTTATTCAATCAAATGGATGAGATAATATCAGGAAAGAGAACATTAAAACTATTTCCTAAATAACACATTATTTCAACACAAAGTTTGAAATTAACCTACTTCTCATTCATTCAATAAAATATGATTTACAAGTTGAGATCAAAGTCTTAAGAAATATCTCAATTTCAGCAGAGTCTTTACTCTCAATTATCCAGAGACCCCTTTACATTGAGTAGTAACTAGGTTCATAAGAAAACCCACGAAAGCACAGTCTTTTGTTGTCTCCTTCACTAATTTGAAGCATACGTAATTGTAGAGTGAAGTAAAGCTCAAAGTCTTCACTTAAAACTACAATAGATAAAAAGATCACAAGGATAAAACTAGCTCAAAGTCTTTCTGATATCCTTCAGAATGTCTTTAGATAAATTCCATACACACTTTTCTTATTCAATCAAATGGATGAGATAATATCAGGAAAGAGAACATAAAAACTATTTCCTAAATAACACATTATTTCAACACAAAGTTTGAAATTAACCTACTTCTCATTCTTTCAATAAAATATGATTTACAAGTTGAGATCAAAGTCTTAAGAAATATCTCAATTTCAGCAGAGTCTTTACTCTCAATTATCCAGAGACCCCTTTACAAAAGAGGTTCCCTCTATATATATAGGGAAAAACCTTCAAATTTGGAAAAAGACTTAAATATTGAAAACCTATTCAAAGATGAGTCAATGCTGACTTTAGTACTTTTCAAGATTTTTACATGTAATTTACATATTACAAAAGTACATGTGAAAATGTCCCAAGTTAATTACAAAGTACACGAGAAGAATGAAGAAGAGATTATGGAAGAATAGTTCAACTCTTGTCACCAGACTTCTTTAGATGGGAATCATACATTGTGATGGATGCTTGTATACCTATACTGTCTACTATAATGGTATTTTTGAAGACTACCTTAGCTCTGATTGTGGTGTCTCTCATTGATGTGATTGATTTTGCATGACTAGTTAACCTGGTTCTTAGATTATCCAGAGTTAACTAATTATCTAAAATATTATCCATAGAAGTCATTGAGAATGCTCTCTCCTTGAATTCCCTTTGGATCATACCTTTGAATTCTTAAATCATTTCCTCTACTGAAATGAATTGGTTGTCTCTAGAGGTGAGTCTGCAAGGCAATTCCTCCAATCTGTTTAATAGGCTAGTGTCACTTTCTTCACTAGCGTCCTTGGAAGATTCAAGGTCACTAATCAGCTCTTTAAGTACCTAGATCTTATATATTAGTGATTCTTTGATTTCAATATAAGAATCTCTATTGGAAATGACACTGATTGATACTAAGGTACATTTATTTAGAGCTTTCATCTCGATCCACTTTCTAAGATATTTATTTGTGATGTCAATATCTTGAGAAATAAGAGAGATGAGTTCTTCTAACTCTATTCTCATTTTCTTCATTTTACCTATCTTCTTAGCCACCTCTATAAAAAAGGAAATCCCTTGTGCATAAATCTTATCTATATAATCTTCAAGTACTTTTCCTTTTAGGTAGGTCTTCTCTGCTTTCTTGATAATAGGATCATCTATGGAGAAGGCCTCTGGAGTTGCCACCTCTTGGGAAAAAGTGAATCTCCTGACCACTGTAGTCAATTGTTCTACCTTTGCTTTGTAATAATATTTCATCTCTCTCTCTCTCTATCAAATTTCTAGACCATGATATCCATTACGGACTACAAATTTCTCTTGGAACCTTCATGAGTTATTTTCCCCAACTCAACTTGAGAAATGGAGTAACTACTCATATCAAAATTCTCTAGGGTTACATCTTGTGGAGGTTTGGATATCTCTAAAAATTTGTGCCCCTTATCTCCAATAATTTTTGAAAGGATTATTGGCTTCTTAGTGGTCTTAGCTTTCATTAGCATTATTTTACCTTAATCAAAGTCATCTGGAGAGATGGCTTGCTTTTTCCTTTTAGGTGTGAAACTTGATAACCAAGGTGGGAGAGTAGAAGCACTTACTATAGCAATAGTCCCTATAGTTGGTGTCACTAGGGTAACATCTACACTACTGGTAGGAATAATGGGCATAAAAGGCATATTAGGTGTAGTATTAGGCAACACTGCATTGGTCGTTGACTGGTCGAAGGTGGAACTATCTCTAATGTTGAAATAAGGAGATGAAAGACTGGGGATGTATCTTAACGATTGAAGGACATCTCCAAAAGCACCTTGAGGGTCACCAAAAATAACTCTATAAGGGGAGTAGCTCTAGAAGAAGGGATACTAATGGGAGAAATGGGTGAAGGAGTCACAATAGGTAATTGGGGTGGAGAAGAAGAAACTCCTACTACTAGTTGTGCCCCCTCTAGCAGTGATAGAGCTTCTATCCCTTGTTGCCCTATAGGCCTATCATCTATTTCCATTTGTTCTGTCACTTATTCTTAGGTGCTTTGTTTCTCAACCCCCATATCTGTTAGCTCTAGTTCTTTCTCAGTAAACTTTGGTTTCTTAGACACAAAGATGATCTTAGGCTTGTGGGGTCTGGAAGGAGAAAGAACATCACTTTTATTCTTTGTCTTATTTTTTGCTCTCTTCCTTATCTCTTCTTGGAATTTGGCCTCTGATCTTGTGATGAATTCTTTTAATGTGATCCCTTTGTTTGCTAACCAATCATTGGTGTTAGCCAATATTGGTTCAAATCTCATTCTCAAAGAGGTTAACTCTTTTTTAGACCATTAAATTGGAGGAAGAGGGAAGTTAGTGATTTGTTCAGCAAGATACTTGTTATTGACTAGATTTTTATCATCTACTAGATTTGGAGGAATATCAATGAGCTCTAGATATTTTATTTGTTTTAGAGACAGTCTGTTGTAGTCCATCTTCTTGATGTCTTCTACTATTCTTAAATCTATCAAATGTACTTGATCATAGGCTCATGAAACTGAGTCTTCTTTTTAATCATGTCTTTGACACCCCTATAGTCAAAATTGGGCCTTATTTTGAAATGTTTCATGGTGACAAGTTGCATTTTAGTCTCCATTGCCCTTGCTTGGGCAGTGGTCAAAATTGAGTATCTGCCAATTTCAATTGGGAACCTGAAACCTTGTTTCTTAAGTTCCATCTATTTATTAAGCATGATAATAATCTATCTACACAACTCCATCAGGACCAATTTATCAAAAAAAATCTAGGGAGCATATAGGGATAGCCTTGGAAAAAGCCAACACATAGATAGAAAAAGGTAGGGGATTGTAAAAACATGTAGCTAAAATCATTGACGATAGTCCAGGATTCATCTGATACTCTCTTCTATTCCAATTTAGGGTTAAAAAGACAAAAATAGTACGAAGAAGGCATAATTTACCCTCCTAAAGTGATGAATCGATCCCTTTAGTGTTAGTTGAGGGTAATATTGATATATAGGGGTGGTTTTTCTATCTCCCTCTGACATCAAACCTAGAAAGGTTCTCATCAAAGCTATAATGTATACCAAGTATGAAGTCATATAGAACTTTGAATTAGTAGACACTTTTGTCAATTGCTCATGCAGAGCATTACTGATCTATTCACCCCAAAAGATGACCTATTTTCCTTGGAAAATTATCTTGATAAAGGGATACATCCATTCATGGAATTGAGAAGAAGAGGGTAAACCTTATACCCTACTAAGTAGAGTAATTAAGTCACCAACTTCTTTTATAAAGTTGTTCCTCATAAAGTTCTGGGGCCATCTAAATAAGTTGGCTCTGGGAGTCGTGAGCCATCTATTGTTGATCACCTTCTTCACCTTCTTAGGATCTTTGGCATATTCTTTCTATGCTTTGATGAAGTTGATCTTTAATAATTTAGTGGTAGGAGGGTACATGAAAACTTTATCGATGAATTCAGGGTCCAGTCAAATTACCACATTGCCACTAGCATCTAACATAGCTCTGGTCTCTTTGTTGTAGAATTGGGCACACTGGAGGATGAACTCTATATGATGTGCTGCCATAGGAAAAGAGGAGACTAGATGGATGTTACTTTCAATAATCCTCTTCATTTCAGAGCTTGGATTTTTTTCCTTGGTTCTCTCCACAAACTCAGACATATCAACGTGGCTGATCTCTATGTCCCTAATGTCATCGACATTAGAAGTGATCGAGGTGATTGAGAAAACACCTTGATATCGGTACTTCATCACCTTTGACTTATTTGGAGAAGCTTAAGTCATCGAGATGAGCCTTTGTCTAAAGTACATTGATGAAGAAGGATCTCAAGGAGAAATTATGATAAAATTCATGATTGCACAATTAGGGGGAAAATTAGCAATTCAGAAAAATTGTACATTGGGTGGTCATGACTAGGGAAACATGCTCAAAAAGCCTGAGGTTTGAGCATGTCAAAAAGTGGAAGGAAAGGGGAGTAGTTTCAAAAAATGAGAAAAATGAAAATTTCCTAGAGTTAGGAAAAATGGGGAGAAGGTATGTAAGGGTGACAAAAATTGCCACCCTTGCATGTTGAAGGAGTCTACATGCATAGGCCACAAAAATTTCTTCCCATGCATGCTAAGGTAAAAGGATGTATCGACATCAAAATTTTTTGCCGATGCATGTGTAAAGAGTTGAATGTGTAAGAGTGAAAAAAATTATTGCCCTTACACGTGGTAGGGAAGTCTAGTGTAATGGCAGTGATTTTTTCTGCTCTTACACATTATCTAAGTCAAGTTACATCAGCAAAAAAAATCACCATCGGTGCATGGGTAAGAATTAAGGAAATGTGAGGGCAGAAAAATTCACCACCCTAACACATGGTGGAAAAGGTCGAATGAGTAGGGAAAAAGAGGGTCGAGGCATGGTGAAGGGGGAGAGAAATGCCTTGTTTGGATTGGGAAAAAGACGTAGGGGAAGAGAGGAAAAAAGAAAACTTAGAAAATAAAGAAAAACAACTTTAAAAAGAGAGGAAAAACAAAATAAAAACAAAAAAAACCTGCCTGAAGAATAACGTGAAATGAGGCTCAAATCTGGCAAAAATGCACTTCCTATTGCTTGCTTGATCATCTAGAGGTAGAGGGTAGGAGGAGGAATGAAAGAAATGAAGTGAAATGGGGGGAAAAAAGATTAAATGGGGGAAAAAATATCCCCAAACCACTCGATTCATGTGGCCATAAATGCCACATGCAAAAATTCAAGTCATACAGGGGTGGCAAAATTTGCCACTCTTGCAAAGGAGTTTGAAAAGATATGACGGGTAGTGAAAATCGTCACACCTACATATAAGAGATTCAAAGGATGAAAGGGTGGAAAATTTTTCCACTCTTTCATGATGGATGCAAGGGTGGCAAAAAATGCCACCTTTGCATCGAAGACATAGAGCAAATGCAGTGGCGGCAAAAAATTTTGCCCCTGCATGGAAACGCTAGAAAAAAACTAACTCTGGGAAATTAAAAATTTGTCCTCTAGCCACATTGAGATTGTAACTATTTATGTGTTTTTGAGAGAATGAAATAAGGGGACATCATGAACTTCATATGATGCCAGTTGAGCAAATGCGAGAACAAGAAAAACTTGTCTCAAAAGATGAACTTAGAGAGAAAAACACAAAATGGACAAGTTTCGTAGGGGTTGTTCCAAAAATGAGCGTAGCTAATGTTGGGAACAACATACTACATATGATTGGTCAAACCTTCATAATTCACATATATGATCCTCATGGATTCTAAAACATTATCCAATATCTAATCCATCATTAAACATCAAAACATTAACAAAACAAGCTCAAACATCCTTCTCAGGTCACTTGCATAATAAGCACAAACACATAGTCAACTCTAAATATCAATAACTTTGAATTTACTAAAAAATATATCTTAAAATTTATATTTCCATATACTCTTTGGATTCCTCTATAAATTCTCTTTTTATAGCATGGTCAAATTCTGCATAGATCAAAAGATATAATACAAAAACTAAACACTAGTTTTTCCTTTATTAAATTAAAATACTTGAATTGAAATGATCATAGTTAAACTTAAAACACCATGATATCATCTCAATTCCTCACTACTTAGATTAAACACACACAATTGATCTTATTATATGAATCTCAACCTTTAGTATGCCAATGTTAAATGTTAAATCTTCAACATGTTGACCTTATCTTGATCAATCTTGCAATATTGACTCATCACGCACCATAAATATTTATGGATTAGTTAGGTATTTACTTTATAATTCTCACCATTTGATCTTTCTCAGAACCCCTGTGATCATGACACTTGGCACTTTTACACGCCTTTTGAGCAATTATATTGTTAAACATTATGTACTTCTTACCATCTCATTTAATATACACCGTTAGATTAAAATTGCATGATCACCTACAAACCATTGGATCTTAAAATAATATCAATCCTTATATCTATTAACTAATGAACACTTTGACATATTTTACTTGTTTCACACCATATATCTTGATGTATGAACTCCTATGCATCGTTGGATCTTAGAAGAAGCTTGATCTTTATCTCTGTTAACCAATGAACACATTGACCTCTTTGACTTGATGTACACCATAGATCTTGATGTACTAACTCCTACACACTATTGGATCTCTATTTGGTCCTAATCTTTAACATTTTTCAAAAATTTCTAAGTATGGGAACTATTTCTTATCTTCTTGAAAGGCCAACTTTGCACCTTCATATCTTTTGTTTCACTCAAGTGCATGTTTTGAAATTTGGACCATATGATCTCCTCACATAGGATAAACTAAACATATAAAAATATTATCCTAAAACCCTCACATGTGTGAGATATAATAACATTAAATTAAATCCTTTGATTTTTTAGTTCACAAAGCCAACTATGTCAAGAACTATCTAGAAAGACCAACTTTCCATATGCATAACTTTTGTTGTGTTTTAGTGTTGGACCTATAATTTTACACATATCAAATAGGAAAAAAATTGAACATAACCATATGATAAACTTATATTTCAACATCCACACATGTGATATATTCCACCATCAAAAATCCTACTCAAATTTTCTTGCCACATTGCAAATTTGGCTATGGGAAAATACTGTCAAAATGCCTGAAAGCCCAACTTTGCACTTGCATATCTTTTGTCACACTTCATCACTATAATTGATAATTTTAAAATATAAAATATGGAATAATTTGATCATAACCATATTCCCAAATCCCACTGACTCATCCACATGTGTCAATGGTGACATCATCAAACTACCTACTTAGTTTTTTACCACTAGAACCAAAATGTCAAGATGAAAAAAATGAACTACCAAACTAAATACACTCATGCACACAAACACTCAACACATATAAAAATTATTATATGACCCATTTCACATCCTAAAAAACCATATGCATTCTTAAACATCTCTAACCATGCCAAAACTTAATATCAACCAAGCATCTTTCAAGCATACTAGGACAAACACATTGCACTTTTGTCATTATCACTTAGACTATCAAGGAAATTCATCCACTAAAAAATAAACCTCCATGAAATCAAAATTAAATAATTCATAAATCTCCAATAATATCCCCTTTTATCATTGATGTCATCATATATCAATATATAACTCAACTTCCTTCTCTCTCTTCAAGCACTCCTACAACAAGAACTTTCTCCCCCCTTAACACAATTAAAAACTAGGCACCAAATGATCTCAAGGACCTAAAAATACCAAAAAATGGAGAGGAACATATTATAAATATGATAAAAACTCCCCCTTACCATGATCCTACCTCTTCTTTCCTTGACACCTTCCTCTTGCTCCATGCTAACATTCTCCTTCAACCAAGCACTACAACCAATGAAAAAAAACACACAAAACACTAAAATATGATGTAAATTATCAAGAAACATATGATAAGGACCCCTCCTAATATTTTTTATCCATTTTATTTTTTGAGTAACTTCATATTTCCACATACCATGATTAACCACCACACATGCTTACTAGCCTTCTCTCTCAAGGTACCTCAAGAACCACCAATATAACTTCATTCCATTCACCAAACATGAAAAAATGCTCTAATTTTTTTTATAAATATCATAAAAACATACATACATTACTCTTTTGGATAAACTAAACAAAGTGCACTCTTTTTATTACTAGGCTTGTCTAGTCTTCTTGTAGCCCTACCTAGAACTTACAGAGCCCATAACTTTCAGTAGACACATATTCAAGACCTAAAAATTCATATCTAGAGCATTATCATATTCCCCATTAATAATACCAATTTTAATCACATATCTAATCATTTGAAATAAATTTTAATCACAAACTTACAAGCTTATTAAGCCTCAAACTTGACAAAAACATTAATAACTTGAAATATTCAAACCTTAATATCTCTATGAAGCTTTATTTGATAACCCATTTGGCCCATTAAAATTATTAATAATCCTCAGACCTCAACTCATAATGCAAACCCCTTTTCTATCATATCCTAAAACCCTAGAATCTTAAAACAAACATAGTCAACAAACCTCCCTCTGGTCAATGCCCTCCTCTAAAATGTCTTACACACCTAGAGATAACCATCACACACTTTTCAAATAAAAATTGAGCCTCCATACCTTTGGGAACTTTTACTTCCTATACCTTGGCTTTTGACCTGGAATAAGATAGATAAACCAAAGAGTACACAAAAACCTCCATACTTTCTTTTTCAGAT
Source organism: Torreya grandis (assembly GCA_037957365.1). Lineage (NCBI taxonomy): Eukaryota > Viridiplantae > Streptophyta > Pinopsida > Cupressales > Taxaceae > Torreya > Torreya grandis. Next base: position 3,084,652 of record JARHVA010000022.1, read on the forward strand.
TTAACTACTCAGTCCTCTGATCTTAAAACCTTACCAATTGCAAATCTCCCCCTAACTCCATTATTCACTTGAATCATGAAATCATCAACAAGTCTTCAAATAATATCCAATAATAATCAATACTCATATAGAGACAACTTTATATTAGAGCATCTAAACCATGAATAACAAGCTAACTCCTTATAAAGATAGGACCACTGAGATTTTTCACCAAATTCTTTTCTACAACAAATAGATATATAAAAAGAATTCACAAACATACCTTATTTTCATACCTTCTCATCAAATAATATCTGATAGCTATATACAATCATAAATACATCATGTCCATAAATCAATTATAGATCATATGGGATAGAGTACACCTACACTTTTGATTTGGGAATATAATTGTTAAGCAAGATCATGATTAATGTGAGGATCTACTAGACCTGATTAGGGTATCACTTATCACAACACACCATGCGAGATAGGGTTATAAAGCCTATAGTCTAACATAATTCCATAATAACCCTAAAATATTCCTTTGATTTAATATTTCACTAATCTAATAACAAGAAAAGTAAATCTAATCTAGTGCACACCAAATCTTGTAGCACAAAATGAGGGTTACTAAAGTAAATCAATCAAAAAATGTATATGGAACTTCTAATAAATAAAGTATGAGTAACAACGAAATACATAGACTATGAAGAGTAATATTTATTTGAGCTAACACTTAAGATACTTCTATCTACTAAAAGAGAGGAAAACAAAGTTATAATATACTTACCTGAATATGAACCTATGGAGACTAAATCTCTCCCTTGTCTAAAGGGGCTTTACAAGAGGTTATTTTGGTTCATAAGGATTGCTTTTTTAGGCTAAAGCATCTAATACCTATCCACAAAACTAGATTATCCAAAATAAGAAACCTAGACTAAGTCTGTTTAAGTAGAATGCTGGAAGAGCAAATTATGAAGAAGTGTGAGTGAATAAATAACTCTTGATTGCATATTCTAATAATGATTGAAATGACCTTGTATATATAAGATTATATTACCCTAAAATTATTTGGGAACATTATCTATTCTAGGTCAACCTGGTTAACCTAACACATTTTTAGGCTAACTCATTAAGTTTGTGCTAGGTCAGTTAAGAGGAGAACAAACAAAAAGAGAGAAAAGGTCTAAAAATTGTACTAGGTCGATCAGGTTGACCTAGTATGCTGAATAAGTCAAAAGGGTTCCAAGCAAAGAAATGAAGGATAGAAAGAGGAAAAAGACTATAAAATTATGCAAGGAAGGAGAAATAGATTAGGGAAAGGTTTTAAAAATTAGTTAGATTGTAAATGATGTGGCAAAGAAGGACAACAATCTTGCAAAACACCAAAGGTCTACCCAACCCTTTCTTGATGCACCCCTTGGGGTGTGCACTCAAAGAGATTGAGTCTTGATTGGTTATTTCAATATTTAAAGCATTAGTAATTGATAAAAGTGTGAAAATATTATGTGTATACATATGCCCTAATCTAAGATCATCACATATCATTAAGGTACAATAAGGGATGGTGTTTTGAGAAAGAACACAAGGATACACATAATGCTGATGCTAAAAAATTTACAATATTTTAAAAGAATAAAATAATTGAAAGTAAATGACTAAAAGGGAAACTAATCTAAAAAATAAATAGATAAAAAGTAAATGTAATTCATACCTTGACTTACCTTTTATCATGGGATGGTTGTCTATTGTATTGTTAGTTTTTATTGTGTAGGGTGTATTGATTGCTTTCAACAAACCCAAGAATTTAAACCTAAAGAGCAAAAATAAACAAACACAAGAAAAGCCAAGACATCTAGTGGTATGAGTATAGGATGTAATTGGGGAATTTGGTAAGCTGAGGTGACAAGTGTTATGTTAGACCAAATGATCAAGTCAAAAAATAAAGAGTAAATTGAGTAGCCAAAAATCCAAGGCTACTAAGGATCAAAAAACTCAAACAAGCTATCCTAAAGTAAGAAAGGAAAACTCACCAAATCAAACCAAGGACACATGTCAAATAGGATGGAAAAACAAAATGAAAAAAAATGGTAAAATACTAAACAAAAAAGACAAAAATGGTAAAACAACATTGATGAGTGAGTAGTAACAATCCACATCTTAATCATTAATGGAAAAAGGTGCATAAAAAGAAAAACAACATTGTTGAGTGAGCAATAACAAACCACATCTTACTCAATAATGGAAAAAGGGTATAAACTCAAGTGTCCATAATGGTAAGATAGAAAAAACATGATAAATGGGAAAAAGAAAGGAAAGTAAGTATAATAAATGTAAAATGATATAAATAAAATAATCCAAAATTGCTTAAACATGTTGTTTCACTCTAAGGATAGATAAAACTGAAACAAAGTAGTGCTAGCATGTTTTTAAGAGATGAAGAAAAAGGAATTAGATAAGAGGGGAAAATATATTTGGAATCACAATTTATCTATCAAGGGGGGAAAATTAAATGGGTGGAGGGGAAAATGAAGGAAAAACCAAGGTAGAGATAACTCTTTATCAAATTCAAGACACTAAAATTAGGTTTGTCAAAACAAGAGAACTTTCAACTTTAATAACTATGAAGAACTTCTCTTAGCAACACAAGTCTTGGGTAAACAAATTGATTATATAGATCATCCCATGAAGGGTATATGCATGAAGATTAAAATGGACCTACCTCCCCATGACATGTTCCCCACTCTTTAGGACCCTTTACAAAGCTATCGATATATCATGAAGATTGGGTAATTATATGAGAAAGTAGGTAAAATCATAGAGTTTTTTGAATTCCCCTATTCTAATCTACTAGCTTATTGCACCCCAAAGGAATTTGTCTCTATGTGAATCTGACTATGAAGTTTGAGATTCAATTGGAGATAGGAGATGTGATTTTAATCACATAATTTTGGTGTGATTTTGACTTTTGAGATTTTTTATGTTACCTTTTAGATATCATTTCCTTTTGTTTAAATGATTTGGCTTGTAAGTTTCTTTTGATGGATTTTTCTACTCCTCCTCCTTATGGATTTAGAAAACCAAACATGGGTGCCAAAGTTGAATCTCATTTGAAAACTAGGGATAAGGTGGATAAGAGAGAAAATTTAAAGAGCATGGGGCCTAAGAGTCTGGTAAATCAAGGTGAAATAAAAGTGATATCTTGACTTTGACCTTGTTTTATCTAATGAGGAGATGAAAGAAAGGGGAAATCAAAAAGAATGAGACATGGAAAAAATTTGAATTACTTAAAATTGTAAAAAATGTGATAAAGGGAAAATAAGGATACAATGACATTAAAGTGTGATTCCTTATCATAAAAAAGAGGGAAGTGAATGAAAACATGCTAACATAGATTGCTTGAAAATTCCATCTAGAAAAAAATCAAAAGCTAAAATTTAAGAAAAAAGATTTGTAGACATCCAATTCCTAACACCATTTATGTTGAAATTGTCAATATTACTTGAATTATACTCAAATGCATATTTTAGGTCAAAATCATTACAACACCCTCAAAGGTTTGAACTTGTTATTTACAAGTGCTGATTTAAGTCAAAGTATCCCTAAATTGGGCAATGCATTTTATGAGATACCTAACTTTGATCAATTAATTTTGAGTTAAAGTGATGATTTCACCTTTTTGTGCTCTAGATCACTCTTTTATTCTAATTTATTAGTACACATCATGTACCATTATTATTTTGTGTTGACAACATACTAAATGGGAATATGGTTCTAACGTATCTAACATCACCTTCTAATTCTTCTTGAGTCAAATTATGACCCACTAATATGACTTTATAACCATTTTGATTAATTGAAGGCCAATTTCCAAATAATTTCACCAAATTTGATTAACTTTTTTTAAGATAATTAATCTAAATTAAGAGCTTGAGTAATAATTCCATGGAACTTATTGAATATCTCAATATTGGAAATTGATTCTTAATATTTGCATCACCTAGTGACATCATCTATGGGGTGGCATCCATAAGACATAAATGCATAAAATATCAATATTATGGGTCTCTCATGCCTCTTTAATGTCTCTTTATCCTAAATCGTTATGAGGATATTTATATATTTAATTCCAAAGATTAGATTAATCCATGGCCACACATCTCAATCTTGAGATGGATGGTCATGGTTGATCCTGAACTATTTTGAAAATTTATAAATAGAAGAGCCATGAACATCATTTTTAAGCTTGATTTTTGAAATGTTATAATGATAAATTATCTCCACAACACTTTGTGTTGATCATTAGGTTTCATTAGCAAGCTTAATTTGATAAGCTAGATTAGATATTTCATCTACTTTGAGCCTAGGTTATGCAAATAATTCTTGAGGCATTGGAAGTTTTTAGCCACCATTATTGACAAAGATAAGAGCCTCTGATCAAGGGGATAACATGCTTATGATCCACTCTTGGATGGTGGATTCACTTGGGAAGGTATAAGTTTCTTTCTTTCTTTCATATATCTTTCATTGTCATTAGAAAACCCTACATGAATAGATAGGCTAAGTTTTGTTATGTCTTTAATGTATTTTTCATGATTTCTTGACTAATGTTTAAATAAATTTATTTTTAATCCTCTCCACATTTTGGCATGCCCAATAGGACCACACACAAAAAATTTGATCAAATAAAACCTACAAGTAACATACTAACCATTGTCACGTAAGATTTTGGAGTGTGGAATAAAAGAAGGTGAAGATTTAAGTAAAAATCCATTTTTTGTAAGTTACAGTTTTGTTCTCAAGACTGTATAACCTAAATTGAATGTGTAAATTAACTACCAACCTAACTTGGCTACCAACCCAACTCAGCTCCCAACCTGACTCGACTGCCAACCTAGCTCAGCTCTAACCCTAACTTGACTGCCAACCCAACTTGACTATGTAACCTGACCCAACCTAAAAGCTCAATTTCCAAAGCTATTACCAACCTGACTCAACTACCAACCTAACTCAGTTACCAACTTGAATCAATTTCCAACTTGACTCAGTTGCTAACCCAGCTCATCTTCCAACTTGACTTAACTATGTAACCTAACCTAACTTGACTTAGTTGTTAAACTAACTCAGCCCCCAACTTGACTTGGTTGCCAACCTAACTCGACTACCAACCTGACTCGATTGCCTACCTAACTTGACTATGTAACTTGACCCAACCTGAGAGCTCAATTTAAAAAGTTATTTGTTTCACTTGGAAAAATGATTTTAAGTTAAAAGAAGTACATACCATTTTATTATAGGATTTACTTTAGCAATTACTAAAATAAGATTAATTAGTACTTTCACACTTCTTTTTGGATGATCTAAAAAGAATTAGACATTTTCACTTTGGTTTTAAAGAGGAAAATTTCCATGTTTATGTTGAATGTTTTTTATTGATCTTTCAAAGTTTACAACTTAAAGCTAAGGGGATAAAAGAACACCACCACACTTTTCAATTAAGTGCTTTAAAATTAAACATATTTTCAAAGTTTGTATTTAATAAATGATTTTTTAATTAGTTTTATTTGGAAAAAAGAAATTCATGCGCATATGGTCTCCCATCCATCCCTTTTAAGGAGCTTTTGGGATCAAAAGTGCCATATTTATTGCAAAGTGCCTTAGTTAAAGGCATGAAAGAGATGTTGTGAAGGCTCTCCTCAATGATCCACATGGCTTGAGTGACTTAGAAAGAAAATTTAAATCTCTTTCACTTGTCATTTATTTTCATTGCATCTTAGATTATGAGGGGGACTTCATTAGCTCCAATGAATTATTTAGGGAAGATTTAACCTGATGTTTCATCTCCTAGGATTGTCTTCAACCCCTCTCTATAAGGGTGTATATAAATTAGGATCACCCCACTAGGATTAGAGGTTTAAGTGGTTAAACCTTCTCCTATCACTAGGGCTAAGCTCAGGATGTATGAGCACATTAGACATCACACTACACTAAATGAGTGATGGATGTAGTGGTTGCAAAAAGGTCAAGATATTTTTATAACAAGCCAAGTGCCATGGACCCAAAAGGTGTGAGCTTAATTTGTGGCATTGGAAATGAAAGTATTATATAATTTATCCATTAATAATATTCAAAAAATAATTAGTTTAGTGAACCCCACTTTGATATAGCTTGTCAGTTTAAGATTTAAGATGATTAATTAGTTGATTTATCTTTGTATTAGATTACTTGGCCTTGTTTTGGGTCAAAATTACTTGTTAACATAAACGTCATAAACAAAAACACATTGTCCCCAAATTTTTTTAACAAAGAGGCATTATGTTGTCCAAGTAAAAATCAATCTTTTCCTTGTTCAAATTTATCATCATAAACATTGTGTCATCATTAGTCTAATTAGTGTAGTTATGCTACCCATTTGATGTCTAAATAATTTGCCAAATTTTCTTAAGCATTTCATTGATAATTTACATTCAAAATTGAACCTTTCTAAATTTTAAGGGTTGATGTGTTAAATTAGGTTCACTATTTGCACATTAAACTTGTTTTAATTTGGGTTCAATTTTCTATTTTTTGAATTGAGTGATATTTATAGACTCATCATCACATTATCATATTTTGTAGACTTAATTCATATTGTGAATCACTTACACTTTGAGTCATAAAACATATTTTATACTATCCCCACTATCACCATGTGGTGGTGTTATGATGCTCGTTTCATTTTAGTTTTATATTTCAGAATTCTTGCCTATTTTCACATCATGAGTTTCTTAGTTCGCATTGCCTTCTTCATAATATGAAGATATTTTTCTAGTATTCTAGTGTTAAATCATTGAATTTAACCTAGATTTTATGGTATTAATGTATCACAAAAATATAGGCTTTGGTGTACTAGTTTTCACCTTGGACTTTTGAGCTATCATACCCTCTTCTAATCTATATGACTTCAATTTTACCAAAATTTGAGTAAATTTGTGAACACATTATTTTAATTATGTGTAATTCCAATCTGCCCTCCTTTTATAGTCTCTTTGGTACCTTAGTAATTTTTTGAAAGAAAGATCAAAATTCATATCTTGATCATAACATTTGTAACACATTGATCTAGTAGATCTAGTCAAATGTTGAGAACACTATTTTTTTTAAAACAATGACACTAAAGTACACTTATGATAGGGTTTATTAGGGCCCTAGTTATAAGGTAGAGATTTTTTATGATGGGCATGAGTACTCCATTTTTTTGAGGATGTTACCCTCTTTAGGCCTATCTATTGAAAACCAATCACATTTATGTCAGTTGTTGTACATCATCCTCATCCTTCCCCTTCACCGAGTAAGCAAGCTCCGTAATGTGTAAATTTTACCATTTTAGGACCTCCTATTTTGGTTTGCACAAGAAACCAAAATAAGAAACATCCCATTATTACCATTTTGGGCTATACTCTTTTGATTTATGAGAGCAAACAAACTCCATAATGCATAAATGTTAACATTTTAGGACGTCCTCTATCTCCTTCAATTTAAATGCATGAATAATCAATCTCCACAATCAAGATCATGTGATTAATCAAGATTGTGAAAAGTTTACCATTTTAGGACCTCCTCCTTTGGTTTTCACAAGAAAAAAAACTATGAAGTGTCCAGTCATTACCATTCTTGGCCCATCATCAGTTTTTGAACCTATTGTTAAAGAACCTCCATTTGATGAACTGATTGCTTTTGATCCCTTATTCAATATTGTAATCTTTGGATAGTCCATTATTGAACCACAAACCATTATTATCACTAAACTAAATGTTCCCCACTTTATAAATTTTGTGTCAATCATTGAGCCACAACAAAAACCATTAGCTCTTCAAAAACCATCTTATGAGGACCATAATATGTTTAAAGTTGATATTTTACAACCAATTGTGAACCAAAACTAAAATGTTATTGTTGAAACACCCACTTGCAATAATTTAATTTGTGATAAGTTAACTATTCATATTTTACCTATTTTTAAAGAGCCTCATCTCTTTGACAAGCCAATCTCTGTAGAGTTGTCTCTTGATCCTTTTTCACTCATTAAGGAGTCTCACTTTGATAGACATAATTTTATCGAGACATCCCTTAAGTGGTTCCATCTCTTTGAGGGGATTCACTTAGATGATTCAGTATATGTTGAATCCTATTTCTACGCTATTTCACTTTCTACATTCAAAGAAGGGAAATGAGAAACTAAGAGAAAAAGGTCTAAGGCTTATATGTACCTGGATATAGTTTTACACACCAGAATTTAGATGATAGTGAGAACTCCTCTTTGGTTGTGGAGGATGACACCTGAAAGAGACAGACATTAAAACACAAAAAACATTAGCTGACAAAAGGGTGGATTGCCAAGCAAAAGCTTGGTCCTAGATGCGCTAAGGCTTCTTGGAGGATGACAATCCACTGTTAAAATAGAATATGACAGAGACAAAAATGAGAAATAATAAAAGACTAAAAAGAAAGAATTGAAAGTAAATGCGTACCTGATAAGCTGCGATCTGGTTCGCACAGTTACTGACGTCGGTGATATTGCCGGCGTCGGTCAAGAATGTCGCCGACGTCAGTTGGATTGTCGACGTCGGTAGGGGAAGTGGATGAGGTCGGTCGGGGTAATGGCTAGGGATGGGTTATAGGTCTAGTTTATGGTCTGCAAGATGGACTATGGTCTTGTCTGTGAGTCAGGGAGTTTGTTTGGGATGGTAAAATAGTAGATAGAATCTTTAATAAGAACTAAGGTAGAGGGTATGTTGTCAGGAAAAAGGGTAAGGGGCAGGAAAAAGGCCTTTCAGCCTTTTCATGAAGCAATTTAGTCAGGTTGATTAGATTGGTCTTAAGATGGTCTGTAGGTCTCTAATAGCTTGTGTTGAGTTGATTGGACAGAGGGTGTTGTCTAAAGAGAGACTAAAGGGGTGTCAGAGGCAAAGAAAAGGGAATAAGGGGTGAGAAAAGGCTTTTTAGCTTCTCCGAGAAGAACAGGGAAGGTTGGGTCAAGGATGCTTGGGATAGATAGTAGACAAAATGCTAATATATTTAAAATGACACTGAAATAAAAATAGTACAAATACTTAGCTGTTACACGAGTTGGCAAAAGTGCAGGAGCTGTGTTTCTGTTGCTGCTGGTGATGGAGATATCATGCAATCCCTGTACAGAATGTCTGATGCAAGACCTCAATGCCTAGAAAATGCTGTCAAGAATGTTGATCCCTGCAAGAAAACAAGAAGCCAGAACACTAGAAATCAAAAAGCATGAGAACTTTATTTCACCAGAAGAGGATTCGAGATTCGTGATTAGCTCCAGAGATTAACAATTTGTGATTAGATCTGCCAGAGGCTTGAATTTTGGTTTAAGTAAAACTGACGTCGACAATCCCACCAGCGTCGGCCGACACTTTAACCAATGTCAGTGGGTGGCAAATGAGTAAAAGAGCCACCAAGCCCGTTCTCCATCCGTCAAGTGCACGATCCGTTGGATAATTGTCAAAGGTTGGGCTAAATATGCATGAGAGTTGGTTAGGCAGTTAGAAAGGAATAAGAATAAGTCTTGGGTGAGTCATAGGGTGGGAATTAGTCCAAGGTGAGGTGTCAGATGAGGTGTTATAGGTGATGTGTCAAAGGGGAGGATATTAATAATAAATTATTATTTTTAAATTAGTAATTGCATGGTTTAGGAATGGGTTAGGAATGGACCAAGAGGGAGGATGACCAAGGGTTAGACATGATTTCAATGTCTACATTTTCCCCTTTTTGTCTTGTTGGTTGTTCTAGACGAACTTCAAGACAAAAATAGGAGTTGGTTGTCCTAGGTATGGGATATGGTTGATTTCGTCTTGTTGGTTGTTCAAGTGAATTGTAAGACAAAAAAAGGAGGGTTGCTTGCCCCAATTATGGATGAGGTATTCCCCCTAAAGTAGGAGTCAAGAGAAGAGAACTTGGAATCGGGTGCTAATTTGACAAAGAGTGGATGAAAAAGGGTGAAGATGGAGTGTGATCACTGCAAAAATCATGATTGCACTTATACCACTTCACGAGATGGTCAGGTCAAATTGTCACAGGTCAAGGGTTGAGGAGTGTCAAAATTGAAGTAATCGGGCCCCAACATATAGTTGTAGCAAATTGGGTGATTCAATCTAAGCTAAATCTCCAATGGGTCATTGTGTTCCAGGTATCTCGGACTCAGGAAGTGCTCCCAAAAACACAAAAAAGTCACAAGTAGTGGGGATCAACCAGCTTGCAATCCTATACTTGTGAAGGTCAAAAATATGTGCACAATTTTGCTAACCAATCATGAGGTAGCATACATGCAAAAACAACCAAGGCAAAGTCGCTTTGGAAGTGGTCGTAGTCGAAGGAGATAGTTGCGATCTCCATGGTCATTGGTCAAGGTGGATGGGTGAAGGAATGGCCGAGCTAACCTCAGAAGACCCCATGTCAACTGAGTGCTACCTACATAGCCCCTGTTGGAAGGGCCTCAGGCCAATGTAGTTCTCCCAAGAGGGAGGAAAAAAGATCGAAGTGGTTGAGTTTGGTCATGATAATGATATATCACTTCCCACTTTTCTGAGGGTACATGCTTTTAAATGATGAGGAGAAGGTGATGCTACAGCCTTTTCCAAATGTTGTATTTTGTAACATTGGTCAGAGTTCTTCATCCCTAACAACTATCCATATTCATGATGGATGTATGCTAAAAATGAATTACAGGTCGATTTATGCTTCAGCAAGTAATGGTTTATGCTTGACATAAATTGTGTGGTTGATAGTTTCCATGTGTATTGGTGTCTATGGAAACTAGAATGAGTAGGCTATGTGAGTGGTTTGAAAAGAGTCAGATTGAATTGTTTGGACAAATGATGGGGTTGAATGTGACCAAAGTGTAGGTAGAAAGTAAAAGGCATAAGCGCTCTTTCATTGACAAGGACCATAATGACAGCATAGATAGGGGTTGTTAGAACCAAGAGCCCCATTCATGCATTGCATCATTGACCATGAGTTGTGTTAAAGTGGTAATCAAATCACTTCGACATTAAAGTGAGCTCAAAGTCCCTTGAGCAGGTGTTATGATAAGAGGAGGATAGGGTAACCCATTTTATGAGTAGGGATAACCTTGCCCCTTTTTATAGGAGACCTTGAGACAACTACAAGCCAAGTCCATGACCTATTTTTTTTGGTGCAGACTGATCGATGCGAGAAGTCTACATAGAGATGTCATCTTGTTTTGTGGTCATTTGTGAAGCTGATCGATGTGGGAAGCTTCTACGAAAGTGTTGTTTATAGCAAGATTTTAGTCATAGCCATCCTTCGAGGGAGTGGTCTATATTTTTTCTTTATATAAGTTTGAATCGCTGTCCTTCGAGGGAGCAGTCTATTAGCTACAACAATGATAGTACAGTTGTCCTTCAAGGGAGCAGTCTGCTTTTTGATTTGATTTTATGACCTTGGATATTTTGACATCTTGATTTATTTTGAACAGAATGTTGAGTCATGGACAAGACTATAGAAGGTCAAGGGCTCCCTTTTATTAGGGCAATGCATCCATACGTCATAAAAGGGTTATAGGGGATTTGTTAAGGGAGAAAGGGTGGAAAGAATTGAGGATTAAAAGGACAGGGATTGCTCAAGGGATGAGCTCAAGTTAAATTTCAAGTGGATGAGTACTCAACTGATAGTAGAATGGTCGCAGATGCAAAGCATTAAGGGGCTCAGGTTCTAGTCGGCCTTCAAGAGAAGACAGATGATAAGTCCTTGATCCATACTTGTGCATGATAATATAAGGTCTGAGCCAATTAAGAGCAAATTTGCCTCATTTACTCCGTTTCATATTGGTCACATGTTGGTTCTCTTTGAGGATGAGCTCTCCGATATTAAAATCTCATTCTCTTAGATTTTTGTTATAGGCTCATTTGATGCGATTTTGATAGACATGGAGATGGTTAAGGGCAGCAAGATGACATTCATCAAGTAAATCAAGTTAATCTAATCAATCTTGATGAAAGTCATCATTAGAAAGAATGTCATGTAGAGAAATATGAAGAGACGGGATCTATACTTTGAGAGGTAAGACAGCCTTTATTCTGTACACTAGAGAGAAAGGGGTAGCACCTATAGAGGTTCGGATACTAGTGCAGTAGGCCCACAAAGTGAAGGGAATGCGAACGTGCCAATCCCTTCCAGTGTTGTTGACCACCTTCATGAGAATTTTAGTTAAGATTTTGTTAGAAGCCTTGGCCTGCCCATTTGCTTGTCGGTAGTAAGGTGAAGAAAAGTTGAATTTAATGCCAAAGGAGTCACAAAGTTTCTAGACAATTTTGTTTTTGAATGACTTTCCATTATCGGTGATGATTTTATGAGGTACATCAAAATGACAGATGATGTGGGTGTTGACGAAGTCGACAATCTTGTCGGCTTTTATGGAGACGAGAGGAATAGCTTCCACCCATTTAGTGAAATACTCAGTGGCAGTGATGATGGACTGATGACGAAGATACAAATGAGGGTTAATCTCACCGATGAGATCTAAGCCCCATTGTGAAAAAGGCCAAAAATATTGAGCAACTTGTAAAGCGTGGCTAAGGAGATGAAGCAAGTTAGCATGCTGTTGACACTTGATGTAACACCGAACATAATCGCTATAGTCTTGATGAAGAGTGGGCCAATAATAACCCAGGCGAAGGATGTGCTTAGCAATTGAGTTACCACTAAAATGTCCACCACAAATCCCATCATGGGCTTATTTAACAATATGAGAGGCTTTAGTGGAGTGTAAAAAGTGAAGAAGAAGGCCGTCAAAACCTCTTTTATAGAGAAGGCCTCCTAGCATGGTATAGCGAGCGGTGCACTTGATGAAAGCTCGCCGTACATTGCTAGAGAGGTTGGGAGGAATGATAGAATGAGCCAAGTAGTCCACAAGTTGTTTATACCATACATCTTGTGAACTAGAGTCTATGGTGTGGACGAGGTTGATGTCAGTGGAAATGTATGAAGGCAATGGCACACAATGTACTATGACATAAATTCTTGATGAGGATGATGAAGAAGGAATATGCGAGGTGAGAGAAGCCATGGTGTCAGCAAACTTATTCGTAGATCGAGGAACAGTCTGTAATAAGTGATTGTTGAACGATGCTAAAAAGGTGTCAACATGGTGTTTGCACCTTTGTAAAATTACATTTTTATAAAGATATGAACCATTGATTTGATTGACGATAAGTTGTGAGTCACCGAAGATGTTGATGGTCTTGATGTTTAAAGAAAGGGCAGTTTGAAGTCCCAAAATTAAGGCTTCATATTCGGCCATATTATTGTTGCATTCAAAGTCAAGTTTGAAAGATAGGGGCATGGGCTCACCCTCATGTGGGATGAGGATGACCCCCACACCCCTATCGAGTTGACATTTGGAGCCGTCAAAGAACATCGACATTTGGTAGAATGTGTCATCAGTCAAGAGAGTGGCGATAGATTCATCGAGAAACTCACACTGAGAAGGTTGATTGTCAGGAATAGGGGCATCTGCTAGTTGGTCAGTGATTGTTTGCCCCTTTATAGATTTTTGTTGGACAAATTCTAAGTCAAACTCAGCAAGAAGCATGAGCCAACGAGCCATACGTTGGTTTTGATATGGCTTGGAATGCATGTATTTAAGAGGATCAGTGTGAGTGATGATAAAGGTTTTGTGATTGAGAAGATAGTGATGAAGCTTGGTAGTGGCAAAGACTAATGCCAAACAAAGTTTCTCGGTATGAGTATACCGAGTTTGATAGTCAACAAGTATTTGGCTTATGTAGTAGATCGCTTGCTCACGGTGTTGCTCGTCTTGATGCACGATAATGGCACCTAACGAATGATTAGTTGTTGAGATGTAGAGGTAGAAGGGTTGGTCATCTCTTGGTGGAATAAGGACTGGTGGAGAGACCAAATAGTGTTTGAGGGCTTTAAAAGCCTCTTGGAAATATTTATCCCATTTAAAGGAGACGTCCTTCTTGAGGAGATGATGAAAGGGTTGGCAGTGGTCAAAAAGCTATGAAATGAAGCAACGGATGGATTGGAGCTTCCCTTGTAGACTACAAAGTTGCTTGAGATTGGTTGGAGGTAGCATCTTGAGGATAGCACAAATTTTGGCAGGATCTATCTCGATGCCATGAAGAGAGACGATGAACCCTAGGAGCTTTCCTGAGAGGACCCCAAAGACGCATTTTTTGAGGTTAAGACAGACATTATACTGAAGAAGGTGAGAGAAGATGATCTTGAGGATAGTCAAATGGTCATGACGAAGCTTAGACTTGCCAAGCTGGTCATCTACATAGTCCTCCATGATTTTATGGAGGAGATCATGAAAAATGTAAGTCATGGCATGCTGATATGTGGCACCTAAATTTTTCAAACCAAAAGGCATGACTCGATAGCAAAAGTTCCCCATGGTGTAATGAAGGTGGTTTTGTGCTGATCTTCTGGTGCAATTAGGATTTGGTTATATCCTAAAAAACCATCTGAGTGATAACATCTCATGACCAGCCGTAAGATCAACAAGTTGGTCAATGTTTGGAAGAGGAAAGTCATCTTTGGGATAAGCCAGGTTGAGGTCATGATAGTCCGTACAGATTCAAATCCCCCTAGTTTCTTTGGTAACAAGAACGATGTTAGATACCCACTACAGATAATCAATGGGTTGGATGAAAGAGACAGAGAGAAGACGCTGAAGTTCCTCTTTGACAAGAAGTGCAACACGAGGATGCATTTTGTGAAGCTTTTGCCTAACAAGCTTAGCCTCTGGGTTTGTGACGATGTTATGAGTGGCAATGTTAGGGTCGATGCCAGGCATGTCACCGTAGGTCCAGGCAAAGGCCTTACGATTGTCTAAGAGAAATGTGGTATAGTCAATCTACTCCTGGGTGTCTAAAGATTGACCAATATTTAAGACATGAGGAACACCAAAAGATGGAAGATTAATGTCAATGGTCAATTCATTTAATATAACCTGTGTTTCAAAAGGGAGGGAGCGCTGAATGAAAGAATCATCAGCACCCATATAGGTAAGAATGACATCATTGTCTATGTAGTGAACAGTGTTGATGTTTGTCGATTCATCATCTATCATGCTGGGATAAATGAGAGGGAGAGACCTAGGGACCTCGTTGAGTTGATAGGTTAGGGGTTCTAAGTGGATGGTGTTTATGCAAAAAAACTAGGAGGGATGGAAACCACCGACTCTGTGGTGGGTTCAGGGCAAAGATTTGGGGAAGCCTCAGTGGGTTCTTGGAAACCCATTCCATATCGTTTCTTGGCATTTTCATCATTGGGTGGTTTGATGGGCCAATGGGAGCCTTGTTCATAGCGACCAAAGCCAAAACCCTTCCATGCACACCTATAAAGGTAGGTATGTGCAAAGGTGGAGTTTCCAAGAAAGGAGAAATTGGATGTGAATAGTTGAGGTGAGGAGGAATGATTCCCATCAGTAGGAGCTTGATCCAGCCCTCCATAGATGAGATTGGTTCGAAGGATAGAAAGACCATAAGGAATGACCATTCTGATCTGACGGTCATAGCTTGGATTTTGATGAAGCTATCCATACTCTTGAGGAGTCTAGAACATGTCTAGAGTAAGTAAGCGATATTCCCCAAGTGAAAGTCTTTGGAAGATATCATCCATGGGGTCCTTGGTTGTCACTTGAGAAGGTGATGTGATGGCAATCACTGTTTGCGTACTAGTTGACACTTTCACAGATGGAGATGATGTTTGGGTTGGTGCCTTAAGAGGAATAAGAACGTCATTTGGTTGATAAGTTGTGTTACAAGTCTTAAAAGGGGATGGGTCGGTAGGAATGACATGGACTTGTCTATCATGTTCAAATTTGACACAACGATGAAGTGTTGAAGGGACGCAAGCCATGGCACGGATCTAGGGTCATCCTAATAACATGTTATATTGGAATTCTCCCTCAATGATGTAGAAGAGCTCCAGGATTGTGCGTGGGCCAATGCGAATATGGAGGACAATAGTGCCAATAGTGTTAGCGGTGGTGTCATTAAAGGATCTAAGGATTGCGTCAGTTTTTGATACATAATTCTTGGGAAGAGCCAATTGATCAAAGGCATGGGTAGAAATGATATTAATGTTAGCACCCTTGTCAATCATAACTCACTCAATGTAGGTTCGATCAACGTAGGCTTTGAGGAAGAGAGCAGCGTCCTGATCTTCCAAGGTAGAGGTAAGAATTTTAGAATCACTAAAAGTGATAGAGGCGATGGGGGATAAAGAATGGACTAGGGTAGCTAGTGGTTGAGGATCTTCAAGTTGGACCTCCACTGCCTGTAAGGCTTTGATTAGAGCTTGACGATGCTGGGGGGAGCTTTAGATAAGGTCATATAAGGTCATCTTCACAGGTGTTTGGTGAAGTTGTTTTATCATAGAGTCTTTGATTGCCTCTAAAGAAGGGGGTTAGGATGCACCTAAGATGGAAATCTTGGGTTTTGGTGGTTGAGGTAACTAGACAAAAAGATAGGTCTAAGGAATAGCAGCTTTTTCTTTCACCTTGTCCTTTTGTGATCTAGTGGTTATGTGGATAGCATTGATTTCAAAGATGGGAGGTGAAGAAGGGGTCATGGCTTGCTAGTGAGATGTTGATGTGGTTGAAGAGGTTGGATGGGAAGGTGTCGAGGGTTGGTCAAGAGTGTCCTCAAGGAGAAGACTATCCTTCTCCATATAGCGGTGAATGACTGTCTTGAGGGCATAGCAAGTCTTGCTATCGTGTCCTGGCGTACGATGGTATAAGCAAATCTTCATATCGTCGAACTAGGAATGTTTTGACTCGAGGGGTTGGAGTGGCTTGATAGATGGAAGGGTTATGCTAGAAGTCTACAAAATTTGGCATAATATCAAAGCGTATGAACCTACTAAGGGGTCCGTGCTGGTTGATGCATGATGCGCTAGTGACTTTTGCTTGGGAGGTGTTGAAGAAGGCTTCCATACCACCTTTTGGGTTGGTGGTGCGGCCACATGTGAAGACGACTCTTTCTTTGTGAGAGGTGCCAAATTTTTCAGAGGGGGTAGACTTGTGGTTAGCAAAGGAAGTAATGGAGGTAATTTGTTTTGATTAAGAGTCAGAGTAGGGAGCACTCCAATTAGATTAGAAGGATGAGGGCCTAAAATGGAGGGTAATGTTGATGGTGGAGGAGGGGTTCGCTTCTGTGGTCTGGCAGTCTTCTTCATCTTGGTTGGAAGACTACTATTGGTCGAGGTTTGGTCTAAGTCCACCTTTACTTATGGGTGAGTGAGGGTAGAGACAGGGCAAACGCCGAGTGACTTGATCAGTTTAGATGGGGTAGATGAGGGTTTGTGTTCTGATATGAATGGTTGATGTTTCAAAGGTTTAGAGGTGGAATTTTGATTCGTGTCAAATACTTTGGGGGATTTCATCACAAGAGAGTTAGCGGCATGAGATGAGATAGGCTGAGTAAGATGAAGAGATTTGAGTTGCTCCCATAATGCTTGATGTTCCACTTTCCTTGGTTGGAAAAGTCCTAATTTCTCTACTAATTGAGAGAATGGTTGGGAAGTTGTAGGATGAGACTTCGGTCCTTTATAAGATGTGAGTGGTTGAAGGGCTAAAAATGTGTTAGGTGTGGCAGTGGTCTCGAACCCAAGGTGTGTAGGAGTTATAACTAGATCGTCGTTGGTCGAAGAAGATGGAGAGTCAGGTTCTTCTCTTGGTGGAGAAGGAACTAGAGAATATGGCTCCTCAAGTAGGTAAAGGGCAGGGATGATGGTGCCCTCCACTTGCGGTTGAGGAGTAGGAAGGGTCAGGTCCTCCATAGGTAGCAGGAAGGAGGATGGTGAGATCAGTGGTGCCGGTAAGGTTGAGGCATCCTCCAAGATGAGAGAGGTTGACGGAGAACTAATCAGGGAAAGAGGTTCATCCACACATGATGGACTAATAGATGGACTAACCTCTTGAGGTTGGTCGGGAATGAAGGGTGAGACCGTATTGACTATTCAAATGTTGTGTTCATGAGTGTTGTCAATCAAGGTTTGGACATTGTTTTGGGTCAGTGGATGATTGGGGAATTGTTGCTTGAAGATGTTGATGCCCTGATTAGGAGGTGCATTGGGATTGTCTAGGACGAGGTCACCCCTTTCAAGTATGTTTTGGATTATGTTTTTAAAGGTCTTACAGTTACCCGTGTCATGACCTTTGACACGGTGGTAATTACAGAAGTCATTTTCCCCATACCACGTAGGGATGGCGCGTGAGGGATCAAATTGTGGAGGTGGTCAGATTTGGGGGAGATTGAGAACCCCCTGTCTAACAAGTTTTTCCAGCACAAATGCATATGATTCTCTGAGAGGAGTATACTGTCATTGTACATATATCTACTGGAATTGGTAGGTGGCACTCTGAGATGTGGATGGCTCAGGCTGATTGGTTGAAGAGGATGAAGGTCTAAGGAGCACAGCATTAGCTGAAGCTTTAGACTTAGGATTGGATGATGAAGGTTTAGAATAAGATTAGTCATTGATCTTAGAGTTGGGATTCTTGCTCCAAAACTTGACTTTATTCTCCTCGATGGCATGTAATTCAAGCTTGTGGGCCATCGTGAAGGCTTCGTCGAAGGTGCGAAAGGTCTAAACCCATAAGGTGGAAGAAATATGTTTGGCGCAGGCTCGGGAGAAAAGTTTAATAAGTTCGGGTTGGGGTAAGGAAAAGAAGAGTTGATTGATGAGGCCTCTCTAGTGAGCAACGAAGTCAGCTATGGATTCATCCTCGAATTGGCGGATAGAATAGAGGTCCGTGATCGAGACCTTCTTGGTGATGTTGATGGAGAAGTGATCAAGAAAGAGCTAGGCCAGCTATGTAAATGTGAAGAGGGAATGGCTGGCAAGAGAGCTGTACCAGTCAAGTGTAGCACTAGAGAGAGACATAGGAAACGTGCATAAAAGCAATGCATCATCATGGGCAATAAGGTAACAGGCATGTCTGAATGTTCGTAAGTGCTATTGTAGATCTTCCTTGCTTTAAAAGTGACAAATTTTGGGAAGCTCCCACTAGTTAGGGTATGGCCTAATCAGGATAGAAAGATGAATGGGCTCATTGCAAATTTACTCATATGAGAGAGCATTGCGTGAGCCAGAAACGGAGGTCTCTAAGCTAGACATCTTATCCATCAGCATTTTGATGATATCTGTTGATGGATTAGCGGGTGGAGTGCCCCCTAGATTATAAGGCACTTGAAAGATATTGAGAGGGGCATATGACGTGGTTGGTTGCATGGATGCCACATATGGGTAGCTAGTTATCGGGGTGGAAGTTGAAGCCAAAGGAACTTGTGTTATGGGGTTGGTAGGCACAAGTTGGATAGGGGCCGTCAAAGAAGGTTGAGGAGTAGCCACACTTGTTGAAGGGTAGACAGTTACTCTTGTGTTGATAGGTGCAAGAGTAGGGGGGATAGAGACCACTAGGTTTTAGAAAGGTGTAGGATTTGGTTGAGTGGTTTGAGGTTGAGGGGGTACCAGAACCCGCATAGAGGTAGGTCTAGAAGGAGAGGCTAAATTTTGAAGGTAGGACACAGTTGGGTTATTAGTCGAGGTGCTGGCTTGATTGTCTATAGGTTGAATTATAGATGCTGTTGATGTGATCCTTGTCTCGATGAAGGAATTCGGCATCCCATAGATTGGGTTGCCTAGGGAGTCTCACGTTTGGCTATGCGTGAGATAGTGCAGCAAGGCTTTGACGTTGAGGTCTAAAAATCATGTGAAATCTTGGTCCCCTTCTAGGACAATAGGAGTCTGGGGCGGGGTTGGGTGAGTAGGAGTTCTTTCAGTCTCTGAGTGGAACTCCATTATAGGACTGGTTATGGATGGTGAAGGTGGAAGTGGTTGTTGCCTAGTGTGGTTAAGAAGAGCCTTGGTTTGACTACGTGTCAAAACCATTCAAGGCAAGAAAGGGTCAGGTTTCAAAATACTATGTTTTTTCAGTTTTAGAAACTCAAAATGGGTGTTTAGACAACAAAAAAGTTGGATTTTAAGCTTGCTATTTTTGGGAAAAAAAGAATGGACAGTGACTGACGTCGGTATAAGAAACGATGTCGGTGAATAAGGCCATCGATGTCGGTCAGAAAACTGATGTCGGTGGAGAAAAATTGCCGACATCAGTTATAAAACCAATGTTGGTTACTGTGTTCTCCAGAAACTCAGAAAATTTAAAAGTTTTTAGAAATAAAGAAGAAAACATCCTTACCAACTCAAAAAACCAGATAAAAACAAAAAATAAGATGAAGACAGGCAGATCCTAAATGTTAAATCCCTAGGAATAATTTTATTAGGATCGTGTTGGCTTATGCCTTAAAGTGATGTTTGGGGAGGTTGGCTATTAGAAGGGTCCTAGAAGAGGTAGTCTAAAGATGGTTTCAGATATGTTTAGGTGCTCAAAAGTTTGTGTTAGGTTCCATACTTGGCCTGGTGCTAAGGAGCAAGCTCCCCTCACTTCACGATCCCAGTGGTAAGCTGGTCTCGCTTAGCCAACATATACTTTCCCTATAGATTAGACTCTGCCAGAGAACAGAGTGGGCTTTCCCCTTGGTGGTAAAATCCAAGTAGGATCACCGAGACGGGTAAGGTATCCGCTGGGTGATGAAATCCCAATCGGGCCTTATCTTCAGTAAGTTTGATGTTTGATTTAGTGCACGTGGTTTGGTTGTGTAACATCAAGTGATCTACGATTAATTCAATATGTGATTTATTAATTACTAAGTGTGGACTAAGAAATGCAAGCAAGCAGAAATGGAATGCAATGTTTTTTAAGCCCCAAGTCAAAATGTTAAGTTGGAATGAAAACAAGTTGAGAAAGGGTTTAAGAATATGATTTTTAACTAGTCTAAAAATGCAAGAAAAAAAAAAGAGTTCTTTTTCTTCCTGCTTATGATGTCGGTTAGAAGAGAAGAAAGAGGTGAAAAGGTAGAAACCTAATGCACCTAAATGAAAAAAAGAAGGAAAGGAACCCAAGGAAGGCCCTAAGGGTCCCACCGGGCGTGCCAGAATGTTTCTACGCTATTTTCGCTTTCACATTCAAAGAGAGAAATGAGAAACTAAGAAGGAAATGGTCTAAGGCTTGTATGTACTTGGATATAGTTTTGCCCACCAGAATTTAGACGATAGTGAGAACTCCTCTTTGGTTGTGGAGGATGACACCTGAAAGAGAAAGACACTAAAACACAAAAAATGTTAGCTGACAAAAGGGTGGATTGCCAAGCAAAAGCTTGGTCCTAGAAGCGCTAAGGCTTATTGGAGGATGATAATCCACTGTTAAAACAGAATATGACAGAGAAAAAAATGAGAAATAATAAAAGACTGCAAAGAAAGAACTGAAAGCAAATGCATACCTGATAATCTACAATCTGCTTTGCATAGTCACCGACGTCGGTAATATTGCTAGCATCGGTCAGGAAGGTCACCGACATTGGTTGGACTACCAACATCGGTAGGGGAAGTGGACGAGGTCGGTCGGGGTAATGGCCAGGGATGGGTTACAGGTCTAGTTTTTGGTCTACAAGATGGACTATGGTCTTGTTTGTGAGTCAGGGAGTTTGTTTGGGATGGTAAAACAGTAGATAGAATCTTTAATAAGAACTAAGGCAGAGGTTATGTTGTCAGGAAAAGGGGTAAGGGGTAGAAAAAAGGCCTTTCAACCTTTTCATGAAGCAATTTAGTCAGGTTGATTAGATTGGTCTTAAGATGGTCTGTAGGTCTCTGATAGCTTGTGCTAAGTTGATTGGACAGAGGTGTTGTCTAAAGAGAGACTAAAAGGGTGTCAGAGGCAAAGAAAAGAGAATAAGGGGTGAGAGAAGGCTTTTCATCCTCTTCGGGAAGAATAGGGAAGGTTGGGTCAAGGATGCTTGGGATAGACAGTAGACAGAATGCTAATATATTTGAAATGACACTGAAATAAAAATAGTACAAATACTTAGCTGTGACACAAGTTGGCAAAGGTGCAGGAGTTGTGTTTTCGTTGCCGCTAGTGATGGAGATATCATGCAATCCCTGTACAGAATGTCTGATGCAAGACCTCAGTTCCTAAAAAATGCTATCAAGAATGCTGATCCCTGCAAGAAAATAAGAATCTAGAACACTAAAAAGCTAAAAGCATGAGAACTTTGTTTCACCAGAAGAGGATTCGAGATTCGTGATTAGCTCCAGAAGAATGTTTCTATGCTATTTTCACTTTCACATTCAAATAGAGAAATGAGAAACTAAGAAGGAAATGGTCTAAGGCTTGTATGTACCTGGATATAGTTTTTTGCACTAGAATTCAAAAGATAGTGAGAATTCCTCTTTGGTTATGCAGGATGACACCTGAAAGAGAAAGACACTAAAACACGAAAAATATTAGCTGACAAAAGGGTGGATTGCCAAGAAATAGATTAGTCATAGAAGTGTTAAGGCTTCTTGGAGGATGACAATCCACTGTTAAAACAGAATATGACAGAGACAGAAATGAGAAATAATAGAAGACTAAAAAGAAATAACTGAAAGCAAATGCGTACCTGATAATTTGCAATCTGCTTTGCACAGTCGCCGACATCGGTGATATTTCCAGCATCGGTCAGGAAGGTCACCAACGTCGGTTGGACTATTGATGTGGGTAGGGGAAGTGGATGAGGTCGATTGGGGTAATGGCCAGGGACGGGTTACAGGTCTAGTTTTTGGTCTGCAAGATGGACTATGGTCTTGTCTATGAGTCAGGGAGTTTGTTTGGGATGGTAAAATAGTAGATAGAATCTTTAATAAGAACTAAGGCAGAGGGTATGTTGTTAGGAAAAGGGGTAAGGGGCAGAAAAAAGGCCTTTCAGCCTTTTCGTGAAGCAATTTAGTCAAGTTGATTAGATTAGTCTTAAGATGGTCTGTAGGTCTCTGATAGCTTGTGCTGAGTTGATTAGATAGAGGGTGTTGTCTGAAGAGAGACTAAAGGGGTGTCAGAGGCAAAGAAAAGGGAATAAGGGGTGAGAGAAGGCTTTTCAGCCTCTCTAAGAAGAATAGGGAAGGTTGGGTCAAGGATGCTTGGGATAGATAGTAGACAAAATGCTAATATATTTAAAATGACACTAAAATAAAAATAGTACAAATACTTAGCTGTGACACGAGTTGGCAAAGGTGCAAGAGCTGTGTTTTCGTTATCGTTGGTGATGGAGATATCATGCAATCTCTGTATAGAATGTCTGATGCAAGACCTCAGTGCCTAGAAAATGCTGTCAAGAATGCTAATCCCTACAAGAAAACAAGAAGCTAGAACACTAGAAAGCAAAAAGCATGAGAACTTTGTTTCGCTGGAAGAGGATTCGAGATTTGTGATTAGCTCCAGAGATTAATGATTTGCGATTAGATCCGCCAGAGGCTTAAATTTTGGTTTAAGTAAAATTGATGTCGGTGATCCCGCCAGCGTCGGTCGACATTTTGACCAACGTCGGTGGGTGGAGAATGAGTAAAAGAGCCACCAAGCCCGTTCTCCATCCACCAAGTGCACGATCCATTGGAGAATTATCAAAGGTTGGGCTAAATACGCATGAGAGTTGATTAGGTAGTTAGAAAGGAATAAGAATAAGTCTTGGGTGAGTCATAGGGTGGGAATTAATCCAAGGTGAGGTGTCAGACGAGGTGTTATAAGTGATGTGTCAAAGGGGAGGATATTAATAATAAATTATTATTTTTAAATTAGTAAGTGCATGGTTTAGGAATGGGTTAGGAATGGACCAAGAGGGAGGATGACCAAGGTTTAGACACGATTTCAGTGACAAAAGGGTGGATTTCCAAGCAAAAGCTTGGTCCTAGAAGTGTTAAGGCTTCTTGGAGGATGACAATCCACTATTAAAATAGAATATGATAGAGACAGAAATGAGAAATAATAAAAGACTGAAAAGAAAGAATTGAAAGCGAAATAGCGTAGAAACATTCTGACTTCTAATCGGGTGATTGTGGGTTTGAGTCCCACCGGGCATGTCAAAATGTTTCTATGCTATTTCACTTTCTACATTTAAAGAAGGGAAATGAGAAACTAAGAGAAAAAGGTCTAAGGCTTGTATGTACCTAGATATAGTTTTGCGCACCAAAATTCAGACGATAGTGAGAACTCCTCTTTGGTTGTGGAGGATGACACCTGAAAGAGATAGACACTAAAATAGGAAAAATGTTAGCTGATAAAAGGGTGGATTGCCATGCAAAAGCTTGGTCCTAGAAGCGCTAAGGATTCTTGGAGGATGACAATTCACTATTAAAATAGAATATGACAGAGACATAAATGAGAAATAATAAAAGACTGAAAAGAAAGAACTGAAAGCAAATGTGTACCTGATAATCTGCAATCTGCTTTGTACAGTCACCGACATCGATGATATTGCTGGCGTTGGTTAGGAAGGTTGCCGACGTCGGTTAGCCTGTCGACATCGGTAGGGGAAGTGGACGAGGTTGGTCAGGGTAATGGCTAGGGACAGGTTATAGGTCTAGTTTCTGGTCTGCAAGATGGACTATGGTCTTGTCTGTGAGTCAGGGAGTTTGTTTGGAATGGTAAAACAGTAGATAGAATCTTTAATAAGAACTAAGGCACAGGGTATGTTATCAGAAAAAGGGGTAAGGGGCAGGAAAAAGGCCTTTCAACCTTTCTGTGAAGCAATTTAGTCAGGTTGATTAGATTGGTCTTAAGATGGTCTGTAGGTCTCTGATAGCTTGTGTTGAGTTGATTGGATAGAGGGTGTTGTATAAAGAGAGACTAAAGGGGTGTCAGAGGCAAAAAAAAGGGAATAAGGGGTGAGAGAAGGCTTTTTAGCCTCTCTAAGAAGAATAGGGAAGGTTGGGTCAAGGATGCTTCAAATTGACAGTAGACAGAATGCTAATATATTTTAAATGACACTAAAATAAAAATAGAACAAATACTTAGCTGTGACACGTGTTGGAAAAGGTGCAGGAGCTATGTTTTCATTGCCGTTGGTGATGGAGATATCATGCAATCTCTGTATAGAATGTCTGATGCAAGACCGTAGTGCCTAGAAAATGCTATCAAGAATGCTAATCCCTACAAGAAAACAAGAAGCCAGAACACTAGAAAGCAAAAAGCACGAGAACTTTGTTTTGCCAGAAGAGGATTCAAGATTCGTGATTAGCTCTAGAGATTAACGATTTGTGATTAGATCCATTAGAGGCTTGAATTTTAGTTTAAGTAAAATTGATGTCGGTGATCCCGACGGCGTCAGCCGACATTTTGACCGACGTCGGCGGGTGAAGAACGAGTAAAAGAGCCACCAAGCTCGTTCTCCATCTGCCAAGTGCACGATCCATTGGAGAATTGTCAAAGGTTGGGCTAAATACGCATGAGAGTTGGTTAGGTGGTTAGAAAGGAATAAGAATAAGTCTTGGGTGAGTCATAGGGTGGGAATTAGTCCAAGGCGAGGTGTCAGACGAGGTGTTATAGGTGATGTGTCAAAGGGGAGGATATTAATAATAAATTATTATTTTTAAATTAGTAAGTGCATGGTTTAGGAATGGGTTAGGAATGGACCAAGAGGGAGGATGACCAAGGGTTAGACACGATTTTGGTGTCTACATTTGCCCCTTTTTGTCTTGTTGGTTGTTCTAGACGAACTTCAAGACAAAAACATGAGTTGATTATCGCAGGTATGGGATAAGGTTGATTTCATCTTGTTGGTTGTTCAAGTGAACTGCAAGACAAAAAAAGGAGGGTTGGTTGCCCTGATTATGGATGAGGTATCCCCCCTCAAAGCAAGAGTCGAGAGAAGGGAACCTAGAATCGGGTGCTGATTTGACAAAGAGTGGATGAAAAAGGGTGAAGATGGAGTGTGATCACTGTAAAAGTCATGATTGCACATATACCACTTCATGAGATGGTCAGGTCAAATTGTTGCAGGTTAAGGGTCGAGGAGTGCCAAAATTGAAGTAACCGAGCCCAGGCATATAGTTATAGCTGATTGAGTGATTCAATCTAAGTTGAAGCTCCAATGGGTCATCGTGTTTCAGGTATCCCAGACTCAGGAAGTGCTCCCAAAAACACAAAAAGGTCACAAGTAGTGGGGATCAACTGGCTTGCAATCCTATACTTGTGAGGGTCAAAAATAGTCTGCGCACAATTTTGCTAACCATTCATGAGGTAGCATTCATGCAAAAACAACCAAGGCAACGTTGCTTTGGAAGCGATCGCAGTCCAAGGAGATAGTTGTGATCTCCATGGTCATTGGTCGAGGTGGATGGGCGAAGGAATGGTCGAGCTAACCTTAGAAGACCCCATGTCAACTTAGTCCTGCCTACATAGCCCCTGTTGGAAGGGCCTCAGGCTAATGTAGTTCTCCCAAGAGGGAGGAAAAAATTGAAGTGGTTGATTTTGGTAATGATAATGATATAACACTTCCCACTTGTCTGAGGGTACATACTTTGAAATGATGAGGAGAAGATGATGCTACAGCCTTTTCCAAATGGTGTATTCTGTAACATTGGTCGGGGTTCTCCATCCCTAGCAACTATCCATATTCGTGATGGATGTATGCTAAAAATGAATTGCAGGTCGATTTATGCTTCAGCAAGTAATGATTTATGCTTGACATAAATTGTGTGGTTGATAGTTTCCATGTGTATTGGTGTCTATGGAAACCAGAATGAGTAGGCTATGTGAGTGGTTTGAAAATAGTCGAGTTGAATTGTTTGGACAAATGATGGGGTTGAATGTGACCAAAGTGTAGGTAGAAAGTAAAAGGCATAAATGCCCTTTCATTGATAAGGACCATAATGACAGCATAAATAGGGGTTGTTAAAACCAAGAGCCCCATTCATGCGTTGCGTCGTTGACCATGAGTTGTGTTAGAGGGGTAATCGAATCACTTCAACATTAAAGTGAGCTCGAAGTCCCTTGAGCAGGTTTTATGATGGGAGGAGGATAGGGTAACCCATTTTATGAGCAGGGATAACCTTGCCCCTTTTTATAAGAGACCATGAGATAACTACAAGCCACGTCCATGACCCATTTTTTTTTGGTGCAGACTGATCAATGCGGGAAGTCTACATAGAGTTGTCATCTTGTTTTGTGGTCATTTGTGCAGCTGATCAATGCGGGAAGCTTCTAAGAAAGTGTTGTTTGTAGTGAGATTTAGTCATAGCCATCCTTCGAGGGAGTGGTCTATATTTTGCTTTATATATTTAAGGGCTTTTGAATAGCTATCTTTCAAGGGAGTAGTCTATTAGCTATAGCAATGATAGTACAGTTGTCCTTCGAGGGAGCAATCTGCTTTTTGATTTGATTTTGTGACCTTGGATATTTTGACATCTTGATTTATTTTGAACAGAATGTTGAGTCATGGACAAGACTATAGAAGGTCAAGGGCTCCCTT
Organism: Torreya grandis; assembly: GCA_037957365.1. Classification (NCBI taxonomy): domain Eukaryota; kingdom Viridiplantae; phylum Streptophyta; class Pinopsida; order Cupressales; family Taxaceae; genus Torreya; species Torreya grandis. The sequence continues at coordinate 3,112,029 of JARHVA010000022.1, forward strand.
TTATTAGGACAAAGCATCCATACATCATAAAAAGGTTATAGGGGATTTGTTAAGGGAAAAAGGGTGGAAAGGATTGAGGATTAAAAGGATAGGGATTGCTCAAGGGATGAGCTCAAGTTAAATGTCAAGTGGATGAGTACTCGACTAACAGTAGAATGGTCGTAAATGCAAAGCATTAAGGGGCTCAGGTTTTGGTCGGCCTTCAAGAGAAGACAGATGATAAGTCCCTGATCCATACTTGTGCATGATGATGTAAGGTCCGAGCCAATTAGGAGCAAATTTGCCTCGCTTACTCCATTCCATATTGATCACATGTTGGTTCTCTTTGAGGATGAGGTCTCTGATATTGAAATCTCATTCTCTCAAATTTTTGTTATAGGCTCATTTGATGTGATTTTGATAGACATGGAGATGGTTGAGGGCAGCAAGATGACATTTGTTGAGTAACTCAAGTTGAGCTAATCGATCTTGATGAAAGTCATCGTTAGAAAGAATGTCATGCAGAGAAATGTGAAGAGACGGGATCTGTACTTCGAGAGGTAAGATAGCCTATATTCTATACACTAGAGAGAAAGGGGTAGCACTTGTAGAGGTTCGGATACTAGTGCGGTAAGCCCACAAAGTGAAGGGAATGTGAACGTGCCAATCCCTTCCAGTGTCGTTAACCACCTTCATGAGAATTTTAGTTAAGATTTTGTTAGAAGCCTTGGCCTGCCATTTGCTTGTGGGTAGTAAGGTGAAGAAAAGCTGAGTTTAATGCCAAAGGAGTCACAAAGTTTCTGGACAGTTTTGTTTTTAAATGACTTTCCATTATCGGTGATGATTTTGTGAGGTACACCAAAATGATAGATGATGTGGGTGTTGACAAAGTCAACAATCTTGTCAGCTTTTGTGGAGATGAGAGGAATAGCTTCCACCCATTTAGTGAAATACTCGGTGGCAGTGATGATGGATTGATGACAAAGAGACGAATGAGGGTTAATCTCACCGATGAGATCTAAGCCCCATTGGGAAAAAGGCCAAAAATCTTGAGCAACTTGTAAGGCATGGCTAGGGAGATGAAGCAAGTTAGCATGCTACTGACACTTGATGCAATGTCGAACATAATCGCTATAGTCTTGATGAAGAGCAGGCCAATAATAACCCAGGTGAAGGATGCGCTTAGCAACCGAGTTACCACTGAAGTGTCCACCACAAATCCCATCATGGGCTTGTTTAACAACATGAAAGGCTTCAGTGGAGTGTAAACAGTGAAGAAGAAGGCCGTCAAAACCTCTTTTATAGAGAAGGCCTCCTAGCATGGTATAGTGAGTGGTGCGCTTGATGAAAGCCCGCCATGCATTGCTAGAGAGGTTGAGAGGAATGATAGAATGAGCCAAGTAGTCCACAAGTTGTTTATACCATACATCTTGTGAACTAGAGTCTATGGTGTAGACGAGGTTGATGTCAGTGGAAATGTATGAAGGCAACGGCACACGATGTACCATGACATAAATTCTTGATGAAGATGATGAAGAAGGAATATGCGAGGCGAGGGAAGCCATGGTGTCAGCAAACTTATTCATAGATCGAGGAACAGTCTGCAATAAGTGATTGTTGAAAGATGCTAAAAGGGTGTCAACACGGTGTTTGTACCTTTGTAAAATTTCATTTTTATAAAGATATGAACCATTGATTTGATTGACGACAAGTTGTGAGTCACCAAAGATGTTGATGGTCTTGATGTTTAAAGAAAGGGCAGTTTGAAGTCCTAAAATTAAAGCTTCATATTCGGCCATATTATTGGTACATTCAAAGTCGAGTTTGAAAGACAGGGGCATGGGCTCACCCTCATGTGGGATGAGGATGACCCCCGCACCCCCACTGAGTTGACACTTGGAGCCGTCGAAGAACATCATCATTTAGTAGAATGTGTCATTAGTCGAGAGAGTGGTGATAGATTCATAAGGAAACTCGCACTGAGAAGTTTGATTGTCGGGAAGAGGGGCATCTGCTAGTTGGTCAGCGATTATTTGCCCCTTTATAGATTTTTGTTGGACAAATTCTAAGTCAAACTCAGCAAGAAGCATGAGCCAACGAGCCATATGTTGGTTTTGATATGGCTTGGAATGCATGTATTTAAGAAGGTCAGTGTGAGTGATGACAATGGTTTTGTGATTAAGAATATAGTGAAGAAGCTTGGTAGTGGCAAAGACTAATGCCAAACAAAGTTTCTCAGTATGAGTATACCGAGTTTCATAGTTGACAAGTGTTTGGCTTATATAGTAGACCGCTTGCTCACAGTGTTGCTCATCTCGATGCACAATCATGGCACCTAACGAATGATTAGTTGCTGAGATGTAGAGGTAGAAGGGTTGGTTGTCTCTTGGTGGAATAAGGACTGGTGGAGAGACCAAATAGCGTTTGAGGGCTTTAAAAGCCTCTTGGCAATCTTTATCCCATTTAAAGGAGACATCCTTCTTGAAGAGATGATGAAAGGGTTGGCATCAGTCAAAAAGTTGTGAAATGAAGCGGTAGATGGATTGGAGCTTCCCTTATAGACTGCGAAGTTGCTTGAGATTGGTCAGAGGTGGCATCTCGAGGATAGCACAGATTTTGGCAGGATCTATCTCGATGCCACAAAGAGAGACGATGAACCCTAGGAGCTTTCCTAAGAGGACCCCAAAGACGCATTTTTTGGGGTTAAGACAGACATTGGACTGAAGAAGGTGAGAGAAGATGATCTTGAGGATAGTCAAATGGTCGCGACGAAGCTTAAACTTGCCAAGCAGGTCATCTACATAGTCCTCCATGATTTTATGAAGGAGATCATGAAAAATGTAAGTCATGGCACGCTGATATGTGGCACCTGCATTTTTTAGACCAAAAGGCATGACCTGATAGCAGAAAGTTCCCCATGGTGTAATGAAGGTGGTTTTGTGCTAATCTTCTGATGCAATCAGGATTTGGTTATATCCTAAAAATTCATCCATGAGTGATAACATCTCATGACCAGCCGTAAGATCAACAAGTTGGTCAATGTTTGGAAGAGGAAAGTCATCTTTGGGACAAGCCAGGTTGAGGTCGCGATAGTCCGTATAGATTTGAATCCCCCCAGTTGCTTTGGTAATAGGAATGATGTTAGATACCCACTATAGATAATCAATGGGTTGGATGAAAGAGACAGAGATAAGACATTAAAGTTCCTCTTTGACAAAAAGTGCAACACGAGGATGCATTTTGTGAAGCTTTTGCCTAACAGGCTTAGCCTCTGGGTTTGTGACAATGTTATGAGTAGAAATGTTAGGGTCGATGCCAGGCATGTCACCATAGATCCAAATAAAGGCCTTGCGATTGTCTGAGAGAAATGTGGTATAGTTGATCTGCTCCTAGGTGTCTAAAGACTGACCAATCTTTAAGACATGAGGAACACCAAAAGATGGAAGATTAATGTCAATGGTTGATTCATTTAACATAACCTGTGTTTCAAAAGGGAGGGAGCGTTGAATGAAAGAATCATCAGCACCCATATAGGTAATAATGGCATCGTCATCTATGCAGTGAACAGTGTTGATGGTTGCTGACTCATCGTCTATCATGCTGGGATAAATGAGAGGGAGAGACCTGGGGACCCCATTGAGTTGATAGGTTAGGGGTTCCAAGTGGATGGTGTTTATGGAAAAAAAAACTAGGAGGGATGGAAACCACCGACTCCGTAGGTGAGGATGGAAGAATAGGCAAGTTTGGAAGGGATTGGTCGATGGTGGGTTCGGGGCAAAGGTTTGCAGAAGCCTCATTGGGTTCTTGGAAACCCAGTCCATATCATTTCTTGGCATTATCGTCATTGGGTGGTTTGATGGGCCGATGGGAGCCTTGTTCATAGCGCCCAAAGCCAAAACCCTTCCATGCACACCTATAAAGGTAGGTATGTGCAAAGGTGGGGTTGCTAAGAAAGGAGAAATTGGATGTGAATAGTTGAGGTGAGGAGGAAGGATTCCCGTCAGTAGGAGCTTGATCCAGCCCCCCATAGACAAGATTGGTTCGAAGGCTAGGAGGAACATAAGGAATGACCATTCCGATCTGATGGTCATAGCTTGGATTTTGATGAAGCTGTCCATACTCTTGAGGAGTCTAGAACATGTCTAGAGTAAGTAAGCGATATTTCCCAAGTGAAAGTCTTTGGAAGATATCGTCCATGGGGTCTTTGGTTGTCAGATGAGAAGGTGATGTGATGACAACCATTGTTTGTGTACTAGTTGACACTTCCACAGATAGAGACGATGTTTGGGTTAGTGCCTTGAGAGGAATAAGAACATCATTTGGTCGATAGGTTGTGTTACAAGTCTTGAAAGAAGGGGATGGGTTAGCAGGAATGACATGGACTTGTCTATCATGTTCAAATTTGACACAACAGTGAAGTGTTAAAGGGACACAAGCCATGGCATAGATCTAGGGTCATCTTAATAGCATGTTATATTGGAATTCTCCCTCAATGATGTAGAAGAGCTTCGGGATTGTGCGCGGGCCAATGTGAATATGGAGGACAACAGTGCCAATAGTGTTAGCGGTGGTGTCATTAAAGGATCTAAGGATTGTGTCAGTTTTTGATACACAATTCTTGGGAAGAGCCAATTGATCAAAGGCGTGGGTAGAAATGATATTAATGTTGGTGCCCCTGTCAATCATAACTCACTTAATGCGGGTTTGATCAACGTAGGCTGTGATGAAAAGAGCAGCATCCTGATCTTCCAAGGTAGAGATAGGAATTTTAGAATCACTGAAAGTGATAGAGGCGACGGGGGATAAAGAATGGACTAGGGCAGCTAGTGGTTGAGGGTCTTCAGGTTGGACCTCCGCTGCCTGTAAGGCTTTGATTAGAGCTTGATGATGCTGGGGGGAGCTTTGGATAAGGTCATCTTCACAGGCATTTGGTGAAGTTGTTTTATCATAGAGTCTTTGATTACCTCTGAAGAAGGGGGTTGGGATGCACCTAAGATGGAAATCTTGGGTTTTGGTGGTTGAGGTAACTGGACAAAAGGATAGGTCCAAGGAATAGTAGCTTTTTCTCTCGCCTTGTCCTTTTGTGATCTAGAGGTTATGTGGATAGCATTTATTTCAAAGATAGGAGGTGAAGAAGGGGTCATGGCCTGCTGGTGAGATGTTGATGTGGTTGAAGAGGTTGGATGGGAAGGTGTCGAGGGTCAGTCAAGAGTGTCCTCAAGGAGAAGAATGTCCTTCTCCATATAGTGGTGAATGACTGCCTTGAGGGCACAACAAGTCTCGGTATTGTGTCCTGGCATACGATGGTATAAGCAAATCTTCGTATCGTCGAACCAAAAAGGTTTTGACCCGAGGGGTTGGAATGGCTTGATAGATGGAAGGGTTATGCTAGAAGTCTACAAAAGTTGGCATAATATCAAAGTGTATGAACCTACTAAGGGGTCTGTGCTTGTTGATGCATAACGCGTTGGTGACTTTTGCTTGGAAGGTGTTGAAGAAGGCTTCCGTACCACCTTTTGGGTTGGTGGTGCGGCCACATGTGAAGACGACACTTTTTTCATGAGAGGTGCCAAATTTTTGAGAGGGGGTAGACTTGTGGTTGGAAAAGGAAGTAATGGAGGTAATTTGTTTTGGTTAAGGGTCAGAGTAGGGAGCACTCTGATTAGGGTAGAAGGATGAGGGCCTAAAATGGAAGGTAATGTTGACGGTGGAGGAGGGGTTTGCTTCTGTGGTCTGGCAGTCTTCTTTAACTTGTTTGGAAGACTAATATTGGTCGAAGTTTGGTCTAAGTCCATCTTCACTGGTGGGTAAGTGAGGGTAGAGATAGGGTGAACACTGAGTGACTTGATCGGTTTAGATGGGGTAGATGAGGGTTCGTGTTCTAATATGAATGGTTGATGTTTCAAAGGTTTAGAATTAAAAGTCTGATTCGTGTCAAAGACTTTGGGGGATTTTGTCACAAGAGAGTTAGCGACATGAGATTAGATAGGCTGAGTAAGATGAGGAGCTTTGAGTTGCTCCCATAATTCTTGATGTTCCACTTTCCTTGGTTGGAGAAGTCCTAATTTCTGTACTAATCGAGAGAATGGTTGGGAAGTTTTAGGATGAGACTTTGGTCCTTCAGAAGATGTGAGTGGTTGTAGGGCTAAAAATGTGTTAGGTGTGGCAGTAGTCTCAGACCCAAGGTGTGTAGATGTTATAACTAGATTGTCTTTGGTCGAAGAAGATGGAGAGTTAGGTTCTTCTCTTGGTGGAGAAGGAACTAGAGAATGTGGCTCCTCAAGTGGGTAGAGGGCAGGGATGATGGTGCCCTCCACTTGAGATCGAAGAGTAGGAAGGGTTGGGTCCTCCATAGGCATCAGGAAGGAGGATGGTGAGACTGGTGGTGTCGATAAGGTTGAGGCGTCCTCCAAGATGAGAGAGGTTGATGGAGAACTAACTGGGGAAAGAGGTTTGTCCACACGTGATGTACTAATGGATGGACTAACCTCTTGAGGTTGGTCGGGGATGAAGGGTGAGACCATATTGACTGTTCAAATGTTGTGTTCATGAGTGTTGTCAATCAAGGTCTAGACATTGTTTTGGGTCAGTGGATGATTGGAGAATGGTTGCTTAAAGATGTCGATGCCCTGATTAGGAGGTGCATTGGGATTGTCTAGGACGAGGTCACCCTTTTCAAGCATGTCTTGGATTATGTTTTTAAAGATCTTATAGTTACCCGTGTCATGACCTTTGACACGGTGGTAATTGTAGAAGTCATTTTCCCTATACCACGCAGGGATGGCGCATGAGGGATCAAATTGTGGAGGTGGTCAGATCTGGGGGAGATTGAGAACCCCCTGTCTAACAAGTTTTTCTAGCATAGACATGTATGATTCTCTGAGAGGAGTATACTATCATTGTACGTATCTCTACTGGAATTGGCAGGTGGCACTATGAGATGTGGATGGCTCAGGCTGATTGGTTGAAGAGGATGAAGGTCTAACGACCACAGCGTTAGCTGAAGCTTTAGACTTAGGATTGGATGATGAAGGTTTAGAAGAAGAGTAGTCATTAATCTTAGAGTTGGGATTCTTGCTCCGCAACTTGACTTTATTCAACTTGATGGCACGTAATTTAAGTTTGTGAGCTGTTGTGAAGGCTTTGTCGAAGGTGCGGAAGGTCTGAACTCGTAAGGTGGAAAAAATATGTTTGGCATAGGCTCAAGAGAAAATTTCAATAAGTTCAGGTTGGGGTAAAGAAAATGAGAGTTTATTAATGAGGCCTCTCCAGTGAGCAATGAAGTCAGCTATGGATTCGTCCTTGAATTGGTGGATAGAATAGAGGTCCGTGATCAATACCTTCTTGGTGATGTTGATGGAGAAGTGATCAAGAAATAGCTGGGCTAGCTGTGTGAATGTGAAGAGGGAATGGCTAGCAAGAGAGCTGTACCAATCAAGCATAGCTCCAGAGATAGAGATAGGAAATGTGCATAAGAATAATGCATCGTCATGGGCAATAAGGTAACAGGCATGTCTGAATGCCTGTAAGTGCTGTTGTGGGTCTTCTTTGCTTTGAAAGCAAGAAAATTTGGGAAGCTCCCACTGGTTGGGGTATGGCCTAATCAAGATAGAAGGATGAATGGACTCATTACAAATTTGCTTGTATGAGAGAGCATTACGTGAGCTAGAAATGGAGGTCTCTAGGTTAGACATCTTGTTCATCAACATTTTGATGATATCTGCTGATGGATTGGTGGGTGGAGTGCCCCCTAGATTATAAGGCGCTTGAAAGATATTGAGAGGGGCATATGACGTGGTTGGTTGCGTAGATGCAACATTTGGGTAGCTGGTTATCGGGGTGGAAGTTGAAGCCAAGGGCACTTGTGTTATGGGGTTGGTAGGCACAAGTTGGATAGGGGCCGTCAAAGAAGGTTGAGGAGTAGCCACACTTGTTGAAGGGTAGACAGTTACTCTTGTGTTGATAGGTGAAAGAGTAGGGGGGATAGAGACCACTAGGTTTTAGAAAGGTGTAGGATTTGGTTGAGTGGTTTGAGGTTGAGGGGGTACCGGAACCCCCATGGAGGTAGGTCTAGAAGGAAAGGCTAAATTTTGAAGGTAGGACACGGTTGGGTTATTAGTCCAGGTGTTGGCTTGATTGTGTATAAGTTGAATTGTAGATGTTGTTGATGTGATCCTTGTCTCGATGAAGGAAGTCAGCATCCTATAGATTGGGTTGCCTAGGGAGTCTCATGTTTGGCTATGCGCGAGATAGTGCTACAAGGCTTTGACGTTGAGGTCCAAGAATCATGCAAAATCTTGGTCCCCTTCTGGGACAATAAGAGTCTGGGGCGGGGTTGGGTGAGTAGGAGTTCTTTCAGTCTCTGAGTGGAACTCCATTATAGGACTGGTTATGGATGGTGAAGGTGGAAGCGGTTGTTGCCTAGCGTGGTCAAGAAGAGCCTTGGTTTGACTGCGTGTCAAAACCTTTCAAGGCAAGAAAGGGTCAGGTTTCAAAAAACTGTGTTTTTTTAGTTTGAAAAACTCAGAATGGGTGTTTAGACAACAAGAAAGTTGGATTTTAAGCTTTTTATTTTTGGGAAAGAAAAGATTGGACAGTGACTGACGTCGGTATAAAAATTGATGTCGATGAATAAGGCCACCGATGTCGGTCAGATAATCGATGCCGGTGGATAAAAGTTGCCGACGTCGGTTACAAAACTGATGTCGGTTACTGTGTTTTCCAGAAACTCAAAAAATTTAAAAGTTTTTGGAAACAAAGAAGAAAATGTCCTTACCAGCTCAAAAAAAATAGATAAAAACATAAAAGAAGATGAAGACAGGCAGATCCTAAACATTAAATTCCTAGGAATAATTTTATTAGGATCGTGTGGCTTATGCCTTAAAGTGATATTTGGGGAGGTTGGCTGTTAGAAGGGTCCTAGAAGAGGTAGTCTAAAGATGGTTTGTTTAGGTGCTCAAAAGTCTGTGTTAGGTTCCGTACTTGGCCTGGTGCTAAGGAGCAAGCTCCCCTCACTTCACGATTCTAGTGGTAAGCTAGTCTCGCTTAGCCAAAATATACTTTTCCTATAGATTAGACTCTGCCAGAGAACAGAGTGGGCTTTCCCCTTGGTGGTGAAATCCAAGTAAGATCACCGGGATGGGTAATGTATCCGTTGGGTGATGAAATCCCAGTCGGGCCTTGTCTCAGGTAAGTTTGATGTTTGATTTAGTGCACGTGGTTTGGTTGTGTAACATCAAGTGATCTACGATTAATTCAATATGTGGTTTATTAATTACTAAGTGTGGACTAAGAAATGCAAGCAAGCAGAAATGGAATGCAATGTTGTTTAAACCCCAAGTCAAAATGTTAAGTTGGAATGAAAAAAAGTTGAGAAAGGGTTGAAGAATATGATTTTTGACTAGTCTAGAAATGCAAGAAAAGAAAGAAAAGTTCTTTTGATTTCTGCTTATGATGTCTTTTAAAAGAGAAGAAAGAGGTAAAGAGGGAGAAACCTAATGCACCTAAATGAAAAAAAGAAGGAAAGGAACCCAAGGAAGGCCCTAAGGGTCCCACCAGGCGTGCCAGAATGTTTCTACGTTATTTCTCTTTCTACATTCAAAGAAGGGAAATGAGAAACTAAGAGAAAAAGTTCTAAGGCTTGTATGTACTTGGATATAGTTTTGCACACCATAATTCATATGATAGTGAGAACTCCTCTTTTGTTGTGGAAGATGACACCTGAAAGAGATAGACACTAAAACATGAAAAATGTCAGCTGACAAAAGGGTGGATTGTCAAGCAAAAGCTTGGTCCTAGAAGCGCTAAGGCTTCTTAGAGGATGACAATCCACTGTTAAAATAGAATATGATAGAGACAGAAATGAGAAATAATAAAAGATTGAAAAGAAAGAACTGAAAGTGAAATAGCATAGAAACATTCTGGCAAGAATGTTTCTACACTATTTCACTTTCTACATTCAAAGAAGGGAAATGAGAAACTAAGAGAAAAAGGTCTAAGTCTTGTATGTACCTAGATATAGTTTTGCACATCAGAATTCAGACAATAGTGAGAACTCCTCTTTGGTTGTGGAGGATGACACCTGAAAGAGACAGACACTAAAACACGAAAAGCGTTAGCTGACAAAAGGGTGGATTGCCAAGCAAAATCTTGGTCCTAGAAGTGCTAAGGCTTCTTGGAGGATGACAATCCACTGTTAAAATAGAATATGATAGAGACAGAAATGAGAAATAATAAAAGACTGAAAAGAAAGAACTAAAATTAAATATGTACCTGATAAGCTGTGATCTACTTCACACAGTCACCGATGTCGGTGATATTGTCGGCGTCGGTCAGGAATGTCACCGACGTTAGTTGGACTACCGACGTCGGTAGGGGAAGTGGACGAGGTCAGTCGGGGTAATGGCCAGGGACGAGTTACAGGTCTAGTTTTTGGTCTGTAAGATGGACTATGGTCTTGTCTGTGAGTCAGGGAGTTTGTTTGGGATGGTAAAATAGTAGATAGAATCTTTAATAAGAACTAAGGCAGAGGATATGTTGTCATAAAAAGGGGTAAGGGGCAGAAAAAAGGCCTTTCAGCCTTTTCATGAAGCAATTTAGTTAGGTTGATTATATTGGTCTTAAGATGGTCTGTAGGTCTATGATAGCTTGTGCTGAGTTGATTGGACAAAGGGTGTTGTCTAAAGAGAGACTAAAGGGGTGTCAGAGGCAAAGAAAAGGGAATAAGGGGTGAGAGAAGCCTTTTCAGCCTCTTCGAGAAGAACAGGGAAGGTTGGGTCAAGGATGCTTGGGATAGACAGTAGATAGAATGCTAATATATTTGAAATGACATTGAAATAAAAATAGTATAAATAGTTAGCTGTGACACGAGTTGGCAAAGGTGCAGGAGCTATGTTTCCATTGCCGCTAGTGATGGATATATCATGCAATCCCTATACAGAATGTCTGATGCAAGACCTTAGTGCCTATAAAATGCTGTCAAGAATGCTAATCCCTGCAAGAAAACAAGAAGCCAGAACACTAGAAAGCAAAAAGCATGAGAACTTTGTTTTGTCAGAAGAGGATTCGAGATTCGTGATTAGCTCCAGAGATTAACGATTTGTGATTAGATCTGCCAGAGGCTTGAATTTTGGTTTAAGTAAAACTGACATCGGCGATCCCGCTGGTGTCGGTCGACATTTTGACTGACGTCAATCGGTGGAGAACGAGTAAAAGAGCCACCAAGCCCGTTCTCCATCTGCCAAGTGCACGATCCGTTGGAGAATTGTCAAAGGTTGGGCTAAATACGCATGAGAGTTGGTTAGGCGGTTAGAAAGGAATAAGAATAAGTCTTGGGTGAGTCATAGGGTGGGAATTAGTCCAAGTCGAGGTGTCAGACGAGGTGTTATAGGTGATGTGTCAAAGGGGAGGATATTAATAATAAATTATTATTTTTAAATTAGTAAGTGCATGGTTTAGGAATGGGTTAGGAATGGACCAAGAGGGAGGATGACCAAGGGTTAGACACAATTTTGGTGTCTACAAATCCTTCCAAGATGAATCAATTTTTATTGATCCCATTATGCCATCATAGGCCATTACTTGTCAAACATTTAGAATTCAATAAAACATTAAAAAAACAAACATATCAAATGAAGAAACAACATTAGAGTTAGGTTTTATTTCCAAACCAACATCATATTTAGCATCAAAAATAGAATAAACATCAGTTACAACATTGGATTTAGAGTCCCTTACTTTAGAATTAGATTCAAAAATAGAATATAGTCATGGTTGTTACAAAATTGGCTATAATTGTGTTATATATCAATTTGAATATATTTGTGATCTTTCTATGTTTTTTTAGGATGATTACTTCATAATTGATAGAAGTTATCCTAGTATCTTCTATGAGGATTGTGTTGCCTTTCATCATCCCATTATTACCACCCAATATAAACATTATATTGACATTCCACCTCCCACAAACATCGATTGGGACTGAAAGAATCACACTTTGTTGAACTACATCCATGGTGACATACCATTTGTATAATATCAAGGGGGAAAGACCACATTCATTTAAAATAAAAATATCCTAGTGAAACATTTTCAGAGGCATTAGGGGATTATTAAACTTCAAACTTAACATCTTTTAGTGAAACATTTTTGAAGGCACTAGAATACAATGAAAGTCAAATGTTAACATCTCTTTGTGAAACCTTCTCAGAGGCACTATAGGATGATCAAAGCAAATTCATTGGTGAAAAATTCATTAAGGAATCAATAGCTAAGCACATAAGTTCTTTAATATTTATCAAAGATATTATTCAAGATCAAATAGAAATAGATTCTAATCTACAACATAATCAGATGGTTTTTACTCTCAAGATCAAGCAATAGAACAATTTGGTGGTCATATCAAGAGCATCTTCAAAGGTTTTCAACCCTACCACAACTAAAATTATGTCAAATATATCATCAAAAACATTACATATGACTAAAATTCCCCATATTCATTTGTTTCCCATTGATTATACATTCCATTATCATCCACCTATTCATTACCCACTTATATCATTTATCACTAACAACACTTTCCTTTGTCGAGGCTATAAGGATATCTTGTCTCAACATTTGAAGGAAATACAATTAATGACCAATGAAGATCATGAACACATTATTTAGGTCCAAATCAAAAATAAGTTCTTAATGGAGTAGCTTTTCTAAAAGGGTGCTAAATAGAAATTTTTATAACTGATAATTTCTACTATCTCACATATTGACTAGGATATGCATCTCCCTATCAGCAAGAGTAGTAGAACTATTTTTCACTTTTCCAATTACCATTTACCATTAACATGTCTCATCTCTTGGGGGATACCCTATAGACCATTTTTAGGCATTATTATACCATTGTATTCCATTTACCATGATGTTTAAACTACATTGACTTGAGGTCCTTTGGGACTATGTAGGTAGTGCTCAATTTCTATTGAGGTTAACTTGGTCACCCCTTTTACACACTCTTACCATTTTATGAGAGATTGTTAAGTTTGAACTTTATCATCATTTTGTGACCAACCTAAGCCACATTATTTCCATTCTATGAGCACACTAAGATAATCATCGCTTGGGGGCACCTTTATTGCCAATATAGCCAATTATCTTCTAATCATTTTCCTTATACCATTTTTTTTACTATTGACCAAAGCTTGTTTTTAGCCATCCTAATTATCTCATTTTGATCTTGGTTCTTTTGGTTCATCCTACACTTTATATGGGGGGATTCTAATCTAGTTTCAATAATTCTAGAAATTTGTGTTAAATGACAATCTATGGAAGTAGTGTGACATTTGATCTAGAAAGTTATGTGTAATCTATCATCTTATCTTTTATCACTAATTCTAACTATCTATGGGAAAATTAGTATTATTTTGGCACCATTTATTATAACTACCTTTGGGAAAATCAAAATTATGACATTGTTTCCTAATTATAACTACTTATGGGAAAATTAGGTACAATGCCTTTTTATCATGCATTATTGTATCATCTGGTCATTACTATTATCATTTGTCTTGTCGTTCACCTTTATTTGTGAACTTGTTGTGACTTGGTTAGTTTTTCATCACCTTTTATGTGGGTATAATTACTATGACTTGGGATTATTTTGGGGTTATGTAGGCTATGCTTGATTCATGTCAAGTTTAACTCAGTCCCTCTTATCATACGCTCTCACCATATTATGAGCATTTTAAGTTGGCATGCTCTCACCGTTTCATGAGATATATCATTATGTATCTCTTAATTCTCAATTGAGTTGAGATACCTATAAAAATTATAAAAAAATTCATAAAACTTTAAAACTCCAAAAACATTTATTTATTTGATTATTGTTATGTTAGTCTTTTATTTTCCTATTTGGTCTTACTTATTTGTTTTATTTTCCAAGTACATCTTGATGGTCCACATAGATCTCAATTATTCATATCTTGATCTCATTTTGTTAATATTTCTTGTTTTCTTTTTCTTTGTTTTTTTATTTAAATGTAAATATCTATAACTCTAGTTTTCATCATTGTTTTACCATTATCCCTAGTTATAGGTATTCACATTTGAACCAACTTAGCACAATTAGAATATTATGTCATTCTAAGTTATTTTTACTAATGATGCTTAATTTATTTTTATATAACAAGCACTTTGTGCTCAAGTTTCAAATTCTTAATGTCAACACCACTTTGATAAATAGTTCTCAAGAACACTATGAATAATCTAGGCTCAAAATATGAAAATAGGCATCTAGGTATCATGAAATTTAGCTCTTGAATCTATGTTTAGACATGCATCTCTTTGAATACATTATGATTTTAATCAATTCTTTGTCAGTTATCATCATCCCTCATTCTATTCTCTCCCAAACTTGGGTGAAATACATTAGCTTGAAGTTCATGTTATAACATGAGTCTATAGAACTATGTAGGCAATTTCCAATTGTCTAGCACATATGGAGTAATCTCAACCAACTCCCTTCTTCTTTTCATCTCTCTCATCACTTTGTGCATTCTCATATGCTTGGTTTCTTGTGGATTTTCAAGTCATTCTACCATCACATGTATGTGTGTGCCCACTCATTTTAATCTATGCAATAGGTTATTTACTTGATCTATTTTGATTGCAAATCACCCATGATAGGGCATAAAATTTGACAACATCTGAATCAAATCAACCCTATAGGGGAAAACCATTATTTATTCTTTATCAATTATCAAAATTAGCCCTACTAGGGCACAACTATCTTATCATGATCAAATATACACTACTAAGGCACTTATTACTATCATCTTTATGGGGACCACATTCTCCTTTTCCTCTAATTCCAATCTCTCCACATTTTTGGCCATGATGGAAATTTTTAGTGTGAAATTTATCTCAAGATTGATCAATGTCATAAGCACATAGCTTGTACTCTCAAATTGGGTGCATTTCAAGTGTGTCCCTTACTTGTTTGGATTGAATCCTTCCTATTCCCCCCATCTTTAGGGCACATTATACCTATAATTATATTTTGATCATTGATGGTAACCACATGTTCAAGCATTAGCTAAGTTGGATGTGATCTATGCCATGGGTTAATCTCTCATTGTCCCTCTCTTTTTTAGAGTCCATCCTTCTCTTTCATCTTAGCATGTCCTCTCAAGGGGGATTTATGGGTCATTTCTAATCTCTTCTTGACAACTATTTTCTTTGAAAATATGTTGCTTAACCTAAATGTCTTGCTATGCCTTCTAAAATAAGGGAAAAATGTACACATCCAATTCCTAACACCATCTATGTTGAAATTGTCAATCTTACTTGAATTTCACTCAAATGCACATTTTAGGTCAAAATAATTAAAACACCCTAAATGGTTTGAACTTGTCATTTAAATTTTTTAATTTAGGTCAAAGTATCCCTTAATGGGACAATTCATTTTATGAGATACCTAACTTTGATCAATTTATTTCAAGTCAAAATGATAATTTCACCTTTTTATGCTCTAGATAATTCTTTTCTTCTAATTCATTATTACACATCATTTACCATTTTTATTTTGTGTTGGTAACATCCTAAATGGTAATATGGTTCCAATGCATCTAATATCACTTTCTAATTCCTCTTGAGTCAAATTATGACCTAGTAATATGACTTTATGACCATTTTAATTAATTGAGGGCCAATTTCTTAAAAAAATCACTAAACTTTATTAACCTTGTTTAAGCTAATTAATAAAAATTAAGAGCTTAATAATTCCATGTAACTTATTGAATATCTCAATATTGGAAATTGATTCTTAATATTTTCATCACCTAGTGACATCATCTATGGGGTGGCATCCATAAGCCATAAATACATAAAATATCAAGATTATGGGTCTACCATGCCTATTTAATGCCTCCCATGCCTCTTTAATGATTCTTTATCCTAAATAATTATGAGGATATTTATGGATTTAATTTAAAAAATTAGATTAATCCATGACCACACATCTAAATCTTGAGATGGATGATCACGATTAATCCTAAACTATTTTGAAAATCTATAAATAGAAGAGCCATGAACATCATTTTTAAGATTTATTTGTGCAATGTTATAATTCTTAATTATCTCCACAACCTTTTTTATTGATCAAATTTTTTCCATTATCAAGCTTCATTTGATAGGCTAGATTAGAGATTTCATCTACTTTGAGCCTAGGTTATGCAAAGAATTCTTGACCCATTAGAGGAGTTTGGCCACCATTGTTGACAAAGATAAGAGATCTTGATCAAGGGGAGAAAATTATTATGAACCACTCTTGGATGATGGATTCACTTGGGAAGGTATAGTTTTTTTGCTTTCTTTCAAGTCTTTTATTGTCCTTAGCAAACCCTACATGAATAGATAGGCTAAGTTTTGTAATGTCTTTAATGCATTTTTCATGATTTCTTGACTAATGTTTGACTAAATTTATTTATAATCCTCTCTAAAAGATCAATAACATGAAAAGAATGATAATTTTATGAGGAGGGTCAAGTCTTATCCATGGTCTTACAAAACAAATCATAAAATAAAGACCCACGAGGGTGATATTAAGAAAGAGAAAAGCAAAAGGTGAGGGAGCCTTTGTATAAAACACCTCACAAAGAAAAATCTAAACGATGCCAAAAAAAAAAATTGGTAAGAAGAAAAAATTGAGGGAGCCTTTTGACAAAGCACCTCACAAAGAAAAACTCAAAGGATGCCAAAATAGTATTGGCAAGCAACAAAAAGAGAAGGAATAAAAATAGATAGAAGATGGTGGTTTTGTGAGGGATGCCAGGTCTTATCTACAGTCTTACAAAGCAAATCACAAAATAAAAACCTAAGGGGTGTGAAAATAAAGAGAAAATGCAAGAAGATAAGGAATATTATAGTACATCAAGAAACCAAAAGACCAAAAGGGAGGACTAAAAGTTTTTGAAAAGAAGTAAACTACTATAGAGGGAGAGATCGGTGCTTAAGTAACCTACAAAAATTGTTAGCTAGACATATATAGAAAATATGACAAGAAGGAAATATTTAGACAAAGTATTTTTTAAGGAATTGAGAGTTGGTGGGCTCTTTGAAAACATGTCCTTTATTATTTTGAAGGTGGTAAATGCTTGGACTAAGAATGTCTTTAACTAAATATAGGCCCCACCATTTTTGGGCATATTTGCCTTCTTTATCATGGTTGTAATATAATTTAAGGACAATATCACCATCATTAAAAATGTGAACTTTAACATGTTTATTATTTTGTCAAGCAATGCGAGCCTTGGATTTGTGGTTATGTTGTATTACAGAAAGATGACATTCATCAAGTAGATCAAGGGCATGGAGATGATCTTCATGTAATTTTTCATTGAGAATAATACAATGAAGAGATATACATAGAGACGAAAGATCAAATTTTAATGGAAAGACTGACTCAAAACCATAGAATAATAAAAATAGAGTTTCCCCAATGGTAGTACGAATGCTAGTTCAATAGGCCCAGAGTGTAGGATAAAGATGAATATGTTAATCCATGTGGGTTTCATGAATTGTATTTTGAAGAATTTTATTGGTGGCCTTAGCTTTACCATTGCATTGTAGATGATAAGGCATGGAAAACTTGTGATTGATCTTAAATTTTATATGAAGTTATTTAACATGTTTATTTTTGAAGTTACCACCATTTTTTGAAATGATGGTATGAGTAATACCAAAGCAATAAATAATTTGGTTAAAAATAAACTTGGATATGGTAGGACTGGTAACATTAACAAGCGGCATGGCTTCTACCCACTTGATAAAGTACTCAATGGCAGTGATGATAAAGATGTGCCCATCTTGGGAATGAGAAAGTTTACCAATGAGATCAAATCCCCATGTGGAAAATGGCCAAGAAGATTTGATAGTTTTAATCTCAACAAGAGGTGAATGGATAAGATAATTGTGAAGATGACAAGGGTTGCACTTCTTATTAAATTCAATTGCATATTTTTTGAGAGTAGGCTAAAATTAACCCATACATAGGCATTTACGTGTTGTATCATGTCCACTATAGTGACCACCACAAATTCCCCCATGTTCTTATTTAAGAAGAAGAAGAACCTTATCTTGTATAAAATAATGGAGCAAGGTACCTTCAACATTGTGATAGTAAAGGATGTTATGTTGAATACATACTTGAACGCTCATTTATGAATGCATGTATTTTCACAAGAATCCAAATCAAGAGGATAATTTTTATGTTCAAAGTATTTAATAATATCTTTGTACCAATGACTTTATAAAATAGTCATAGCCTCGATGTGATAGATAAGTGGATAGATGATGGAGATTTTATAATTTGAATAATAAAGGAAGGATCAAAAAGAACTTTATGAGGATGAAATAGAGAATCTAAAGAGGAAAGATAATTAATAATGGAATTTTGGTCTCTAGAGATAGGCTCGATAGTGAAAGAGATAAAATCCACAGTAAGAGTGGTTGTAATTGATGAGAAGTAATGAGGTTCTCACTTTTACATTGATAATTACCATTAACTTGATGATAAATGAGCTGAGAATCTCTTAAAACATGAAAATATTGGATTTCCAAATCAATATAAGCTCTCATGGCTAAGATAAGAGCTTTTTATTCATCTATATTATTTTTGACATCAAAGGTGAGGCAAAAAGATAAAATAATGATTTTACCAAGAGGACTAGTGAGAATGAAACCTACCCCAACTCCCTAAATGGATTTATCACCATCAAAGTGGAAGGTCCAAGTATCCTCATGTAAGTCAATATTAATTTTAGGGAGCTCCTTGATAACAACCTTCAGTTTAGTAGTACTAGAGGGAGGGGAAGATTCTTCAATATTATTGGCTTCAAGATCAATAGTAAAGCTATGAAAATAATCTTTAAGGGATATATCTTGATTAAGACCTTCAATGAAAGGGATATTGTCATTGGGAAGGTTATCTTGAAGAATATAAGTGGCTAGAATGGGAGCTACAACAAGTTGGTTAGCTATGACTTGCCCTTTAATATATTTTTGAGCGATGATGTAAATATTAAATTTCATAAATAAGACCATCCATTTGTCAATTCTATCTTTGGGAAGAAAGGCTTTGGAGAATAAATAATGAAGGGGGTTGGAATGAATGATGACATAAGTAGTATGGTATAACATATAATGATGAATCTTTTTAGTCATAAAATAGATAGCGAGGCAATCATGCTAAATTTTGGTATAACATGTTTTATAATCAATAATGCCTTGGATAATGTAGTACATATCATACTCTCTTCCTATATCATCTTGTTGGGAAAGCATTTCCACAACTAAAATAGGTGTGGAATAAGTATAGATAATTAATGGTTTATTATTAGAAGGTGGATGAAGTGTAGGTGGATGAAGTAATGACCCTTTCATATTATCAAAGGATTTTTGACATGGGTCCATCCATTATAAAGCTATACCTTTATTGAAAAGGGAATTGATAAGGTGAATGAGATAAGCCGTTTTAGGGACAAATCATATAATTACCCCAAGCTTGCCTAAATAAGTTTGAATGTTAGAAATAGATTGAGGAATGGGCATGTTGACAATAGCATTAATTTTGGTTGGGTCAACATCGATGCCACAAAGAGAGACTGAGAATCTTAATTTTTTTTGGATGTGATGCCTAAAAAACATTTGAAAGGATTGAGTCTAATTTTGTATTTAATGAGATGGTCAAAGATGATAACAAGATCAAAAACATGGTTTTTACGATCTTTGGATTTAACAATTCGATCATCCACATAAGTTTCAGTAATTTTGTGGATGAGATCGTGAAAGATGTGAGTCATAACATGTTGGTAAGTGGCTTTGGCATTTGTAATTCTGAAGAAAATTTTGATGTAATAATAGGTGCCCCATTTTGTGGTGAAAGTAAGCTTATTTTGGTCCTTGAGAGAGATGTGAATCTGATTGTATCCTAAGAATCCATTCATAAGAGATGACATTTTGTAACCAACTATGGAATCTATGATGACATATATTAAAGGTAAGGGGAAGTTATCTTTAGGACAAAAAATATTAAGGTTACATAAATCAATAAAAATGTGGATGACCATGGTGACTTTGTTTGAAGGGAATAATGTTAGAAACCCATTCAAAATAATCCACTAGTTTAATGAATTTAACATCTAGTAATTTAATGATTTCCTTATGACATAGATTAATAAATTTAGGTAGAAATTTTTATTTATTTTGATGCAATAGCTTAACATAAAAATAAGTGATGATGTTATGAACTAAAATGCTAGGGTCAACACTAGGCATGTCTTAATAGGACCAGGTAAATGCCTTTTAATATTTGTTAAATAATAAGCTAAAGTTGTCATGCTTAGGTGGTGAGAGTTCTTGAGAAATAATGATTGGTTGAGGAGAAGATGGGGTACCATATTCAATATGAGTTATTTCTTAGATAAGCATGGCATTGTTATCTTGAAATTGGTAAGGTGTGTTAGTCAAGGTTGAAATTATTTTAGGATCAATGCTATAAATAAAGTTGTTGAAGCAAGGAGTTTTATTATTGAAATTTCCAAGTTTATGATACTATCAAGGAATTTGAGGTTCTCAGGAATGAAATAATTCAAGAATAGCTTCATAATTAGGCAAGGTAGGAAGAGGATCATAATATTCAACATCTACTTCAAGGTCTAGAATGTATTACCATGGTGATTATATTTAGAATAAATATGATGGACATTGGTTACATTGGCATCTAGTGTAAATTTGAAAGTAGATGAAGAGTATTGATTTGAAGTGATGGGAGTTTTGATAGCATAAAATATGGAAGAAGAATCTAAAGAAATTATAGGATCCATAGGAGGTAGAGAAGATGTAGGAGTGTCTAGCACTATCAAAATATTTTAGCCAAAATTCATTCCTTTTTATTTGAAGGAATGAATTTTGGCTAAAATATTTTGATAGTGCTAGACATCTAAGTTTTGAGAGTGAACTTGGGCCATGATATAGTTATCATCATATGTTGGATAAATTGTACATGCTTGAGAATCCAGGGGAGTTTTAGAAGGTGAAATCCCAATGGTGATAAATGTATGAGGGGACATAGTGAGAGGATCTTGGAATAATTTAGCCACTCCAAAATCATTTCAAGTGAAGGCATCTTTAGGTAAAGATGGCTCCTATGCATTACATGGAGGGGAAAATTTGGTAATCTCATCCATGGTAGGAATATTATGATCTTTGGGTAAGAGAGAAGGAGGAAACCAATCCAAATTATATGGGGGTAGCTTCTTAGTATTGTAAGCATTTTGAAACTCATTGGACTCATCATCATTTGAATCTATAAGAGTAACTTGAAGATCAAGATTGATGCTAATGAACTCAAGTAAAAGAGCACTATTGATTTTAAAAAATTTAGGAATTCTATATTGAGGCTTAGTATTGATAAGATGGATGCTCCATGGGTTGGGATTAGCTTGATGTTTTTAATGTTTTCCATTATGTAAGAATTTAATACACTGACTACTAGAAAAGGTGATGGCCCTCATTCAATGAGTCCATGGATGACCTAAAAGAATGCTATATGATAAAGGAATATCAAGGACCATAAGATTGGTTCTAATATTCTTAGGTCTAATTGTCAATAGAAGCCAAATACATCCAAGTAGATTTTGATTAGTCTTATAAAAGCCATGACAAGTAATACAAGTTTGTTTAAGATGATCTTTGTTATAACCAAGTTGTTAAATGATCCATAAGGATGTAACATTAATACCAGAACCTTCATCAACTAGAAATTTTGAAATAAGGGTGGTATTAATGGGTATTATGATAAAAAGAGGTGGGTCATCAACATATATATATATATATATATATATATATATATATATATATATATATATATATATATATATATATCTTTATATATATATATATATATATATATATATTGATCATGTCCTCTTCAATAAATTCAATGGAAGGCTTAGAAGGACACATAGTCTCAATGGTATTGACATTAGTTGGTTTAGAATCAATAGAAGGTGCTTATTCATCTATGGAAGATGGATCTTCAATTTTTTAAAGTTGTTACATAAGAAATTTAAGATGATAAGGTGAAGTATGAACCAAATACATAAGAGGAATCCTATAAGGCATAGAGTTGAGTTATTCAAGCAAATTCCAATGTTATTTAGAAGAACCAACATGAGGTTTAAAAGGTAAATTATAATTAGGAGGTATAGATGTGGTGGAAGAATTAAAATGAGGAAGTTATTCATCATCTTATTCTAAATCTCATGAGTGGTAGTGTTATATTTAAGCAATTCTTCTTCTAAAGATGGTTTCTTAGGCTTGGTAACATTATCTTTATGGGCCAGTTTATAGATATAATTAATTTTAGTAGCATTGACATATTGAGAGTTGTTATAATATAGGTCATAATTTACATCAATGGAAAAAACATCCTTAACATTTGATTAATTTTTGTTTGAAGAAGATTTTGGATTATTAGAGGTAAAATATTTGAAGTTTTGTCATTTTTGAGATGCAGTAGTATACTCTTAATGACAAAGTTTGATCATAGCCTCATGGTTGAGTGACTCACCAAGCATATAAGGAAAAACACACTTAGTGAGCCATCTACAATAATCATGAGAATGCCCAATGTCATCATGAAACCATAAGAATAGACTGGGATCATACCACTGAAGAGAAGAATTGGGATAAATGAAAGGTTTTGAGAGAGGTAAAAATTGTTGCATTTGTTGAAATGAAAGAGGTGTATGAGTTGGTAAAGTAACATTAGATTTGGTAATTTTAGGTTTGGTTTGGGAAGTATTTCTAGTGATAGCATTAGATGTTTGAAAATATCCTTTAAAAAGTTTATGATTGAGTTCAAATTGCTTCATAAGAAAGTCTTGATGCTTAGCTTGGTCAAGAGCTTCATTAAGAGTTTGAGGAGAAAATATTCAAACATGTTATTAAAGAGTGTGATTCAAATTAGTTATAAATAATTTCAATAAATTATCATCAATCATATTCTGATTGGCTTTATGAGCTAAGGATTTCCATCTTTTATTAAAGTCATGAGATGATTCATTAGGATATTATTTAGCATTTATAAAGTGATTAAGATAATTTTTAGGAAGGTCATTATGTTGAAACTCTTTAACCAAAGGATTGACCAAATCTTCAAGTTGCTAAATAAAATGTTGAGGAAGTTGATTATACCATTCTAATACATCACCAGTGAAATTTTTGACAAATAACTTAGTTTTGTAAAATGTATTAGTTTGGATCCACTCTTTGTAAAGGTTACCAAATGCTTTGAGGAATGAAGTAGGTTATTTAGTCCCATTATATGTGATAGTTGGAGTTATGTTACCAATATCAATGGATAGAATTAAGGACACTAAAGGCTTATTTTGAATGGTTTGAATCATCTTGATATTTATTATAGGTTGAGGAATAAAATTACCTGAGGCATCCCTAAGAGGTGGAGGAATATAATTAATATTATCTTGAATATGAATAGTTTGAGGTTGATTATCCATGTTGATTAAGTGTTGTTGAAGTTATATCATTTGGTTGGTAATAGATTTTTGCATGATGTTCATTAGTTGAATGAATTGAGTTAAGAGTTGGGTTGTATTGAGAGGTGAGTTAGTGTTGTTTGGAGTACTCCCTAAATTAGTGTTAAGGGGAGGTTATTAGTGGTATTGTTAAATATATTTGTACCAATTAATCTCACATTTGTTTGGAGAGCTTGAGACTTATCTTGATAAGTATGGAAAGGATTGGATCTATCAACTTCATCTTAAGCTGTTAAAAACACCATGTTACAATTCATAGATGAAGGAGGAGAAGAGGCACCCAAAGAGTGATGGTTTTGTTAGGAGAAAAAGAGAGAAAGGAATGAAAATCCCATATAGTGTCTAAATGGATTTAGGTTATCCAAAAATATTTTGATAGGAGACCTTATTCTGACTTAATAGAGATGAACAAGATGCAAAACTAGAGAAATGGGAGATTAGATTGAAAAATAGGAAAAGAAAGAAACAAAACTAGGTCAACCAAATTGATGTAGTGTAGGAAATAGGGCTTGTAGACTATACTAGGTTAACTAGGCCGATCTAGTGCAGTGCATAGAAGGAAAAAAAGTACAGGGTTGACCATGTCAACTTAGTATAGTGAATAGGGAAGAGGAAAAGATTGATAACAAGTTTGGAAATGAAAAAAGATAATTTGTAGCTAATCTCAGAAAGTAAGTGTAGAAAGGAAAGACATAATCAACTAAATTTATGTTGGCTAATTCAATTGATGCACATAGAGTAAAATATTTCACCAACACTGGCTAATGCAAGGTATTGCACACAAAATTAATCAAAGAGCAAACAAACAACTTGAAATAAAAGCTAGCTACTTGGTCAACCTAGAATGTTGATTAGATTATTAAGAATGATTTTAAGTGTAAAAGTGAAATTAGATATAAGGTACTAGATAACAATCTAAACATAGTTTTAGGTATGTTTAGGATGAAAAGAACCATAGTGGTAATGATGCAGGCTTGGTATTGGGGCCTACACCATCACTTTACACACCATAGTGATAAGGGTGTTGGGTTCTTAGCCAATATATAACATTAACCACATTTTATACTTGATTAGAACATCAATTTAGCTTCCCTCTTAGTGATGAAATCCAAGTAGGTTGGCCTAGGTACTCAAATGTTTAAATTCTTATTGATGTTTATGTGGTTTGGCCATGTGTGTAAAATAATATGAATGATGCAAGTAAATGATTAATTAAAAATCCCCTAATTAGACTATGTGAACTATTCTAAGCATGCAAAAAATTGAAAAGAAATATGTGATTAACATATAAGGTTAATTTCAACTTTGAAACAAGTATAGTTGAGAAACTATATGGATAATTAGACAATACAGGGTCAAACCCATACTATGGAAGTAAAGTCTAAAAATTAACTAGGTCGGTAAGGTTGGCCTAGATATTTCAAATAAGGTTGACCTAGTTGACTATGCACAAGCAATTTTAAAGACTACAAACTATGAAAGGAGAGTACAAAAATAGAAAGATATAGAGAAATGGAAACTCACTTGAGTTGTTTATATATGAAAATAGAGAAGATTGTTGATCAAGAACCTTGGAGAAAATTACCAAAAACTTGTAAATTAGGTCGAGATGGTCAACCAAGCGATACAAAAACTTGCTTAAAAAGTGATAAAAATGCACTAGGTCAACCTAATCAATGTAGTTAACTAAATATGAAATCTAAAAATGGGTAAAAATTGTGCTAGGTTAAATTGGTCAATCTATTTATCTAATAAAGTTTTACAAGTTTTAAAACCTATACTAGGTCAAGCTAGTCAAGCCAATTACCTATTTATGCAAACCTGTGCACACAGATAAATAACTAGGTTGATAAGGTCAATCCAGCATAGTAAAGATATGATAAAAATAATTATGAATAGAAATGAAATGAGTGAAAGAAATCTTACAATGGTTTGATTCATTTTGGGTTCATCAAAATGTATACAATAAAAAATGCCTCATGTCCATAAATCAATCTTGGACCAGATGGGATAAAGCACACCTACACTTCTAATTGGGGCATATAATTTTTAAGTGGGAGCATGACCAATATGAGGATATAATAAACCCAATTAGGGTATCACTTGTCAAAACACATCATGCAAGATATGGTTCCAAAGCCTATAGTCTAACATAATCATATAAAAACCCTAAAAGAGTCCTATGATTTAATAGTTCACTAATCTAATAAAAATAAAATTAAATCTAATATAGTGCACACCAAGGCTTATGGCATAAAATGAGGGTTAATAAATTAAAGCATTCAAAGCATGTATAGAGAACTTCAAATAAATTAAGTATGAGTAACACCCTAATACATATAATATGAAGAGTAATATTTATTCGAGCCAACACTTATGCTGCTTCTATCTACTAAGAGAGAGGAGAATAAAGTTAGAATATACTTACTATAATATGAACCTATCGAGACTCAATCTCTCCCTTAGCCAAAGGGGATTTAAAAAAGGTTGTTGTGGTTTTTAAGGACCACTTTGTTAGGCCAAATCATCTACGACCTATCCATAAGACTAGGTTATCCAAAATAAGAAACCTAAACTAAGTCTCCTCAAGTAGAATGGTGGAAGAGAAGATTATGAAGAACTGCAAGTGAATAAATAACTATTGATTTCATATTCTAATAATGAATAAAATTACATTGTATATATAGGAGTATCTTACCCTAAAATTATTTGGGAATGTTGGATATAATAGTTCAACCTAGTCAACCTAGCATATTTTTGGGCTAACTCATTAGGTTTGTGCTAGGTCAGCTAAGAGGCTAACAAAAAAAAAGAGAGAAAAGGTCCATAAATAGCACTAGGTCAACCTAGTTTGTTGAACAGGTCAAAAGGGTGCCAAGTAAGGAAGTGAATGATAGAAAGAGGAAAAAGACTAGAAGACTTTGAAAGGGAGGAGAAACAACTTAGGGAAAGATTTTAGGAACTAGTTGGATTGGAAATGATGTGGCAAAGAGGGATAATAATCCTACAAAGCACTAAATTTCTACCCACCCCTTTCTCTATGCACCTCTTTGGGAATTCACTTAGAGAGATTGAGTCTCAACTGGTTCCTACAAGATGTAAAGCATCAATAATCCATAAAAGTGTGAAAATATTATGTGTATATAATAGCCACCAAGCTTCCTCTAATTGATAAGTGTCTCCTTGAAGCTAAATAGAGACACCCCTTTAACTTAGAGAGACTAAAAGTTCTTAAACTTTAGAGAATCCCATATCTCCATATTCTCATTTGACTTACAGTCCTGCTTGACTTTAACGAAATCCTTAACTTCATTCTTTGCTTCAAATTTGTCTATAATGCTATCAATAGAAACTCTTAACTCTCCTTCATGTCTATCATGGAAAATAAACCATATTTGGTCTTAGTCTGATCTCTTTTAATAGGCTTAGGTTTTCAAACCCATATGTGACTTCTTCTTTAAACACTAGGAGATCCATACACCTTATTTGTTTTGAGAACTTATTCAGCATATTTATTTTGGTATTTATCAATGTGACCAACTTTATGATATTTGAAATAAACAAGATCATTCATACCTTCTTCTTGATGATGATTATGATCTTCGTTTTATATTTGGATAGAAGATAAATTATGTGTCTTATTCATATCTAATTCCTTATTTATTATAATAGGAAGTCCACCTTAATCATAATTATCCTTCATAGTCTTTAGTCTCAATATTGTAAACACCTAAAACTGGCCACTAATAACCTCCAATTAGGCTTTTGGCCAATTTCCACATAAAATGTACAATTTGGCCTAAAAACACTAAAACATGATAAATAATTTGAAAGTAACATATTCAAGTGCTAACTTTGGCCAAGGTATCCCTAAATGGGGCAATGCAATTTATGGGCCAATTAACTTTGATCAATCCATTCCGAGTCAAAATGCCAATATTGCACCTAAGTGCTCTGGATTGTTCTTTCATATCAAATATTTTACACAAGGTGCGTGCCTTAATTATTTGTTGTTGGTAAAATCCTAAATGGGAATATGGATCTAACACATCTAACATTACCTTATAATTTCAATCCAGTCAAATTTTGGACCAATAACAAGGCATTCTGATCAATTTGAGTAATTTGTGCACAAAATGCTTAATCATGCTTAAGAGCTAATTAACCCAAATCAAGGCCTAATAAAAAATTTCATGGAAACTTGTTGAATACTTGTTTTTAGAAATGAATATTTAATATTTGCATCATTAGGTGACCTCATTTCTTGGGAAGACATCCCTAGGCCATAAATGCCACAAATATCAAGATTCATGCCCTCCATGCCTCATCAATGCCTTCCATGATGCCCTCCATGCCTCTTAATTACCTCTTCTTCTAATGTCATGATGAGGCTAATTAAAAAATTAATTCTAAAAATTGAATTAATCCTCAACCACACATTTCAATCTTGAGAAGGATGGTTGAGGTTGATTCTAATCAAATCCAAAAATCTATAAATAGAGAGGCCAATAACATCATTTCTAAGCTATTTTGGTGTAAAGTTATTATGATCAAATATATTCAAGGTTGATGATGCAAATTTATAATTTCAAATTGATTTCAGGGCAAGCCAAGCCATAAGCCAAATGTGCCAAGGAGAAGAGGAGATAACCAAGCCTCTTTTGATGAAGACTTCATAAGCACAAGCTAAGAAAACCACCACTACAAAGGCATTTGGAGCATCTAATGAAGGTGAAAGAATTTTTGTATTTGATTATTTGATTTTTAGTTATGTTTATCATTTTCTTTTGTTAACTAAGCTCTCCCTAGTGTCTAGGTCTAGAGATGTTATGCTATTAGTGTTTTTATTGCATTTTGTTTTCATTTTGGAACTAACACCATACTAACCATCCTCTCTTGAGTCAAAATCCTAGATCACATAATAACACACCTGGTGGGACTGGACACATCTCATACCTAAAGGAGATCATTTTAAAACTCTAAAATATTTATTTGAGCCTTTAAAATTCTTGCAAACTAATTTTCTAAATTTATTTTGACATTTTTATTTGCCATAATTTTACACAATAACCAACATCGACAAGTAATACTGAAATCAGCGACCTACTTAATCGATGTCAGTTAGCAAAATTGACATTGATTACATCTCAATTAGCTAACGTAACTAACATCATTGGTAATAACTGATGATAAAGTCAATATAGAGGAGTCTGAAAATAGTGAAAATGACTCTGAGGAAAACCAACAAGTGTTTGAGGATGATAAAGTCATGGATGACCCTGTTGAGGACCCTATTTCGATAAATGAGAGGGAAAACACAGTTCAGGCTGACAACCAAGAAATACACCTAGGAGTTCAAGCTAAAACTAAGGAACAGAATCAAAGGGGAAGAGAGGATCACATTGAAGAAGGTGGGAATAGTCCTAATAAGAACACAGAAGAGTGGAGTGATAAAAGGCAGAATGATGGAAGGCACACACCTACGAGATGGGTTAATTGCAAAGTAGAGGCTATCCTCCAACTCGATTCATGGATGTTTAAGGAGATAATGGATCTCAAAATGAAAATGGAAATAATGGAAGACAACTAGAAGGTAGTTTGGAACAAAACCAATAACATCTAAGGAAACTCATCAAGGAGAGTAGAATGAAAATGGAGGAAGTTACATCTAACATATTTTAATATCCCCTTCAAATAGGGAATATAGAAACACAAAAGCTCTGAACAAGATATAATTTTTGCCAAAATAATTTCCAAATAAATAAATCACAATAGTCTCTCAATAGCAAATCACAGATCTTATCACTTGTTCTTCTAGATGATTACAATTACAGTCCTCTCTTATTCATATAAAGAATATGAAAATACAGTTTTGAAACCCCTGGGCTTTTGCAAATTTAGAAATTGAGCTTGAATCTAAAAATCCTGTCTCAGCCTGCTGTGATGAACACACAGTCGCTGGTGTTGGTCGATATACTATCGACGTCGGTCTCTGTCGGTCCTCTACCGACGTCAGCCCTCAGTCGACTGATGTCGGTCACTAGGGATCTTTGTCTATCGAGGTCGGTATCTGTGTGGATCTGTACGGACCTATACGGACTTCATACGGCCATGAATTAAGCACACCTTGTCTATTTTCAACCCCTGATCTGAAAATATGTGGCTCTAATACATAAGATCTCTATTTGTATAATTTATTGAATCAAAAACTAAATAAAGAAATACCTAAAATACTGTGATAACTTCTGTGTGAAGTTATCTCTCAAATCTGTAAATCTCTGTGATAACTTCTATATGAAGCTATCTCTCAATTTGGCAATAGATCAATGGATATTTCACAACCTCTGAATTGCACACACTAAAGAGTTGACATTCTCTAATGCAGATGGAATCCTAGAACCCTTGGCTCAGTCTTCACAGAAGAATTCTTTCAATATCAAAATCAATAATCAATGCATAATCAATAATGGCCTCCATGAGAAACCCTTATACCCTCAAAAGATATGCTTGCTCTAATTAGGGTTTCTTAAATTATAATTAGGGTTTCTAATTAAAAATAGGCTAAATAATTAATATTTGATTAAATCAATCAAATATTAATATCTCCCTCAATACATGTCAGATCCTCAAACCGTTCGAAGCTGGTGAACTAGGGAGTGATTTCGCACATGACCATACCAAAATAAAGGCACTCCACTACATGTCAAATATCCCTAAATAATAGGAGCTTAGGCCAAATGTGTCTAAAATAACTTGAATGAAAGCCAACTATAGGAATTCTGCAAATCAAAGCCAAGCCAATCTCCATCATGACCCTCTATCCATCCTATTAGCCTATGAAGGTCACATAATAGGCTAATAATCAAGTCTGTCAATGTCCACAAAAAAAGGGGACATGACAATCCACCCCTCCAAAAATTGTTTGTCCCCAGGCAATCTTAGAATAATGAACCACTTGATCCACCTGGATCCCAAATGTAGTTATGCTCTGCACAACTGTAAATCACTGCAAGTACCTACAACATCATTAGAAGTAGAACAAAGAGGAACCCATAATCAAATTAGCGAATGCAACTCAACCAAAATCTAAGAGCAAAACTACCATAGTCAAGAATGCATGAGAACCAAAATCTCAAAGCATCATACCCCAAGTAGAATGGACAACTCAAACTGCCAATTCCATCTATAAAAGATGGTGTCAATCCATCCCATAACTGATCCCTCTATAAAGGTGGCACAACAAACAGTACCACACTATCGTATGTGTGAAAGAATCAATCTGGAGACTCGACTCCACTAGTATCTCAAACTCATCAGAATCAGGTACTCCCAAATCCTTAACATGTGTGTCAGCATCAACAACATGCTCCTCAGCAACATCTGCAGGAATGTACTCACCACCAACACTCAGTGTACTAACATCTGAGTACACCTCCACACTCTGAATGCAAGCATCAGACTCATCCTCACTATCTAACCCCTGAGCTGAACTCACCTTAAGACAAAGCTCATCCACAACATCCTCAACCGCTCCTACCTATGAAGATAATGTAGATAAATCATTACCTAAAGATGTGTTAATGTCTCCCTATACTGGATCAGCATGTCTATCAAATTCATCATTCAAGTTTTTGCATGTCATAGGGAAAGTACTACGATCCTTAGGCCTATCAATTAAACTCTTTAACCACATATCGGCTCTAGGTGAGACATTTTTCTCTTTTGTCTAGACATACCATAGATCTTCTGCCAAAAGTTTATAAATTTTATCCTCCTCCCCAAACAAGATTGTGAACATGATAGAGTGCATTGATGCTAATACATCACTGGAATGAAACTCATCTAAAATATTCCAAAATATGTTAAACATCCTGCGAATGCCACCAATACAACCTACTAACATCATAATGTTTTCAAATCCATACCTTGCAAATATTTCAAGTAATCTTGCCCTCTTTGAGAAATGAGGGTCTCTAATGTCATCCAACTTTTCAAAGCTTTTTACAATGGCATGAAGTACCTCTCTCATAATCCGATCATCTTAAAAATTAAAGCCAGCTATTATCCTCATGATTTCACTAATGCAAGAGAGAGTTGTAAGTCTTACCACCTCATCATGATGTCTCAATAATCGGGGCTTCACCAACGAACCAAACACTGGAGATAACATTGTTTGCATATCATAAGAATTTGACTAATCAACCTTGCCTAAATAAGTTTCTAACTCCTCCAAAGTTCTTAGAATGTCATCTGCTTGCTGAAATGGATTATCTAACTTCTTTGCATTGTGCATTCTTTCTTCCAAATCTTTGACACCTGTTAAAGCCATACTGATAACCAAACTACCCAGCAAGGTGGTAGGACATCAGCTCTGATCTACCCAATAGGATGGCAGGATTTAGCTTTGATCTACCCAACAGGATGGCAAGAATTTGGCTCTGATACCATTGTAATATCCCCTTCAAATAGGGAATATAGAAACATAAAAGCTCTGAACAAGATACAATTTTTGCCAAAATAATTTCCAAATAAATAAATAAATCGCAATATAGTCTCTCAATAGCAAATCATAGATCTTATCACTTATTCTTGTAGATGATTACAATTACAGCCCTCTCTTATGCATATAAAGAATATGAAAATATAGTCTTGAAACCCTTGGGCTTTTGCAAATCTAGAAATTGAGCTTGAATTTGGAAATTCTGTCTCGGCCTACTGTGACGAACACACAGTCACTGGCGTCAGTCGATGTACTGCCGACGTCGGTCTCTGTCGGTCCTTCTCTACCAACGTCAGTCCTCAGTTGATCGATGTCGATCACTGGGGATCTCTGTCTACCGAGGTCGGTATCTACATGGATTTGTATTGACCTGTACAGACTTCGTACAGCTGTGAATTAAGCACACCCTATCTATTTTCAACCCCTGATCTGAAAATATGTGGCTCTAATATAGAAGATCTCTATTTGTATAATTTATTGAATCAAAAACTAAATAAAGAAATACCTGAAATACTGTGATAACTTTTGTGTGAAGTTATCTCTCAAATCTGTAAATCTCTATGATAACTTTTGTATGAAGCTATCTCTTAATTTGGCAATAGCTCAACTGATATTTCATAGCCTCTGAATCACACACACTGAAGAGTTGACGTTCTCCAATGCAGATGGAATCCTGAAACCCTTGGTTCAGTCTTCATAGAAGAATTCTTTCAATATCAAAATCAATAATCAATGCATAATCAATAATGGCCTCCATGAGAAACCATTATACCCTCAAAAGATATGCTTGCCCTAATTAGGGTTTCTTAAATTATAATTAGGGTTTCTAATTAAAAATAGGCTAAATAATTAATATTTGATTAAATCAATCAAATATTAATATCTCCCTCAATACATGTCAGATCCTCGAACCATTTGAAGCTAGTGAACCAGGGAGTGATTCCACACATGACCATACCAAAATAAAGGCACTCTGTTGCATGTCAAATATCCCTAAATAATAGGAGCTCAGGCCAAATGTGTCTGAAATAACCTAAATGAAAGCCAACTATAGGAATTTTTTAAATTGAAGCCAAGCCAATCTCTATCATGACCCTCTATCCATCCTATTAGCCTACGAAGGTTGCATAATAGGCTAATCATCAAGTCTATCAATGTCCACAAAAAAAGGAGACATGACACATATGTGTTGCAGCTATTAATATTGGAAAAAGAGCTACTGAGGAGATTAAATCCTTGCAGGGCCTAGCAAGAGGACGAAACAGAGCTCAAGAAAGAAAGCTATGCAAGAGGGAGCCATGTCAGCGGCTACTACCATTCTGGATACTACTGTGAAAGGTAAGGAAGTAGTGAAAATGATTTTAGAACTGGAAGAATAGCCTGGTTCTTCTAGTTGGTTGTGTTATCTGGTCCTGCTTCCTAGTTTTTTGTAATCTTTTGACTATGGTGTAGCCAGGTTTATGTAAAACCTGGGTTTTGACTTGTGGTCTTTCAAGTGGTTTTAGGTCCATATAAAATCTGTTTATGTTACTTCTTTGTAGTAGGTTTTAGGTTTTGCCTGTGGTCGTAAATGCTTCATCTTTCTATCTTTGTTCAGGGTTTTGGGGTCCCTTCAAAACCTGTTTTTACCTTAATCTAAAACTAACATCATTGGTAATAACTGACATTAGTCACTGTGTTTTTTCAAAAACATAGACCCAAGAGCTAATTTTTTAAAGTTCATTATTTCAATCTAAAAAGAGCTTCAAATACAAAAGGACATGCTAACAATTTTTCTATAGGACCAAGCTTGATACTTGTTCAAAACATGTTTAAATCACCTTTTCATGCTTAAAAACAATTAGGAACCTTGTTTTCGTGTTTAAAAAAGGACTTAGATGTTTTGGTGAATGTTTTCGAAGTTTTCAACTAAGACCAAGGGGTCAAATGAACACCACCAAATCTTTCATTCTAGGTTTAAAATTGAACACACTTGTCAATTCTTATTTGTAATAGTTGTTTAATCAAATTTTTGTTTGGAAAAAAGAGGAATGTTGCATGTATGCTCTTCCATTTGTCCCCTATAGGGAACCCTTGGAATCAAAAGCACCATTATTATTGCAAATAGCCTATTCTAAGGCTTAAAAAATAAATTCATCTAAAGCACTCCCCAAAAACTCATCAAAATTTGTGTGACCTTGAAAATGACCCTGAAGTCTTTCTATTTCATGCTTTCTTTATTTTTATGCAAACTTGGCTTGCGAGGGGAACTTCATCACCTCCCACAAGTTATTTAGGAAAGCTTTGACCTAGGGTTTCATCTCCAAAAATTGATTTTATTTGGTTCCTTTGGAGTTTCACACAAGACATAGTGGCACTTTATACATCAAAATACACTAAGAAAATAATAGGATGTAGTGGTTGCAAAAAGGACTAGAACTTTTTGCAACAAGCTAAGTGATACATACCCAAAATCCATGATTTTCTTTTGCATTTTTTGGTGTGAAAGTCATTGTGAAATTAATTCACCTAGATCATTTGAAAACTTGTTAGATCTTAGACAAATCCCCACTTACCATGAAATTATTATTGGTGCAAGGTGCACCTCAAGGTCCATGTCATAGTACTATCATTCAAGAGAAGGGGGTGTAAAAACCCTACTATATAATGTTCATTTACTTTTGGATGAACACTTGAAATCCTCTTAAATGATGTATATTAATGGATTCCAACAATACCAAGCAACCTTGTTAGTTTAGGATCTAATAATGATTAATAAGTTGGTCTTGTCCTAGTTTAAAGTCTTGTTTGGAGTCAAAACTTGGTGTAAACAAACAATCCAAACCAAACACATAGTCCAAATTTTATTTTGAATAAAGAGGTATTATGATGTCCATGTGAGATCATCAATTTGCCTTGTTCAAAAGCTCATCAAAATCTTGAGAGTCATATCATCCACTTTGGTGAATTTATGATACCCAATTGAGTCTAGACCTTTACCAAAGTTGTTTATGTCCTTCACTTATAGTCTAAATTCAGAATTACACATTTACAATTTCATAGGGTTGATGTCTTAAGTGGGTTCACCATTTGCACTAAAATTGAGGGAACGTAGGTTTAATTTCCAATTCTGGTTGAAGGCCATTTAAAGACTCATAATCATTACCATTATTTGATAGACTTAAGCCATTTTGTGCTAAATTATTGCACTTTGAGTCTATGCACCCCAAACATTTTTGAGTCAATAAAAATAGTGTTATGATATCAAAATTATAGGAAACCATCTTTTCCTTAGAGATTTTTTGAAACAAACCTTTTTATCATACCTTTTGAGTAGTATAGAATCGTTACCCTACCCAAAACATTTTGAATATTGTTTCATAGATCCTATTGCATAGGGTTCAAATTTGCTCCTACATTTTTAGACTAATCTAAGCGTACGTTTGTGATCTTTTATCTAAAATAGTTATAGTATTCACTTTTGTCTAGCTTATTTGTTAAAAGAACCAAGTTTTATACCATTTTTTATGAGAAAATAAACTATTGCTAAAGTGTCTTTTGTTTCATACCTTATACCTAGTTGATCAAGTTCATGTCCAAGAATCAAATGCCTAGTGTTTGCTCAAAGTGTTTTAAATCTATTAGATTAAAACTTTCATCTATTTATCAAAGTCTAGCTTTTGATGCCATTGAGCCAAGAGTCCTAGCACATGCCTTGTTTGAGCCTAGGTTTTGATGCCACATTTGGGCAAAAGACCTAGCAACTTTTAAATTGCTAGATTAGACTAATTTGAAACACTTCAACCTTACAGTTTGGAATTTTGATTTTAGGTCCATTTACTTGCTTATCTTTGTGTGAATAGTGAAACATTAGATACTTCACACTAGCTTGTTTCCTCACAAACCTTTACATAAACCTATTGATCCTTTTGACAAATATGGACCAAGTTAGAACATCATCTATTTTATACATTATCCTTTTTAGATTTTGTATAAATTTTTGACCTTTTATTGCAAAGCATTGACTTTGGATCCCAACATGTATTCCCACACTCATAGTGGACTCATGTACAATCCAAGGATTAGTAATGTGGTTGTGTAAGAAGAAATGGTGCAAGACCCCTATGCAAATAATATTTCTTATGAGATGGATTCTTATCCCTCTTATAATACTTAATTAGGGGAACAAAGCCAAGATCCATTGGCCAACTATCTGGTTAACACACCACCTTATTCAAAACAAGACCAAGAGCAAACCATGCAATACCTAGCCACAATACCTATAGTGGATGAACTAGTACTTCAACAATCATATTCTACTAATATAACTTCCACCTATGATCCATTTTTATTTGAGCAACATTTGTTAGAGAATAAAGATGAGATTTTGGTTAGATCCATAGAGGTAGGGGCCAAGTTTCTATCAGACTTCCCCCATGAAAATTTACCAAGTCTAGTAAGACTACCCCATAATATCATTTATGATCAATAGGCTTCTTCTAACAACCATATGGCTCTAGTCCAAACAACATAACAAGATCCTAATATATCTGATTAAGGCAAAAACATCATGGAAGATCACTTTAACCATATGCAAATAGCATATCAAACCTACTTGAATCTAGCACATAATTTCAATCAGATAAACATGATGAATAAGCCTCTTATTGACCTAGTACCTTCAATAGGAGTGTTGATAGAGTTAACTATACAAGAGAATCTGAGTTCAAACCCATTCATACAAACTACTTCAATAGATAACTTGATGCATATGCCTGTTATTTAAGAAGTATCTTCAAACTCTACACTAAATAGTGAGCCAAATGTAGTAGATAATGTGTAAACAATGTCCACTCCTAATCAAAGTGGTACTAATGCACAAATAACTAGCTAACATGTGACTGTAGTTAATCCTATGAATAGGTCATCATACAAGGGAGTGGGATTTTATACACCCCAACCTCAACCAATTTTTTCCTTAAATGTATAACCTATAGGATTAGGTAATAAAATAATGACCAATGTCATGCCTCAATGATAAAATGTGAGCAACCCTACTCCTCAACAAGTAACGAGTAGTATTCCATAATAACAGGCACAACCTAGTATATCAATGTAATAGAGGATAAATACATTGCCATCTTAATCAAGGGTAAAAAATGTTCCACCTCACTAGGTAGCAATGAACATAACTCTTTAATAGTATACTAACATGCTGATCTAAAACCAAGCAATGACTAGTCAACAACATGCAAATATTGGTCAACAACATGCAAATATTGGTCAACAACAAATACCAAATCTGCAACCCACTTTCACTTCCTCATAGGGATTTATGCAATAAGGAGGTCCTCATGTTTATAAAGTACCTAATAGACAATATTTGGTCTTGTAGACACCTAAAAATGGCCATCTATAACCTCCAATCAGCTAATTTTGGATAGGGTATCCCTAAATGGGGCAATGTTATTTATGGGCTAGCTAACTTTGATCAATTCATTTCAAGTCAAAATGCTAAATTTGTACTTAAGTGCTTTGGATTGCTCTTCCCTATCAAATATATTATACAAGACATATGCCTTCATTATTTATTGTTGGAAACATCATAAATGGGAATATGGTTTCAATTCATCTAATGTCACCTTCCAATTCCAATCTAGTCAAAGTCTGGACCAATAACAAGACATTCTAATCAATTTAGGTAATTTGTGCACAAAGTGCTTAATCATGCTTAAGAGATAATTAAATCAAATCAAAGAATAATTAATAATTATATGCAAATTTATTTAATAATTTTTTTTATAAATGAATATTTAATATCTACATCAAATAATCTTAGAAATGATGTTGTGAGGCCTCCTATTTATAGATTTTTAGATTTGATCAGAATCAACCTCAACTGTCCATCTAAAGATTAAGATCTGTGGTTGAGGATTAATTAAATTTTTGGAATTAATTTTGTAATTATCCTAATCATGGAATTGGAATAATGGGAAATTAAGAGGCATGGAGGTCATCATAGAAGGCAGTGATGAGGTATAGGAGGCATGAATCCTGATATTTATGGTATTTATGGCCTAGGGATGTCATCCCAAGAAATGAGGTCACTTGATGATGTAGATATTTAATATTAATTTATAAAAACAAATATTCAACAAGTTTATATGGAATTCTTAATTAGGCCTTGATTTTGATTAATTATCTCTTAAGCATGATTAAGCACTTTGTGCACAAATTATCCAAATTGATCAAAATGCCTTGTTATTAGTCCAAAATTTGACTGGATTAGAATTAGAAGGTGACGCTAGATGTGTTGGAACCATATTCCCATTTAGGATGTTTCCAAAAAAATAATGAAGGCACATGTCTTGTTTAAGATATTTTATAGGGAAGAGCAATCCAGAGCACTCAGGTACAAATTTGGCATTTTGACTCAAAATGAATTGATCAAAGTTAGCTGGCCCATAAATTACATTGCCCCATTTAGGGATACCCTAGCCAAAATAAACACTTGAATATGTAATTTTTACATCATTTAATGTGTGTTAGTGTTTTTATGACAAATTGTGGGTTTTAGGTGGAAACTAGCCCAAAATCCTGATTGGAGGTTATCAATGGCTAATTTTAGGTGTCTACAGTTTGCCCTTGTTTGGGAAGATGTTGCAAACTGTAGGAAAAGCAATGTCTTATCAAAGAATGAGAAATATATTGTATGCCAAAAATAAGATGATGGTTGAAAAACAAAGCTCTAAATGGCTTTTGGGAAGCCTATGATGATGCCCCCTCAAGGGAGTGGTCATCACATATGTTGATGGATAGTCCCTCGAAAAGGAATAAGAAGAAAGGTAGAATTAACCTATGGTTGAGATTAATCCAAATAAGAAAATGATTGCATGCATTAATGTAAAAAGTATTTTAATTTTTTCAAAGGTGGTTATAATCAGGAATAAAATTCAAAATAATGATTTGCCCATAGGTGGTTATAATCATTAAGCAGACCTTTTGGCTAGTTTCCACCTAAAATGCACAATTTGGCCTAAAAACACTAAAACACACTAAATGATAAGAAAATGACATATTCAAGTGCTAGATAACTTTGATCAAATCATTTTGAGTTAAAATGCTAATTTTACATCTAGGTGCTCTAGATTGCTCTTTCCTATTAAATCTCTTTTACAAGACATGTGCCTTCATTATTTGTTATTGGAAACATCCTAAATAGGAATATGGTTCCAATGCATCTAAAATTTCCTTCTAAATCCAATACAATAAAAATTTGGACCACTAACAATACATTTTAATCAGTTTGGGTAATTTGTGCATAAAGTGCTTAATCATGCTTAAGAACTAATTTACCCAAATCAAGGCCCAATCAATAATTTTATAGAAACTTGTTGAATAATTTTTTTATAAATGAATATTGAATACCTACATCATCAAATGCCTCATTTCTTGGGAAGGCATCCATAAGCCATAAATGCCACAAATATCAGGATTCATGCCCTCCATGCCTCATCAATGCCTTCCATGCCTCTTAATTGTCCCTTTTTCTAATGCCATGATGAGTATTATTAAAAAATTAATCCCAAAAATTGAATTATTATTCAACCACACATCTAAATCTTGAGATGGATGGTTCAAGTTGATTCTATCCAAATCCAAAAGTCTATAAATAAGAGGCCTCATAACATCATTTCTAAGCTTAATTAGTGCAAAGTTATAATGTAAGATTGGTTCTAAAAGTTTCAAGAAAATATTGTTACTATGACAAATTGATTTCAAGCCAAACCAAGTCACAATCCAAAAGTTACAAGGAGAGATGGAGGTAGCCAAGCTTCCATTGCCAAGGACTTCATGATCACAAGCTGACTAAGCCACCACAACAAGCATTTTAGAGCATCCAAGGAAGGTAAAAGATTTTTTTTTTTGCATTTTAGTTGCGTGTTTAATTAATGATTGTTAAATAAGCTCTCCCTAGTGTTTAGGCATATATATTTTATGTTGTTAGTGTGTTTGTTTCATATTATTTTCATTTTGAAACTAACACCATACTAACCATCCTCTCTTGAGTCAAATTCCTAGATCAAATAATGGCATACCCGATGGGACTAGACGTATCCTACACATGAAGAATACCATTTTACAACTTTAAAATATTTGTTATCCTTTAAAACTCTTGTAAATTGATTTTCTAACTTTATTTTATCATTTTTAGTTACCACGGATTTTACATAGTAACCAACATCAATAGGAAATATTGACATCAGTCATTAATCAGCCGATGTCGGTTAATAGAACTGACATTGGCCAGATCTCATTAGCCAAGTAACCAATGTTAGTCATGGTGTTTTTCCAAAAACACAAATTCAAGACCTATTTTTTCAAAGTTTGTTGTTTCAATATCAAAAGGGATTCAAAGCTAAAGGACATGCTAATAATTTTACTGCAAGACCAAGTAGGATATTTGATCAAAACATGTTTAAATCACTTTTACATGCTTAAAATTTGATTAGGAACCTTGTTTTGGATGTTTAACAAAGAATTTAGGTGTTTTTGGTGAATGTTCTAAAAATTTTTAACTAAGATCAAGGGGTCAAATAAACACCACCAAATATTTCATTTTGGGCTTAAAATTGAATACACTTGTCATTTTTGTCTTCAATAGTTGTTTGATCTAATTTTTGTTTGGCAAGAAGAGGGATGTTGCATGTATGCTCTTCCATTTTTCCCCTTTAAGGAACCCTTGAAATCAAAAGTGCCATTCCTATTGTAAATAGCCTAGTCCAAGGCTTAGAAAGAATGTCATCTAAAGCACTCCCCAAAAAATCATCAAAGTTTGGATGAGATTGAAAATAACCCTAATGTCTTTCTACTTTCATGCTTTATTTATTTTTATGCATCTTGGCTTACGAGCGGGACTTCATCACCTACCACAAGTTTTCTAGGGAAGATTTGACCTAGGGTTTCATCTCCTAACATTGACTTCACTAACTCTTTTGGAGTTGCACATGAGACGTATCTATATTTGGACATCACACTACACTAAGCAAACAATAGGATGTAGTGGTTGTAAA
Source organism: Torreya grandis (assembly GCA_037957365.1). NCBI lineage: Eukaryota > Viridiplantae > Streptophyta > Pinopsida > Cupressales > Taxaceae > Torreya > Torreya grandis. The sequence continues at coordinate 3,153,170 of JARHVA010000022.1, forward strand.
AAGAAATAGACATTTTTACAACTATCCAATGCCATTTTCACCTAATTTTCATGCTTATCTTTTGCATAGTTTGACGTGAAATTCATTCTATAATTGATTCCCCCAGAATGATCAAGACCTTGCTAGTTTAGTAAACCCTGCATGTCATACCCTTGTTAGGATTTTGGATGATTATACTTAGTGTATTTTGGTCATTTTTGGTTGGTATGTTTTGAGACTAATTTTTATTTATTTATTCATAGGCCATGTCAAAACAATGCATTTGAGTTATGAAGGGTAGTGTTATGCTGCCCAAATCATGTCAAAACTTTTTTGAGCCTTTAAGTCTTTTGAAACATATCATTGACCACATTATTCAAGTATGATTATGCTATTAGGCTGCTCAATTTGTTTCAAGACTTGTTTACCATTATATCAAAACCATTTATTTTAAACTATTTTGTATATACCATTTATACCTTTGTCTTGTGCCGTCATGTTATCCAATCTTGTCTAGCTTGTTTAAGTCAAATCCTATTTTTCAACATTGTGATTTCAAATAGCCTTATTAAAGTTTGGATCCAAATATTGATTGATTTTTGTTTAGGCCTCAATTCATGGGGTTGATACATAGATATTTCTCTTTTGGGTTGCATAACTTCAATTAATTGATTACCCAAAATTGAAAACTATTGATGGTTTGTTTGTTTGTTTAAATCTTATCCTCATCATTATTTGTGTCTTTATTTGGGAGAACACAACTTTTTTAAAAGAGCATTTTACCTTATACCTTATTCCAATTGATCATGTTTATGTTTGATTTTGTATTCTAGGTCTATGTCAAAGTTATTTCCAAACTTATTATATTAAATCAAATCACATTAGCCTTTGTTTCAAGTTTAGATTATGATGTCATTTGGCCAAAATTCCTAGCATTCCTATTTGCTTGAGCCTACCTTTTGACTTCACATTTGGAAAAAGACCTAGCAATTCAACTTTTCCCTTTCCTAGTTTAGACCTTGTTTGGAACACTTTGACCTAGACCTTTGACATGTCAGTTTTTATTCAGACACTTGACCTTGTGTGTATGAAATTTGACCTTATACATTTGATGTTAGGATGTTTTATACCAATTTTTATCACAAATCATTTTGGAGATATAGCTCCACTTTCAGACCACATTGGAGATACAACTCTACCTCTTCAACCAAATTAGACCAAGCTTGAACCATTTATCATTTAGACATAGTTTTTAAGAGTTTATAGAACTCTAAGTCCTTTTGTTTTTGAATCTTTCATCATTTACGTGGATATGTCTCGCTACACTTATGGTGGAGTCACTTACAATCTGACTTATGATAGAATGGATGTACAAAATGACTTTTATGGATTTTTTCAAGACCCCAATGATGCTAATATGGTTTGTGAGATATATTTCTATCCACCATATATTAATTATTCATGGGAACAAAGTCATGAAGCAACTTATGATCCAACTCAAGACCTTGATCAGTATGAAGAGGCTTGTGAAGAGGACTTTGAAGAACTAACTATAGATAATGTTGTTTGGGATATGAATCTATACCCTCTTTACAATAATCATTACATAAAACATAGTCAAGAATCAACTTATGATCTAAATCATGATTGAGATGATATGGTTTATGAGGAAGACTTGGATGCTTTTACTTATGAAAGAAATCAAGTTTCATGACATCCTTTTGCTATCCAATCATTGACTACCCCTAACCCTCCTTTAGATTATACAAGCCATGAAGATCCATAATATATAAGGAATAACATTACCATTCTTAGACCTAGTCTTTTGGTTTATGTGAGCAATCAAGCTACACAATGCTCCTTTAGGTTGTGGAGCTAAAAGCTTCACCAAGATGCAAACAGGAGAAGTTACGGAGGTTACGGAGGTTGCGGAGAGTTGTAGAATGAGTTTTAGGACAACCGACGTTGGTATTATCAACCGACGTTAGTCTTATCAACTGACGTCAGTCATATAGCAGTGAAGAAGCAACCGAGGTTGGTTACCAGTCGGCTGACATCGGTCAGGGAGGTACCAACGTCGGTAGCCTATGCGTGAACATGCAGTTTGCATGTTGATTTTAGAGAGTCTATTTTTGGACTATTAGTTTGCATGTTAAAGGCTAGTCATAGTCTTGAGTTGTGTGTCTAATTATTGTAATTAAGATAGTCTAATTATTGTAAGCATGAGATCTATATATGGACTCATGGGCTGTATTGTAAAAAAAGTGTGCTAGGGAGTAAGAGAGCTAAATAAGCTCCTTCTGAGAGAGGAGAGCAATGGTGTGTTCCTCCTAGTGCCATAGTACCAAGGTGGGTGCTGGTTTGGAAAATCAGAAGGGTTCTTCGTATTTGTATGATCTTGGTTAGCAGGTGTGCATGGATTCTTTTGGAGATCTACAATGGCGAGTAAGGTCTAGTGATTTGCAGGTAGCAGCAGAGAGCGGGAGATCTACTTGGAGTATGGTTGTGTGCTTGGTGTACTAGCAGCAAGTTACTAACTGGTGGAGGTGAACATCAATTATATAGTGGAGTTGATTGTTGGGACCGAGAGAGAGATAAGGTCTTGAGGTGTGGCGATCCTTTGAGGTGGAAGAAGAAGTGGCATCTTTTTTATTATATATTCTTCTGAGTGATTATTAATAAAATTATGTATTGTCTCTCATATTCCTGTGTTGTTTCATATTTCTAGTTACTTATTGATTCTGGTTAAATTTTGTGTTTAGTTGCTAATACAAGAAGTAATCATATGTGCTCTATTGGCGGAGTAAGATCCTGACAAGTGGTATCAGAGCCTTGGTTATAGGTTCAAGAGCTGATACCATCAAGTGGTATTAGAGCTTTCGTTTGGGTTGACTAATAGGTGGTTCAGATTTGGTAGTATTTGTTGATTACAGGTCACTCTTAGGGGTTTCAAATTGAGTGGGAGTATAGCAATGGCAGAAGAAAGTAAGCTACAAATGGAGAAACTAAATAGCATGAATGGTCTGATTGATGGAAAGGAGCAGGTAAAGGGAGATTGTTGGTTGGTAGAAGATCAGTGTGTAGAAGCAGATGTTGTAGGTGATGTTGCACAGGTTGCTCTAAATAAAGTAGAATCTTTGATTACAGATTCTTTTGCCTCTTTCCATGCAGCCCAAAATAGAGCATCTTTTCATGGGTATGTCTTTGGAGACTTTGGAGAGATTTATTTAGGGGTTGGAGAGCCTTGTCAGATGATTGACGAAGGGGAAGTGAAGCTGAAATTGCAGACGGATAACACACAGGTGTTGAAGGAAGTCATGCAGGTACCAGTCTTGGAGATGAGTCTAATTTCTTCAAGAAAGTTGGGTGATGGGAGATGCACTATAACTCTCATAGCAGATGCACTTGAATAAGATGGTGGTAAGAAAGTAGGTATCCTTTATCTATCTACTTATATTACTGATTCACCTTCTATTTCAGATATGTGGCTTTGTAGGCTTGGTCACATATGTAGGAAGGGAATGCATGTTCTTAAGCGGAAGACAGATGTTTTTGATAAGCTAAAGAATTGGAAAGCCTTGGTGTTCATGGAGGAGATGGCAGATAGAGATCAGCTGAGGAGACTAAATTATTTTGAGCAGGGCTGTGTTGATTTGAATAGGGTTTTGATCCATGGAGAGCTCATGGGTAAAAAGTTATCACTCATAGGCAAACATAGGTACTAGCATCGGTCAGCTAGTAACTAACATCGGTAATAGGAAGACTGACATTGGTCATGAAGGAACCAATGTCGGTTGAAGGGATACCGGCATCAACCAGGTAAATGATGTCGACAGTTAGGGTTAGCGTAGGGAATCGACATCAGTCAGTTGTAGACTGGGAGATGGCCGAGATCGGTCACTGGTACGGATGGTGGGTGGACAACAAGCTGTCAACAAGTCTCAAATGCCCATATGGAGGTCAAAAAGGGTAAGTGAACCTCATATTCATTATTCACCTTCTTTATATTGCTTATTGATGGTCAAGAACCAGGAAGACGTGAAGAGGTAATGCAGGTAGAATCTAGATACAGTGGGAGCTTGGCATGGATGAGGAGTGTGAGTCCTTGGAGAAGAACCAAACAGGTATTTGTTGGTGGAGTTGTCAGCTGGAAGTAAGCACTGAGAGACGAAATGGATTCCCAAGTTAAAGAAGAGAGTGGATGGATATGTGAGATGAAAGGCCAAGGTATATGGTCTTGAGGAAGCTATAAGATAGTGGTATAGGGCTGACAGGTGGTACCAGGTGGATGACAAAGCAGAGTTTTTGTCAATGTCAGTATAACCATTGTGTTTATCTTACCAGGTGGATGATGGTTACAACATTATCTTGTTATTATATGTGGAGGATGAGCTTGGAGCAGGTTTGTACATACAGGGTTTTGCTGAGCTAAAGGTAAGGTTAGTTCAGAGGTATGTCATAGAGAATTTGGAGTAGCAAAATTCTTTGGCATAAGAGACATGGAGATTTTATCTCCAGTGGGAGCTGGTGTGAAGATGGTATTGGTGGGGTTCATGATGCAAGATACAAAATTAAAAAGCACACCAAGGGCTGGACAGTTCAAGCTTAGCTTAGAACAAGGTTCAAAATCACATGAGGTCTAGTGTAGACCCGAGTTTTCCCAAGTAGTGGGGGTTGTCAGAAAGTATGGAGCCAATTCAGAGGAGTATTAGAGGGCAGTTCAGTGGATTCTCAGGTATCTGAGAGGGACTAGTCACAGGGATTCTTGTTATGCAGGGTCAAGGTCTTCACTACATGGAGTTGTAGGTTCGGATGTGGCAGGTTACTTGGATGACAGGTGGAGCATCACAAGATGTGTGGTGGTTGGTCTTTAGGGTTGATCTTAAAGAGGGATAGAAGCTAAGGAATAATTTAGATGGTGTATAGGGATAGGTACAGGTGCAACTGTTTATCTCCAAGTGGGATATTGTTAGGTTGTGGAGCTAAAAGCTTCACCAAGATGCAAATAAGAGAAGTTAAAGAGGTTACGGAGGTTGCAAAGATTTATAGAATGAGTTGTAGGACAACTGACATCAGTTTGATCAACTGACATCGGTCATATAGCAGTGAAGAAGCAACTGACGTCGATTACCAGTCGGCCAAAATCGGTCAGGGAGGTGTCGATGTCGGCAGCCTGTGCGTGAACATGCAATTTGCATGTTGATTTCGGAGAGTCTATTTTTGGACTATTAGTTTTCATGTTAAAGGCTAGTCATAGTCTTGAGTTGCATGTCTAATTATTGTAATTAAGATAGTCTAAATATTGTAAGCATGAGATCTATATATGGACTCATGGGCTGTATTGTAAAAAAAGTGTGCTAGGGAGTAAAAGAGCTAAATAAGCTCCTTCTAAGAGAAGAGAGCAATGGTGTGCTCCTCCTAGTGCCATAGTACCAAGGTGGGTGCTGGTTTGGGGAATCAGACGGGTTCTTTGTATTTGTATGATCTTGGTCAGCAAGTGTGCATGGCTTCTTTTGGAGATCTACAATGGTGAGTAAGGTCTAGTGATTTGCAGGTAGCAGCAGATAGCAAGAGATCTACTTGGAGTACGATTGTATGCTTGGTGTACTGGTAGCGAGTTACTGACTGGTGGAGGTGAACATCAATTTTGTAGTGGATTTGATTGTTGGGACTGAGAGAGAGAGAGAGAGAGAGAGAGAAGAAGGTCTTGAGGTGTGGAGAGCCTTTGAGGTGGAAGAAGTGGCATCTTCTTTATTATATATTCTTCTGAGTGATTATTAATATAATTGTGTATTGTCTCTCATATTCTTGTGTTGTTTCATATATCTAGTTACTTATTGATTCTGGTTAAATTCTGTGTTTAGTTGCTAATACAAGAAGTAATCATATGTGCTCTATTGGTGGAGCAAGATCTTGATAGAATGGTTGTACAAAATGACTTTTATGGATTTTTTCAAGACCCCAATGATGCTAATATGGTTTGTGAGATATATTTCTATCCACCTTATATTAATTATTCATGGGAACAAAGTCATGAAGCAACTTATGATCCAACTCGAGACCTTGATCGGTATGAAGAGGCTTGTGAAGAGGACTTTGAAGAACTAACTATAGATAATGTTGTTTTGGATATGAATCTATACCCTCTTTACAATAATCATTACATAAAACATAATCGAGAATCAACTTATGATCTAAATCATGATTGAGATGATATGGTTTATGAGGAAGACTTGGATGCTTTTACTTATGAAAGAAATCAAGTTTCATGACATCCTTTTGCTATCCAATCATTGACTACCCCTAACCCTCCTTTGGATTATACAAGCCATGAAGATCCATAATATATAAGGAATAACATTACCATTCTTAGACCTAGTCTTTTGGTTTATGTGAGCAATCAAGTTACACAGCGCCCCTTCATTATTCCAAGACCTAGTTCTTTGGCTTGTGCAAGAAATCATGCTCCACACCACCCTATCATTACCATCTTATAACTTTGTCCTTTGCTTCATGGAAGCAATTATGCTCCCCAATGCCCTACCATTATCTAAACATAAGTCATTCCTCATCCAGTACCAATCCCAACCAAACTTGAATTGATCCAATCTTTCAAAGACCAACTTGTGTTTAGAAATGGTATTTTCCAACTCATTAGAAACCAAGGCCAAGAGAACCAACCAATCTAAGATGTCTCTATTGAATCAACCACTTGTGATAATTCAATGTATGATGAATTGCCTATTAATCTTATACCAATTGTCAAGGAGTCTTACTTTGATAAGCCACTCTTTATTGAGTCACTTCTTAATGATTATAACTGCCTTTGGCCAAATCATTACCTTGACCATGTGCCTATTTTTTAAGAACCTCCTATTGACAAGCTAGTCTTTAAGGAGTTATCTCTTGACCTATTTCCCATACTAGAGGAGTCTCACTTTGACAAACCAATATGTATGGATCCAATCACACTATTGTAGGTTGTTACTTATCTAATACCAAACATTCAATAAGACATCATTTTAACAAAGTACCCATAAAATGAATAATCATAAATAGAGTCAGGTTTTACTCTTGGATCAACATCAGATTTAGCATCAAAATTAGAATCTAAATCAACATTAGTCTCAACATCAGATTCAGAGTCCCTTGATTAAAATTAGATTTAGAGGAAGAATATGTTCATGGTTGTTACAACATTGGTTATGCATGCCTCGTAGATCAATTTGAATACATTTGTGATCCTTCTATAGTTTTTGAGGATGATTAATTCAGCATCAACACAAGTTCTCCTAGTATCTTCTATAAAGATTGTATAGCCTCTCCCCATTCCATTACCATTCCATAGGCCTTTACCATCAACCAATATAGCCATATTATTGACATTCCATCTCCCATAAGTGTTGATTGAGACTGACAAAATTGCACTTTATTGAACTACATCCATGGTGACATAGTAGTTGAAGAAGAGCAAGGAGGCCAAGAAAATAATCATGTAGTAGAAAAACACTCTCCTAATGAAACCTTTTCAAAAGCACTAAGGGACAAGCAAAGTCAAGAATCAACATCTTTTAGTGACACTTTTTCAAAAGTGATAGAAGAAAATCAAAGTCAAAAGATAATGTTCATTAGTGAAACCTTCTTAAAGGAGCTATGGGACAATCAAGACAAATTCATTGGTGAAAACCTTTTTGAGACACCAATAGATAAACACAAAAGTTATTCACTACTTGATAAAGACAAAATGAAAGATAAAATCAAAATAGCTACCAATATACAGCCTAATCAAATGGTAGTTACTCTCAAGCCCAAACAACAACAAAAATTGGTGGTCCTATCGCAATAATAAGTCTTTGGCCCCACTACAACCAAAGTTATGTTGAATCCAAGATCAACAACATTACGTGTGATTGAAAGTCCTAATCTTTATTTATTTCCCCACCATTCCACATTTCATTATCATTTGCCATTCCATTTCATAATAAAACCTACCATCCATTATTTGTCCTTGTTTACCATCCACAACCACACTTTCCTTTGTAAAGGCTACAAAGATATCTTGTCTCAATGTTTGAAGGAATCAGAATCAATGACTAATGAAGTTCATAAAAGAATTTTGACAACCAAATTTGTAGGCCATTATTGACAAAGTAGTTATTCTAATGAGGTGTGGGCTCGCAATTAACATTATCAAGTATTTTATTTATATCATTTGTTGATTAGGATGTGTATCTCTCCATCAGTAGGAAGAATAAAATCAAAAACCATACCCAGGCCAAAAACATGTACCATGCCATTGCCATTATTACACATCCTTTTGCCATTGTCATATACTCCTACTAATTATCCCATCATCTAGGGGAAACCCTCTTACCATTTTATCCAATCTATCCAAACCACCATAATCCTTAACAAGACCATTCCATTCTTATTTAGAACAAAGCCTATTTTTAGTCATCTTACCCAATCTTGCTTTGATCTTGGTTACTTTGGTTCTTCTCACACATTTTGTTGGAGGATTCCAATCAAGTTTCAATAATCAATCCAATCCATGTTTATAATGATAGTCTATGAAAGTAGTGTGACAATTGATCTAGCAAGATATCTTTCATCCTATCCATGATTGTTTATGTGAGCCTAATTATAACCACCTATGGGTAAATCAGTTTCTCACTAGTCTTGCTACTAATTATAACCACCTATGATAAAATTAGTATCACTGACCTATGCCATTGTATCCTAGTTATAATTACCTATGGGAAAACTAGGGGAAACACTTGATTATCATGAATTATTGCATCACCTTGCCATCACTATTTTCATTTGACTGGCCATTTGCTAGATTTGAGAACTTGTTGGGACCTAGTTGGTTTTTCCCCACCTTTTATGTGGATGTAATTACTATGAATTGATGTCATTTTATGAATATATGGGTCATGCATAATTCATGTTGAGGTAACTTTAATCCCCCTTTCCATACGCTCTCACCATTTTATGAGCAACATAAGCAAAACGGTCTCACCATTTTGTAAGTAGGTATCTTGTCATTCTATAACGAGTTAAGATACCTAAAAATAACAAAAAAAATCATTAAATTTCAAAAATCTAAAAATATTTGTCTTATCTAAGCCTAGTTAGTTATCCTTGATCTGCCTTACTAGGGTATTGGCATTGTTAAGATGCTTTCTATTGCTTTTAGGCTTTCTATTTATTTGTTTATTTTAGTTTGGTTGTTTGTTTATTTCTTATTTTTTGTTTGTTTGTGTGTTTGTTTGTTTATTTATTTGCTTGTCTATTTATTTACTTTCAACACTGTTGCCTTGACTTGGTCTATATGTATGCATTAGGTGATTCCTTACACACATTATTCTTGAGTCCATCCATATTCATGCATCAACATTATCATCATGGTTTTTATCATTGGTGCATTATTTTTGAGTGTTTATTGGATATCAAGAGTTATTCCTTATGCATAGTTTGGCCAAGTCTTCATGGTGTTCTATCATGAGGTCTACCATCACATGCTACAACAAAAATTAGCTTTACAAATGTCTACAATCAATGGAGTCATAGAAGTTTCTTCTTAGTACCTAGGCAAGTACTTATAATCCACCCTTGATCAGTATAACTTGTTTGACCATTCTAGTTGTATCATTGTTAATTAGGATGAGCATCTCCTCATTGATAGGAACAACTGAATCATTCACACTAATCAATCTCATTTCTCTATCTATCTCTTTCATCACTTTTCACCAACTCATCTTTAATTTGTATTCTAGGTTATATCCTTGAGTTATGCTTTCTAATCATCCCAAACTAGGGCACAATCATCTTTATCCAATCTAGGTCCTCTTAATGATTATAACTGCTTATAGGCAAATCATTATTTTGACTTTTATTCCTGATTATAAAAACCTTTGGGCAAATCATTAATCTTTTTAAATCAATGCATGCAAGCAGTTTCTCATTTGGATTAATCTCAACCATGGGTTAATTTCACCTTTCTTCTTATTTATTTTTAAGGGATCATCCATCAATAAATGTGATAGCCACTCCCTCAAGGAGGCATCATCATAGGCTTCCCAAAAACCATTTGGAGCTTTGATCTTCAACCATCATTTTATTTTTGGCATACAAGACATTTTCATTATTTGATAAGACATTACTATGCTTATAGATTATAACACCTTCCCAAATAGAGGCAAATTGTAGACACCTAAATCTAACCATCGATAACCTCCAATTGGGCTTTTGGCTAGTTTCCTTCTAAAATACATAATTTGGCCTAAAAATACAAAAGCATGCTAACGATAATAAACTAACATATTCAAGTGCCTATTTTGGCCAAGGTATCCCTAAATGGGGTAATGTAATTTGTAGACCAACTAACTTTGATCAGATCATTCTGAGTCAAAATGCCAATTTTGCACCTAGGTGCTCTAGATTGCTCTTTCCCTATCAAATCTCTTACACATCAAATGTGCCTTTGTTATTTATTATTAGGAACATCCTAAATAAGAATATGGTTCTAATGCATTTGGCATTGCCTTCCAATTCCAATCCATTCAAATTTTGAATCAATAATAAGGCATTCTGATCAATTTGGGTAATTTGTACATAAAGTGCTTAATCATGCTTAAGAGCTAATTAACCCAAATCAAGGCTTAATCAATAATTCTATGGAAACTTGTTGAATAGTTATTTTTAGAAATGAATATTGAATATCTACATCATAAAATGACCTCATTTCTTGGGAAGACATCCCTAGGCCATAAATGCCATACATATCAAGATTCATGCCCTCCATGCCTCATCAATGCCTTCCATGATGCCCTTCATGCTTCTTAATTTACCATTTTTCCAATGCCATGATGAGGATAATTAAAAACTTAATTCTAAAAATTGAATTAATTCTCAATCCCACATCTCAATCTTGAGATGGATGGTTCAGATTGATTCTAACCAAATCTAAAAATCTATAAATAGGAGGCCTCACAACATCATTTCTAAGTTTAATTAGTGAAAATTTATAATGAAATATGGGTTCTAAAAGCTTCAAGAAACTATTATTATCATGAAAAATTTATTTCAAGCCAAGCCAAGCCACAAGCTAAAAGTGCTAAAGAGAGATAGAGGTAGCCAAGATTCCATTGCCAAGGACTTCATGAGCACAAGCCAAGCAAGTCACCATAACAAAAAATTTAGAGCATCCAAGGAAGGTAAAAGTTTTTTATTTTGAATTTTAATTGTGTGTTTCATTCATGATTTTTAAATAAGCTCTTCCTTGTATCTAGGCTTAGAGATGTTATGCTATTAATGTGTTTGTTTTATCTTATTTTTATTTTGGAACTAACACCATACTAATCATCCTCTTTTTAGTCAAATTCCTATATCATAGGTCCAAAATGTGCCACAAATTCATAGACAGGGTCTTGGTCCACAAGTTTCAACTCAATAGCAAGGTTTGCTTGGTCGGTATCATGTCCTTTTTCAAACATAATAGGCATATTATAGTAATATCCCTCCATCCCAACCACAAAATCCTCCAAGTCAAACCTTTATCACCAACCCAAACAATAATATCACACAACCAAGTTTAAAATTTCAAGTACATCCTAATCCACATATGCATATTATTGGTCCATTCCCCAACCAAACCAATGTACCTCAAGAAGTATCTCCATCATACCTTGGTCAAAGTATTTCACTTGTGACCTCCCAACCATCTATCCAAACCCAAATTCTCCCTCAAACTAATATTCCTTCCAGTTTCCTATCCCAAGAATTATAATAGATGAAGGATGAAATTACTACCATTCAAGCAAGTAAACAAACTAAATTTTTTTATATTGGATGATGTCTGTTCCTATCCATTTACTATGGAGTATTTGTAGATACCATTTTCTCTAGGATACAAACCACCAAAATTCAATAAATACAAAGGGAAAGGTGACCCTAAGGCTCATTTGACTAAATTCTTTATTGCATGTCAACCAGTGGCATATAGAGACATATACCTTTTGCTATTATTTCTAAGGAGCTTGGTTAAACAAGCCTTAGATTGGTTTTTAAATTTGCCTAAGAACTTAGTAGTAGATTTTGATGATCTTTCTTATAAGTTTGTGCATCACTTTTCCTATAATCTCAAGCATGAGATTTCAATAGTAGACTTAACATAATCAAAGAAAAAAGATGATGAGAGTTTTTCAAGCTATTTATAGTGATGGAGAGCCCTTGCAAGCCATTTCACCCATAGTTTACCAAATAAATAATTAGCCACTGTGTTTATCAAAAATCTGCATAATGAGATAGCTTATCACTTGGAACTATAATGTGTGCATACTTTCAAGGAAATCATTGACAAAGGCTTGTTGATTGAATGAGAACTCATTAATAAAGGAGTCATCAGGCTTAATTTAACGAACAAAATCAAGGTACCAATTAGGGAAATGATCAACATCCCATCCAAGTGCAAAAATCACAACCAGCCTAAGCCAATAACCATGAAAGACCAAAGTAATTCAACCACAATAGGAATGTTGTGGGAAATGGAGTAACCAAATCCCATCATGTGAAAATCGTAAAGACATCATATGCAACACCATTTTAGCTTACTCCAACCCAAAAACCTCTGCAACCAATGTTATAATCACTAAAACCAAAACCTGCATAACATATATAATAGTTGTTATTATTGCAAACCCCTCCTCCTAAAAGAATCATGCCTACACATTGTGTCTTTAGTGACCTAGGAAAACCTATTGAGTCTATATTTCACAAGCATGTTTATATTAATCATATTAGTTGGCCTATACCAAAGCATTATCTACAAGGCATTCCTTATCCTAATTGGTATCATGAAAATGAATTTTGTGACTATCATTGGGTCAACGAGAATAATCTATGAAGATTTTTCCAAATCAAGCATTTAATTGAGAATATGTTAGAGAATGAGGAGATAAAATTGGATAATGGTGCTTCCACTTCCAATCAAACTCTTGAGATCTATCAAAACCCCTTTCCTTGACATAACAATCAATAATAACAAAACAATCAACAACAATAATAATAATGGCTAGTGCAACAGTAAAATCAATAGTATCAAAATCAAAGACCAAACTAGTAGAACCAACAAAATTAGTATTAAAGCCCACAATGACAAAACAATGGACAAAACCAAGGTCATAATGGTAACAACCAACCAACCTACCATGTAGTTGTACATGACTACAATAGGATTGTAGGTCATATTGTAGGGGGTAGCATTAATACCATTTCCATTAATCCTAGACCAAGTACTAATTAGCCTAAACTATTACTAAATAAAAATATTCAACTAAATCACATGGATAATCATTCTTTGACTTGGGAGTGCATATAGGCAAACTAGAAAACTAGGACTTCCCCTTTTGGATCTTATATCAACAACTCATTCTTGCCACGTGACCACATGCAAGTGCATTAGCAACTTAGACTTGTCCTATCTGGTCCCACACCATTTCCAACATTGGTTAGCAATAAAGGTCCATTATTTAATCTTGATTATGTAATCATAACTCCAAGGTCAAAGATTACTATCCTAGGCCCACAACCATGTACCACTTTGCCTGTCATCCAACCAACCATTCAGCCTCAAAATAAACCATTCACTATTAAATAAGACAAGAAGTTTGATATTGTGGAACAATTGTAGAAGACACCAAAAAAAATTTATATCTTGAACTTGTTGTGAATGTCAATAATATTGGTTGGACACCTAGCTCTAGCCCAACAATTCACATTTAACCAAAGTGATATGTCTTCCCTTATCACGCTCCATAACAACCCATTATACATATAAGTTTGTATCAATGGTATAAAGTGAAATGTGTCCTTATAAACAATAGATGAGGTCTTAACATAGTGTCTCTAAAGCTCATTAAGCTTTTTAGGTACACAATGGAAGATCTCCAACCAAAAATAATAACTATCAAAGCCTATGATAATAAGGAAAGAGAGTCACAAGGCACCATTATTTTATCAGTTATCATTAGGAATTTAACCCATGATACACTTTGCCATGTGCTTGATCTTGAGTTATCATATAATATGCTTCTAGGTAATCCTTGGTTACATGAGATTTGTGTAGTCCCATCAATGCTACACCAATGTATCAAGTTTTCCCACTTAGGGATGGAAGTGAATATTCCATGAGATTTACACCCATATGAACACTTTGAGCATCTTGAGGTCAAATTTCAAATCTATAATTATCAGTATGATATGAATCTAAGTTCCAAGCAAGAAAAATGAAAGTCTATACTTATTGATCCTTCACTAGATAATTGCATAGATCCTAATACCTTAGATTACCTTTCCCACATGTTACCTCCTAAATCTTCTAATCATTTCACCATTTTAGATAATGGATCGGGAGAGTATATGACCCATGATACATTTCATATTCTCAATCTTATTCAAAATTTGAAAAACTTTGGGTGACCTAAAGCCATCTTTTATATGAATTAGCAATAAAAGAACAAAGATAAGGGACTTGCCACATTTTTACCAACATCTAGCCTAGGACTTAACCCTCTTAAAGGGTATGAATCATGGTTATATAATGACAACCAAGTTGATTATTATAAAAATGCAAAGTATCCTATTCCCAATAGGATCATGGAGCATCATAATTATGAAATAAGAGGCCTTAGACCAAATCAATAAGGAACCATCAAGCCAATTTACATTACTAAGTATGAAATACCTTATGGACATGGATTTAAACTACTTGGAGGTGATCCCACATATCTTATTCAAACTCCATCACTAGCGACTAGTGATGATGATTCTGATAGTGAAATAGATTTTGATCATAGCCTCACATTTGATAACCTAGCTAAAACCAACCTATTTGATAAAAATGCCATTTTTACCCTTACCTTGGCCATTCATCATAACCCTTTACCATTATATTATACCCAATTAATAGATTGGGACCAACAAGATTCCATTTTACTAATTGATGAGTTCTAAAATGATGAAGCATTATGTGATTTCTTAGGCCTTAGAGATAATGTTCCATTGGGAGATCATAAATTAGGATTCTCAATCACATTAGATCTTGTAACCTATTTTAGAGAGTGAGTGAACACCCTTAGCCAAAAATAAATAAGTAAAACATTGAGGTCCCAAAGTGAAAACCTCTTTGAGGCACTTTCAGACTAGGAAAAAAGTAAATATAAAGGCCAATCTAGTGGTGAAAACCTATTTCAAGTTCCATTAGATGGGGCTGTTCATTCTTATTCAAATTTAGACTAGGAGACCACCAAAGATGAACTTTCTTGTGGATTAGATTTCAACTTTAAGCAACAACAAGTATTTGATCAAATTCTCCAAGAATTTTTAACTATTTTTGTTACATGGCTAGATCTCCCATTAGGAGATTTAGATTCACCATGCCTAGGAGAAGTTGAAGAGTAAGTCGTAACAAAGGACTCTAACATAATCCAATAGTTCAAATCACTATCTACTATCCTAGAAGATAGTTTGGCCCTTCTATTCAAAGATACAATAGAGGTAAATATCGAGACTCCATCATATTTGAAATGGATAAAATTAGGTGCATCCCTCATTGAAGAGGAATGTGACATCTTTGTAACTCTATTGAGAGATTTTGTGGATATTTTTGCATGGGCCTATTCTAACATACCAGGTTTAGACCCCACCTTGGTTCTGCACCACCTTATTGTTAATCTTGATGTCAAACTAGTAAAACAAAAGTTATGTAAGATGCATCCTTGTAGTAATATATTATGGTAAATAAAGAGATGGAAAAACTCTTAGAAGTAGGATGTATCTGATCCATTAACTACTCTAAATGGATCTCTAATGTGATACCTATTAGTAAAAGCCTAAATGGCTCAAAATCTATACTAATTTTTGAGACATCAACAAAGCTTGTCTAAAGATGATTTTCCCTTCCCTAATATTTACATGATCATCGACTCCATGGCTGGTTATGAAATGCTTTCACTCATGGATGACTTTTCAAGATATAACTAGATCAGAATAACACCAAAAGCCAACATAAAACAATGTTCACCAATCCAATGGGAATATTTTGTTATCAAGTAATTCCATTTAGCCTTAAGAATACTAGATCTACATATCAAAGGGCCATAACTATCATATTCCATGATATGATGCATGATATTATTGAAGACTATGTTGATGGCATACTAGAAAAATCCAAAAATAGGGCCGACCATCTAGTAGTGTTGTGTAAGATATTTGAAAGATTACAATAATACAAAGACTAAATCTAAAGAAACGTGTGTTTGGTGTAACTTTATGTAAATTACTTGGCTTCATAATGTCTCATAGAGGTATTGAAGTTGATCTAGCTAAAGTCCATGGTATAACTAAGATGCTACCACCAACCAATTTGAAGTAACTCCATAGTGTGTAGGGTAAGATCTAGTCAATATGATGTTTTATCTCTTAGTTAGAATACAAGTATAATCCATTTACACACATTTTAAGAAAGGGAGTTGCATTTCATTGGGATTATCATTTCCAAATAGCATTTCAAAAACTCAAAGACTATCTTGTTAATATGCTTGTTTTATTACCTCCTATGCTAAGAAGGCCATTCTTTTTATACCTATCAAATATCGATCATGCCCTAGGGGCACTATTGGCTCAACATGATGATAATGGAAAAGAGCTAGTTGTATACTACATAATCCATACCTTGGTTACATATGACCATAACTATGCACCTATTGAAAAAGCTTGTCTAGCTATGGTTTTCACAGCTCAAATACTGAGCCATTACATGTTAAATTTAATAAGACCATGGTCATTTCAAAAGTAGATACACTCAAGTATATACTATCTAAAAGATATTTGCAAGGAAGAATGGCTAAATAGATCATGCTTCTCAGTGATTTTGACATAGAGTATGTCAATCAGAAGGCAATCAAGGGACAAATTCTTACAGATCAACTTGTTGAAGCACCTCTCATAGACACACAACCACTCACATTTCAATTTTTTGATGAATCCATAATGATCATCATTGACACACCCCTTAAAGGAGTAGCCTTGGAAGTTGTATTTTGATGGTTCATTTACTGCACATGGATTGGGCATGCCTATTGTCTATTACACCATAGGGGGATCTAATCCCTAAATCATTCAAAATTAGCTTTCTTTGTACAAACAACATGGCTGAGTATGAAGCACTTGTTGTAGGACTTTGAAAAGTAGTGCATTGGAATATATCTCATCTCCAAGTTTATGGTATTTCTCATTTAATCATCAATCAGGGTATAGATCATTTTTAGACCAAAGACAACAAGCTGGTTCCATATATAGCTATAGTCGACACTCTTAAGAAACAAAATGCTAATATTTAGTTTGAGCACATACCAAGGGATACTAATATAACTATATATGTCATGGATACTATTGGCTCTCTAATTTAAAAAATAGATAAAGCTAGAGAGTATCAATTCCTCATTGATAATTTTTCAACACTAGCTCATGAACCTTCAACCATTGCAATGATTTGTGATATTATTGGTCCTAATTCTATTTGGTACTTAGACCTTTAAAACTACCTTCATGACCAAGTTTTTACACCTAAACTATCTCAAAAACAAGCCAAAGCCCTCATTCATCATTTTACTCATTATACTTTACTTGGTTCCACCCTTTATGTCACAGTTTTGATGGCACTCTACTTTATAATTTAAACTCAGTAGGGTCTACACTAGCATTAAGAGAAGTTCATGAAGGAGTATGTGGTATTCATTCTAATGAGGTAGTCCTATCCAAAAATCTCATGTACTTGTTAATATTTGCCCACAATATAAATAGATGCCACTACGTATATAAATAAGTGTGACAAATGTCAATGGCATGCTAATCTAATTTATGCCCCAGTAAAAACTCTAAAACTGATGTTGACACCATGGACATTTTCTACATGGGGACTTGATCTCATTATGAATATTAACCCACTTTATATGATAGCCATAAACATATCCTTACTACCACTAAGTGTTTCACTAAGTGGGTTGAAGCAATAACCCTCACTTATGTGATTGGAAAGCAAACTTCCAAATTCATCTTCAACCATCTCATTTGTCATTACAGTATCCCCTTTGACATTATATCTAATAATGGATGATCATTCAAGAACAAGGATGTAGACCATGTATATACTAAATACAACATCACACAACATTTTTCTATGGCATATTACCATCAAGGTAATGGCTAAGCTAAGGAATCTAAAAAAACCACTATCAATATTCTCAAAAAGATTGTCAATGATGTTGGTCATGATTGGCACTTGTAGATATTCCTTACCCTTTAGGCATATCATACCAACCATTGTACCCCCATAAGAGCCAATCCATACTCATTTATGGTATTGAATCCATCTTTCCCATTGAGGTCAAATTTATTTCACTATGCATCTCTTTCAAGCATGTCCTAGATGATCATGACTATTAAGTAGTTCGCCTACAAGAGCTAGATCTACTTGATGAAAAATGCACAACTATGCTCAACAATCTTCAAGCATATCAGAATTGACTCAAAGGCTACTATAATCATCGTGTTAAGTATAGAACATTTTAACTTGGTGACTTTATTCTTAAAGAAAACCAAAAGAATACCATGGTTGAGAAAAAACATAAAGGGAAATTCAAACCAAACTGGATAGGGCCTTTCATCATCACTATAGATTATGGATCAGGAGCATATAGGGTCACCACACTAGATAGAGATGAACTTCTTATGCTAATGAATAATATTCATCTCAAGTGGTATTATGCTTGATCACTAAGGTATATTATCTATAAAGACCATTTTAGTTATGCTATTTTGACACTATTCTTCTTTGTACAAATACCATTCTTATCTATCCTCTTCATCATATCCACTTTTTACTTTTAATCTATTGGCCCATTGTGTTCTAAAGCTTAGCCCATTTGACCTTAGTTTTTGTCATTCATTACATAGTTCTAACATTGATGTATCTGATCAATTCATCAGTTAGTTTAATTACTTTAGATAAAAAGCATATTTTGGAATTATGTGATAGAAGTTTTGGTAGTTGCATCCTTCATTTGTTATTCCTTTATTACCATTGGTCTTGTTACTAATTATAAACACCTTTAGGCAAATTAATATCATCAATCTATGCCATTGTGTCCTAGTTATAACTACCTATGGTCAAGCTCCAAGAAACATTAAGCCTTGACATACCAACTTGCCACTTCTTGTGTCATACTATGCCTTTTTACCAATTGTGCCTATTTTGTTTGAATTGACTGCTACACTAGTCAAATTCCTCTACTATAAGGGTAGAACTATAGTGACTTGAGGTCCTACTCTAGGAATATGTAGGTAGTGCTCAATAATTATTAAGGTCAACTCAGTCACCCTTTTCCCCACACTCTCACCATTTTTTAAGCAACCTAAGTTTGAATGCTCTCATAATTTTGTGAACAACCTAAGTTTGAACTCTCTCACCATTTTTTGAGAAACCTAAGCCACACTCACACCATTTTATAAGAAACCTAAGCTATGCTCTCACCATTTTATGAGCAACCTAGGCCATGCTCTTACCATTTTTTGAGAAACCTAAGCTAGACCCTTGATATTTTACGAGCAACCTCATTTTGAATACTCTCACCATTTTGCAAGCTTGAACTATTTAGTGTCTCATCATTCTCGACTGAGTTGAGATACTCCAAAAATAATTCTAAAAAGATTTAAAAAATTGTTAGAAAAGAACAAAAACATTGACCACTTCTTTGCCTTAAGGATTTTGGGAACCCTTACTAAGTTACAATTAAATTACTTGTCATTTAGTTTCCCCATCCTTTTTGGCCTTTTTTCTCATACACTTGCCATTTTTCAAGACCATTCCTCTTCTTATATCACATCTATTTTGTTTGTTTTCCTTAGTTATCACATTCTTCCCATTCTTTGGGAGAACTACATTTGGCCTGAAGTTTTTTTATTAGATATTACATCCATAGAACTATGTAGGCAACATCCACTTGCCTAGTGCATATGGAGACAACTCAGAAACCCCCTTCCTTTTCTTATATTCCCCCATTTTTTTCATTTGTTAAGTTGTCATCTATTTTCTAGGGGCAATGTTCCTAGGATTTTTATTACATTATTTATTTATTTATTCGTTTCAGTTTATTTGTTTATTTATCTATTTATTTGTTTGCTTTCAGCATTGTTACCTTGATTTAGTTTATATGTGTTTATTGGGTTATTCCTTGCCTAAAATTACACTTGAATCCATCCATATTCATATGTTTAAATTATCATCATGGTTTCTATCATTGGTGAATTATTTTTTATTAAGTATTGGGTTATAAGATTCAGTCCTTATGAATATTTTGGCCAAGTCCTCATAATGTTATACCATGATGCCTACCGACACTTGCTAAAACAAACCTAATTTTCAATAATTCTATGTAGCAATGATGGAATCTCTTTGACACTAACATCTTGATTCAATCCTAATCATATCCCAAATAGAATAATTAACCATGAAAGAATTTTAACCTTTATTAGTTCAGATGAGCATCTCCTTATTAGTAGGTTGTTTTAACTCATCATTACCCTCTGTGTTAATTATCATCATCCTTGACTAAGTTTATCATGTTTTCCATAATTAGGGTCTAATGATTATAACCACCTATGGGCAAATCATTACACATTGTCCCACCTACATTTCTCAATGATTATAACCACCTTTGGGAAAATTATAATGTTGTCATCACTTTACTTTTTCTACCTATACAGGGGCATCCTATCTTGTTTTTCTTTTCTAACTAGGGTAAATCCATCTTCTCAATGATTATAACCACCTTTGGACAAATCATTGTGTTATCATACTATTTTACCACTATTAGGGTATAATTTTTATAACCACATTTTGGAAAACCATTTTGCACTATACCACATGTATTCTTAATGTTTTTGATTAATTTTTCAATATCATTATGTTTTCACCCCTTCATCTTTCCTTTCTTTAGTCCCCTCATTTCACTTTTCTTTTTGAGGGACTATTTGTCAACCTTCTTATGCCAACCATTCCCTCGAGAGGGCATCATACAGTTAGTTTATCATCATTATAATTCTAGGCATTTATGACCTTTTCAATTTTTGAGAAGATATTACTATTCTTATAGCTTACAATGCCTTGCTAAATAGGGGCAAATTATAGACACCTAAAACTAGCCACCAATAACCTCCAACTAGGCTTTTGGCCAATTTTCACCTAAAATGCACAAGTTGGCCTAAAAACACTAGAAAATGCTAAATGATGTGAAACTGACATATTCAAGTGTCAATTTTAGCTAGGGTAGCCCTAAATGGGGCAATGTAATTTATGGGCTAGCTAACTTTAATCAATCCATTCTGAGTCAAAATGCCAATTTTCAACCTAGGTGCTCTACATTGTTCTTTCCTATGAAATATTTTTTACAAGACACGTGCCTTTTGTAGACATCCAATTTCTAACACCATTTGTGTTAAAATTATCAATCTTACTTGAATTACACTCAAATGCACATTTTAGGTCAAAATCTATAAAACATCCTAAATTTTTCAAACTTGTCATTTAAAAGTGCCAATTTAGGTTAGAGTGTCCCTAAATGGGGAAATACAATTTAGGAGCCAACTAACTTTGATTAGATCATTTTGAGTCAAAATGATGATTTCACCTTTTATGCTCTAGATCACTCTTTTCTTGTAATTCATTAGTACACATCACTCACTTTTATTATTTATTATTGGCAACATCCTAAATGTGAATATGGTTCCAATGCATCTAACGTCACCTTCTAATTCTTCCTGAGTCAAATTACAACTTAGTAATATGACTTTTTGATCATTTTGATTAATTGAGGACTAATTTTCAAATAATTGCACAAATTTTGATTAACATTTTTAAGGCTAATTAATCTAAATCAAGAGCTTAAGTGTATTTTCCATGAGAGTTGTTGAATATTTCTTTTTGAAAATTGATTCTTATTATCTACATCTTCAAGTGACCTAATTTCTTGGAAAGTCATCCCTAGGCCATAAATGCCACAAATATCAGGATTATGGGTCACCCATGCCTAGTTATTTCCTCTAATGCCTCTTCAATTCCCCTTTTTCTAAGTTCATGATGAAGATAACTATGTATTTAATTACAAATATTAGGATTATCCATGGCCACATGTCTCAGTCTTGAGATGGACGGTCATGGTTGATCCTAACCAATTTTAAAAATATATAAATAGAGATACCATGGACATGAATTTTAAGCTATTTTAGTACAAGGTTATTATGCTCAAATATCTTCAAAGCTTGAATATTTCAAAGTTATAATGCTAAATTATTTCCACAAGGCATTGTATTTTATCATAGTTTTTATTTGTAAGCTTTATTGATAGGATAGTTTAGTGATTTGGAATCAAGAGCCTAGGTTTTATGGAGTGTTCTTAAGGCCTTGGAGGAGATTACCACCATTTTTGACAAAGACAAGGATTATTGATCAATGGAGAACATGTTTTTGATCCATATGGGTATGGTGAATCCATTTGGGAAGGTAATATGGTGTTGTTTTCTTTCATTTGTTTCTTGCTATCCTTTGTAATTCCCATAGGAATAGATAGGCTTGGTTAATTAGTTCTTTATGTATGTTTCATTATTTATGGACTAATGATTGACTAACTTGTTTTGTAATCCTATCTACACCTTCACTATTTATTTTTGGTAACATTATAAATGGGAATATGGATCCAGTGCATTTGACATTGCCTTTCAATTCCAATCTAGTCAAATTGTGGACCAATAACAAGGCATTCTGATCAATTTGAGTAATTTGTGCACAGAGTGCTTAATCATTATTAAGAAATAATTAACCCAAATCAAGGCCTAAGAAAAAAGTCCATGAAAACTTGTTGAATACTTGTTTTTAGAAATGAATACTGAATATCTGCATCATTAGGTGACCTCATTTCTTGGGGAGACATACCTAGGCCATAAATGCCACACATATCTGGAATTATGCCCTTCATGCCTCATCAATTCCTTCCATGCCTCTTAATTTCCCCTTCTTCCAATGTCATGATGAGGATAATTACAAACTTAATTTAAAAAATTAAATTAATCCTCGACCACACATCTCAATCTTGAGATAGATGGTTGAGGTTGATTCTGATCAAATCCAAAAATCTATAAATAGAGAGGCTAGAAACATCATTTCTAAACTATTTTGGTGAAAATTTATTATGCTTAAATATTTTCAAGGACTTGATTATGAAAATTTATAATGCGAAATTGATTCCAAGCCAAGCCACAAGCCAAAGGTGCCAAGGAGAAGAGGAGATAGCCAAGCCTCCTTTGATGAAGACTTCATGAGCACAAGCTAAGAAAGCCACCACTACAAAGGCATTTGGAGCATCCAAGGAAGGTGAAGCAAGTTTTTTATTTTATTCCCTGATTTTTAGTTGTGCTTATCATTTGATTTTATTAACTAAGCTCTCCTTAGTGTCTAAGCCTAGAGATGTTATGTTATTAGTGTGTTTTTTTCATTTTTTTTCATTTTGTAACTAAAACCATACTAACCATCCTCTCTTGAGTCAAATTCTTAGATCATAAATACCATTGAGTGACTTTTAGGATCATATTTCTTCTTGTCAAAACTTGATAGTTCATATTCAAACTATTATTGTAGAATTTGGCAATGTGTCCTAGTTTATTATAACTATAGCAAACAATATCATTTAACATACCTCTTGATTGATCTGAGATATGATTTCTCCAAGACCAATTGCTTCTTCTTCTAAGGGTCTATGATAACTCATTATTGACTAACTTTTTTCTATAGCCCTTAGCTCTATGACCATATTTATTACATGCATAATAATGGCCATGGAATAAATTAGCATACCTTGAAACATTTTATTGTCTAATAGACATTCTTGTATTGATTTCAAAGATATCATTCTCCTTGACATACTTAGGCTTATCATGCTTCTCTTCTATCTAATCCAACTTAACTATAACAAGCTCATTCTCACTTTTAAATGACTTCATTTCAACCTTCAACTCATTTCACTCATTTCATTTTACTTTCAAATTTTCATTTGTATTCCTTAACTAATCCTCAATAATATTGATCTTATCTTCATCCTCTTTGACCTTATTGGCCATGTATTTCAATTCTATATGATTGCACTTCAAAAGACTTGATCTATTCTTGATATTATTTTCTTCTTTCTTGGGCATGCCTAATAAACTTCTCTCAAGAGAACTGACTTATTCTTCAAGACCTTTGATCATATTCCTCATTTTATGATTCCTCTTCTTCCACTCTTTTAGTTCACCAAGTGCACTCATGAGCTCAGCTTCTAAATCAACTTCTTCTACCTTACTGTCATCTTCTCTACTATTATGGCAAGCTTTTTTATCAAGCATAATGTCCTTTTATTTTGATCACAAACTTTTCTTATCATCTACTAGTTGAACCTTGAGATCATTGATAACATTCTCATCCTCTTTGGCATTTTTATTTGAAGTATATATGCTCTTCAATTGCCTTGATCATAACCTTCCACTATTGATTCTCTTTCTTCAACTATTTATCCATCTTGTGCTACTTAGGATCTCCTTCAAGTTGTTAATCTTCCTCTAAAGGACAAGCTCTGATACAATTTTTTAAAAGTAGCTTCTAAGAGGGGGTTAAATCAGTATATAGTAATACACATTTAATTCAAAAACTATTCCATCAGTCATCAACTTGACCTAGAAACATAAACATGAAAGCACATACATCCAAAACATGAACAAGGGTATACACCACATCAACATAACATCTACATGGGAAACCCTCTTAGGGAATAAAGCCCATTAAACCCTGCAAGATAGACTATAGTCCTATAATGAAAATATCCAATTTATACCAACTATAACTAATCAAGGAACTACCATCCCTTATTTTAGTGAGATTGTAATCCCACAAGGAGCTTCTACACCTTTCTAGCAAAACTACCATAATAACTAGACCTTTAACAAGTTTCACCTTGAAAGGAGGATATAACCCCCTAAATGTTGAGCTGCAAAAACAAAACCTAAGAACATAGCCACATTTTTACTAATGTCTACAACACCTGATGATGGAATTCTACTTATCACTCTTTACCTTTGCTCACACTCAATATTCAAATCTTCAAGAGCATTGTTATGACATCAAAAATATGACCTACAGGTCATACACACCATCATCAACCTGATATGCCCTTCAACCCATCCACTAAGAACACACACAACCTTCAAAATGACTTCATTCACCATACACACTCTTTCATATAACCTATTGATCATACTCACTCATTCTATCCCTTTTAGGATGATTATGTCCAATGACCTATGTGATCTACTTGTACCAACTTGATCAGATAAGCATGACTAATCCTCAATCCACCTGATGGTCCTCAATGACTTGTAGCTTCTATTTTTAAGGCTTTATCCTTCACTTGGCTCCACATTCACATGCCCACAAGCCTCACACACAAGCCTCTTTAAAAATTCCACTAGTCTCAAAACCATCATCTTTGGTTTCACTATATATAGAGCATTCATGATCTAAAAAGTTCATAAAATTTCCTTGCTAGCCATAATACATGACTTCACCCTTAAAGAATCTTACATGGGTTACACTTAAGCAAAAATATCTTTCAAATAAGCCAAAGTCCCTTTTAGGTCCTATGGAGCCCCATTCAACTAATCCATCATTAAACATTGAAACATCATTAAAACAAGCTCAAACATCCTTCTCAAGTTACTAGCAGAAAAAGAAAAAACACATAGTAAAATTTAAAGCTAAATAAATTTTATTGTAATAATAATTATATATTAAAATTTATATTTATAGATGTACCTTAGATTACTTTAAAAAATTTATTTTTATAACATGGTCAAATTATACATAAATTGAAAGTTATGGCTCAAAAACTAGACATAGGTCTTTCTTTTGTTGAATTCAAATATTTGAATTCAAATAGTCATAGTTAAAATTTGCACACCATGCTTGAATATTTTATCCTTAATACTTTAGATCAATCACACACTTTAAATCTTATTTTATAAAGATCGACCTTTATCATATAGTGCACTAATGTTAAACATTAAACCTTGAACATGTTGACCTCATCTTATGTAATATTGTAATATTAACTCATCACACATCATTGATATCTATAGATCAATCATGTCTTTGAATTATATCTCTCACCATTAGATATTTCTCATAACCCCTATGATCATGAATCTTGGAACCCTTACATGCCTTCTGAGTAATTATACTATTAAACATCTTGCACTTCTTACCATCTCATTCAACACACACTGTTAGATTAAAACTGTATGATTACTTGTGAATCATTAAATCTTAAAATAAGATTGATCTTTATCTCTATTAATCAAAAATCACTTTGACTTCTTTGACTTGATGCACATTATAGATCTTGATGTATGAACTCTTATGCACTATTGGATCTTAGAAGAAGCTCGATCTTTATCTTTGCTAACCAATGAGCACTTTGACCTATTTAACATGATGCACACTATAGATCTCAATGTATGAACTCTTATTCATTATTATATCTTTATCTGGTCCTAATATTTAACATTGTAAAAAAATTACTATGGGGACTATTGTTTATCTACCTAGAAGGCCAACTTTGCACCTTCATATCTTTTACTTCACTCAAGTGCATGTTCGTAAATTTGGATCATATGATATCCTCACATAAGAGAAACCAAAAATATAAAATTATAATCATATAACCCTCACATGTGTGATATATAATTACATTAAAATTCCTCCTTATATTTACAAATTCACAGAGCTATGTCAAGAATTGTTTAGAAAGACCAACTTTGCATATGCATAGCTTTTGTTGTATTTTAGCGTTGGACCTAAAAAAATTTGCATGTCAACTAAGCACAAAACTCAAAAAACCAATATGATCACCTTCTCATAAAACATCCACATGTGTGATATATTACACCATCAAATTTCTTACTTAGCTTTTCTTGCCATATTGCAAATTTGGCTATGGGAAAATACTATCAAAATACCTGAAAGCCCAACTTTGTACTTGCATATATTTTTTAATGATTCATATTTAGACTTGAGAATTTTCACATAAAAACTAGGGATTAATGTGATAATAACCAAATTACTAACTCCCCTTGACTCATCCACATGTGGCAATGGTGATGTTAGCAAATTACCTACTCAGATTTCTACCACTAGACCCAAAATGTCTAGATGAAAATAGTGAACTACCAGATGAAATCCACTCATAAACACAAGCACTCAAATCATATAAAACCTCTTATAGGACCCATTTTACATCCTAAAATCACCATACACATTCTTTAACATCTTTGACCATACCAAAATTGAAGATCAACCAAGCATATTTCAAACATACTAGGACAAGCACATTGCACACTTTGTCATTATCACTTAGACTATCAAAGCACTCCATCCACTCATAAGGAAACCTCCATGACATCACCGTGACATAATTGAAAACTCTCCAATAGATCATATTCATGATTTTTTAATCCCCATACATTAAGGAATAATTCTAAAATGTCTTCTAGAGGTATATTCAGTTCTTGATCATTAAGATGATCATATTCATAAATGATAGTACAATTCACATTTGAGATATTTGGATTGTATGGATGAAGACAAAACTTAGATATAAATTTAGATTTGATTTTAAATTTGATGTCATATCTAGTTTTTAAAGCCATGTCTAACCAATTAGATGATAAATAATCCTCAATCTTGGTGGTGAATGTCAGGATCTTAGAGTATAATTAATTACTTTTGTATAAGCAACTAAACACAAAATTGAAACCAAAAGTAATAAGTGACTAGAAATTAGAAACAACAAATTATAGGAGATACGAGAAATAACCAATCTATATTAAACTCTTCTAGAAGGAAATACAACGAAGAAATCTCTCTCTCCTCACACCCTCGTAGATGTATACTAATTCTCCCTCAAGAGTTCTCTCTCTCTCTCTCTCTCTCAATCAATTACAATCAACTCAATTACTAAATTGTTCCCCTAATTATAATACTACCACATGGGTCTCTTAAATAGAATTGAAAGCAAAAAATAATTAGAAAAATAGACTCAAGACTAATTTTAGTCTTTACATGCAAACTAACTGTTCTCTTAAAAATAGAAAATCTAGAAACATCTGGAAACACATAGAAGTTAGTGTCAGTTTGAAGATGACCGATGCCAGCTGACCCCTAACTGATGTCAATTGGTTTTGACCGATACCAACTGATGTTGGTCAACCCTTAATCGATGTCAATTGGTTCTAACTGATGTCAGTTACTGTGTAAGCCTAACAACCTCCACATTATCTCATTAGTGAAGCTTTTAGCTCCACAACTCAACAATCTCTCACTTGGAGATAAAAAGCTGCACCTATACCTGTACAACAACATCCTCTAAACATCTCTGGCTTGTTTCTCCCTCTTCAAGTTCAATCTTGAGGACCAACAAAAGTTGAATGAAGATTCAACTTCTCCTTTGTTACTGGCTTTGTTAACATATTAGCAGGGTTCTTATCTGTATGGATCTTTTCCAGCTTCAACTGTCCATCCTCCAATACCTGTTTAATGAAGTGGTACCTAGGCTATATATGTTTGGTTCTTGAATGAAAGGCTGAATTCTTTGCCAAATGAATTGCACTTTGACTATCACTATACAATCTACAACTCTCTTGCTCCTTTCCCAACTCTTCCATGAACTGAGTCATCCAAATCATTTCCTTACTAGCCTCTGTGACTGCAATGTATTCTACCTCTATAGTAGACAAGGCAACAACCTTCTATAACTTTGAAATTTAGCTAACCGCCATTCCACCAATAGTGAATAGTATAAGGTCCTTTGTTAATCAGGTAAACCACAGTATCTATAGCTTTTGCCAAAAATTGTAAGGGCAAACAAGCATGCAACCTCATACTCTGTACATGCTCCATTATTGTTTTATTCATCCTTTCAGCAACTCCATTTTGCTGAGGTGTCCTTGGAACTATCCTTTCCCTACGTATTTTACTAATAAAATAGTAACTATTGAATTTATTGTTGCAGTACACACCACCATTGTTAGATCTAAGGCACTTCAATCTCAAACCTGTTTCATTCTCAACCAAAGCTTTCCATTTCTTAAATGTGTCAAAAACATCAGATTTCCTCTTTATGCAATAAACCCATACATTTCTTATAACATCATCAATGAAAGAAACATAATAATGTGATCCTCCAATAGAAGCTACCTGAGCTGGTCCCCACACATCCGTGTGAACAAGCTCCAACTTGTGCTTCTTCTTTGTTGACCCAATTTTGAGAAACCTCACTTTCTTCTATTTCCCAAAAATACAATGCTCACAGAAATCTAGATCTATGTTTTTCAAATCTAAAAGCTTACCTTTTGACTTAAGAACATTCATTTCCTTCTCACTCATGTGACCAAGCCTACAGTGTGACAACTTTGTATCTACATCTAAAGTAGATAAAATAAAAGGAGAATAATCAATAATACAAGTAGATAGATAAAGTGTACCTACTCTCTTACCTTTTGCTAATACAAGTGCACACTTGGAAACTTTCCAAGATTCAGTTGTGAGAGTTACTGTGCAACCCTCATCACCCAACTTTCTTGAAGAAATTAGATTCCTCTTCAGGATGGGTACATGCATGACATCCTTCAACACCCATGTGTTGCCATTCTACAATTTCAGCTACACTTTTCTATTGCCAACAATTTTACAAGGCTCATCATCCCCTAAATAAACTTTTCCAAAATCTAAATGGACATAATCATTGAAAAATTCTCTATTTGGGGTTACATGGAAAGAGGCACCAGAATCTCAAACCCATGATTCTACTTTATTATCCAAAGAAAATATAAGAGCATCCTATGCAATAATACCTGCAACTTTTGCTTCTTTATTACCTTCATGCTGATTTTCTTTGTTATCCTTCAACCAACAATCTTTCTTTGCATGCCCTTTCTTTCCATAATTCCAGCAAGTTATTCTTCCATTTTTGGATTTGGATCTACTTCCCATCTTTGACCTTGATTTTCCTTGCTTGCCCTTTTCTTTTTGTCTTCCCCTACTTTCAACACTTAAAGCATTACCTAATGTTTCCCCTATGCTTTTCCTATGAATTTATTCATTCAAGATTACACTAAAAACATCATCAACTTTCAAGATATTTGAAGCAGATGCAGTATTACTAATTGCCATTACTAAACTATGCCAACTTTCAGGTAAAGAGCATAAGATTAAGAGAGCCTTAATTTCATCATCAAAAACTATTTTGACTAAATTTAACTGATTTACTATTGTATGGAAATCATTAAGATGACTAGATACAAATCCACCTTCTTACATTTGCAAATTAAATAATTGCTTCATAAGATATACCTTATTTGAATTTGAGGGTTTTTCATATAAATTTTCCAAAGTATCCATTAACTCTACCATTGTCTTTGCCTGTGATAAATTGGAAAACACATAAGCTGTCATGATCAACCTTATAGATCCAAGAGCATTTCTATCAAGAACATTTCATTCTTCATCTTCCATATCTGTGGGCTTCTTTGAAACCCCGCCCAACGGTAAATACATATCTTTCTAATACAAATAATCTTCAATCTGCATCCTCCATAATTGATAATTCTTGCCACTGAATTTCTCCATTCTTAGTTTACTTTCTTCTGCCATTGCTTTGCTCCGACTCAATCAAAAACCCCTGTGAGTGAATTCTATAATCAACAAACACTAACAAGCTCTGATACTAGTTTTCAAGATCTTAGAGTACAATTGATTGCTTTTGTATAAGCAATTAAACATGAAATTGAAACCAAAAGTAATAAGTAACTAGAAATCAAAAACAATAAATAATAGGAGATACGAAAAACAACCATTCTATATTAAACTCTTCCAGAAGGAAATACAATGAAGAAATCTCTCTCTCCTCACACCTCGTAGATGTACAATAATTCTCCCTCAAGAGTTCTCTCTCTCTCTCTCTCAATCAATTACAATCAACTCAATTACTGAATTGTTCCCCTAATTACAATACTGCCC
Source organism: Torreya grandis (assembly GCA_037957365.1). Taxonomy (NCBI): domain Eukaryota; kingdom Viridiplantae; phylum Streptophyta; class Pinopsida; order Cupressales; family Taxaceae; genus Torreya; species Torreya grandis. Next base: position 3,184,365 of record JARHVA010000022.1, read on the forward strand.
CATGGGTCTCTTAAATAGAATTGAAAGCAAACAATAATTAGAAAAATAGACTCAAGACTAATTTTAGTCTTTACATGCAAACTAATTGTTCTCCTAAAAATAGAAAATTTGGAAACATCTGGAAACACACAGAAGTCGGTGTCGATCTAAAGATGACCGATATTGGTCGACCCCTAACTGATGTCAGTTGGTTCTGATTGATGCCGACTGATGCCAGTCAACCCTTAACTGATGTCAATTGGTTTTGACCAATGTCAGTTACTGTGTAAGCCCAACAACCTCCACATTAGCTCATTAGTGAAGCTTTTAGCTCCACAACTCAATAGTGAAGTCTCTTGACAAGTATAGAGAAAAGTATGGTAGTATATCCACCACAACAAAATCTTGAGAAATAGAAAATTTGGGAAAATCATGAAGGGTAATACTAAAACCTTTGATCACACCCATGCTCTTGGTAGCTAAACCATCTAATTTTAAGACACCTTTGGTATTAGGATCATAATTTAGGCCTAACTTATTAGCTATTTATTTAGACATCACTGAGCCACTTGCCCCTCTATGTATCATGAAATTATGTACTAAGAAATCTCTAGTAATCATGAAAACATAAAAATAAGGTGGTTTACCATATTTTATTAGCTTCCCACTAGTAGGTGTAGTTGTGTTTTTGAAAATTGGACTCTCTCTTCTTGTTAATGTTTTTGAAATACTAAGTTTTGATAACTCCTTTTGAATTATCTCTCTTTGGTTAGATAAGGCTAATGTATCCCACATAGAAATACTCACATTAAACATCTTTATTTATTCCACAATGTTGATTTAAGAGATATTAACCCTTGGCTATGATTTAGGAACTACCATACTATTTTGATCTTGCATAGTTGGAGGTACAAAAGCACCCTTTACATTCTATGTTTATGAATTTTTTGGGACTTAAGAGCTACATTAATAAATTTTAATCCTTGAGACATAAAATGCATATTAGTTTCACCATTACCTATCTCTTAAGCATCATCAATTACTCTCCTTTTAGACCTTATATTAGATACTATGGAAGTATCACCAACCTTACCTTTTCTTCCTAACTGATTTACTTTACACCAATATCCCTCTTTCCAATTTAGCAATCTAGCATCAATTGAACTTACTCTTCATTCATCCTTTCAAGATTAGAAACTTCTTCTTGTGTCATAAGAAGGAATTGTTCCATTTTATGCCATACAAGCTTGACTAAACACCTTATTCTAATTCGTAGGCTAATTATGAGTTTGATCCAATTGATAAGTGTGAGATGATAAATTTGAACAATTGATTTAGATATAAAAATTATATCTAAAACACCAAAATATACAATACACTGTTAAAATCTATATTTATTAGGATATAAATGCTAATAGATGAATATTCATACTATTATTCAATCCTAAAGATAAGTTCTCTAAATCAAACTTTAAAAAAAAAAGACTAAATGATATGGATAATGGATTGCTTACAAATAGAATTAAAATTTTATCAAAAATACTAAATAATATGGATAATGGATTGCTTATAAATAAACTTAGAATTTTAGCATGATGTTACCTTGATTAGAAGACTTGGTTGACAGTTTGATAGATTTAGTAAATAGAATATTTTATCATGAATTATCATGGATTTTATATTTATTTTCAATGGAGGATGAGCTGGTTATTTATAGAGAGGGAAGAGGGAAGATCAATGGCTAGATTTTAAAGTTGGGTGTAGGAAGATCAATGGTGGATAATTATTCAAGGAATAAAAAATTCCTTGAATGATTCTAGAAGATGGAATGTTATAGAGGTATAATCCTCTAGAGTCATTTTAAAATCTTAATGACAATTAGTATATGATATCTCATGTGATAAGGGGAGTAGGATTTTAGCAATGCCTAGGATTAGGTAGGTAGGTGGGACATGGGAATTTTAAATTCCCAAATATTAGACACATGGGATTATTTAGTAGATAATGAGGGACTTAGGATGATTAATTATTTTCTTGGGTGACATAAGGTTAGTGTATTAATAATGAAGAAGGGGGAAAATGAATAAAGGGGTGATATTAAGACAAAATTAGAGGGGATAAATTATATTAGACTAGATAGGTGAAATTAGTGTAAAGTAATAGTAATATTAGTGATGAGGGATGAGATGATAAAATTTAGATGTATACATTCTCCCCCTCTTTGAAAGGGTATTATGACTCAATGAAGTATAAGGACTAATAGTATTTCAAAGAAGAAAGACACTCATGGATGATTGTTAGTGAATGATGTTAGTAGACACATGATGCCCCCTTGAAGGGACATACAGGGAGGAAGAAGGAAAATGGCCTATTAAAAGAAGAAATGTTGGCTAGTATGTATGAAGAGATAAGGGCTCAAGGATGATAGATGTGGGACTAACTATGAATAAAATAAAAATTAACATGAGAAATGAGCTACAAATTTATCATGCCCCTATCAAAGAGCTATGTACAAGGAGAAAAAATAATTATTTCATGGTTGTTGACATATCCTAAGGGGGAATCAACTATAACATGATGATTATAAGATAAAAGGTTGAAAATTTTAGACATGTCCTAGGTAAAGACACATGTAAAGGAGAGATACAAACCAATATGATTGATAGATTTGGTCATAATCTATCAACATATCCCAAACAAAGACACATGCATGAGAGAGCATCAAGCCAAAATAAAACAATGATTTGAGAAGATTAACACTGAGTGTAGATCAAAGTTGAAGTCAAGTGATATGATGAAGTAGATGAGAGAATAAATGATTTGATTGAGTGATCAAAATATGAAGTGGAAGAGTTTGACTATAATAGATCAAATTAATGAGCCCTAATGTGATTAATAGTAATGATGCCCCCAACAAAGACACATGTAAAGGAGTGAGAGATGATAATACATTTAAGTTCTTATTCATGCCCTAATAAAATTAGGAAATCATAAAATTTAAATTATGAATTGACCAATAAGTGATAATGGATGATTGATGGAAGAAAAGATAAATGTTGTGATTTATCAGGCCCAATCGATAGGTACAAGTAATTAATGAAAATATTAGGGATATGATTATGGGAATGGTTATTAATCAATATACTAATTTATTAATGATTGATATTATATATCAAGTATTTTATTTATGGAATATGTTAGGATGATGAAGGCCATGAGAGTTGTGATGAAAAAATAGGAGAGAGTGGATGAGCTGACCTTAGGCACATGATGTGACTGATAACTAGCTATATAGTCTAAAAATAACTCAGGCCAATGTGGTTTAGATTAAATTATGGATTTCAAGATATAATAGATAAGGAATATGATGATGATGGATGTTATACATGTTAGTTATTAGATAGAGGATGTGACTCAGATGTTAGATTTGAAGATAAAAGGATTTGGAGAAATGATTGGATGTGAGATGTTAGATATTGATGAATATAAAAATGATAGATGCTTGAATAGAGGATATAATCATTATGATAATGAAATTTAAGGAATTATTGGAAATTAGATAAGTGTAATGGGATGATGTAATTAAATATGATTAGATGATTAGGCTAATGATAGAGGATATGAGAATTGATGAGTATAGTCTATTGTCAAGCCATCATTTTTATAACAAGTCTCATCATAGTCTTAAGCAATCTGATGTAAATATAAAAATAGGAAATATAAGTCATAATATAATTATGACAAAGAGGATGTTGTGCTAAATTGCATGATTATAAAAGGGTCAAATGATGAACTCTGCATAGGTCACCCAAAAGCATTATTATATATTTTTGGCTCCATCATAACATCCTCATTCATTGCATCCTTCACGAAATAAACATGATAAAATAATAATAATAAAATTTACTCATAGAGAATAAAATAAACACATGCAAATATATACATGATAAAATACATGAAAACAAGTCAAAGAGAAAAGAGTAGACAAACAACACACACTTATCTACATACAATATCATCATGTATTGTCTAGTTATTCTAATAAGAGTTAATGGGATGAGTGATCAAGTGTTGAGTATGACTAATTTGGTCATTATAATGTGAATTTAGATTAGGGTTATAGACTTGGATAAGGTTATGTAGTTGGAGTATACTAGTGACTTAGATTAGGATGACATAGACAATTTAGGATATAAGATAATATGACTAGGATAATTAATACAAAAGACAAGATAATTTATATATTTTAGGTTTTACGGATTTTATAATTTTTAGGGTTTTTGAGATATGTATGTACACTATAAAATGGGGGTTACTATAAAATTGATTACCAATATTATAAAATAGGATAAGGTTATGGATAAGGACTTAGATGTCAAGATTAGGACATATGATAAGATAAGAGGATAAAATGATAAGACTATTAAGACATAAGACAAGATAGGATGACATGGATAACTTAGGATATAATATAATATGACTATGATAATTAATACAAAAGACAATACAATTTATAAATTTTAGATTTTATGGATTTTATAATTTCTAGGGTTTTTGAGATATGTATTTACACTATACAAAGGGGGTTACTAAAAAAGAGAATACCAATCCTAGAAAATAGGATAAGGATGGATGGAATGATGAATGGGATGAAAAAATGATGTGGATGATTCTAAAAAGGGGATGGGGACCAAGGAATAATGTACTAGGGATTACCATTGACCACATCATGGAGGAACCAAATATCTAGTGGCTTGAGTGTTGATTAAAAGATACACCAAGATGATTCCAAAACATTTATCAATATGCCTTTCAAGTCCTTGTGAAGGTCAAGAGTATAATAAATGATTGACATAATATTATGAAAAATACAATGGTATATTATGGGTGGGAATAATGGGCAAAGGGATATGACATAGATGGAATTGAGAAGGGATGGATTTTGCTCCGAAGTGTTGAGGTATAATGCAGACAATATATTATTTTACCATGATACTAGAAACTAGTTTTCATCATGTTACTTACCCAAGGTGCCAAAAGATTGGTTTTTATTATTGGATGAATTATTTTTTTGATTTTTTTAACTTTTTAAACTTCTGGCATCTCGATTTATTAGATATGGGTGCGAGATGTAGGATGTAGAAATTTTCATGATCTTTAGCCAATACCTATTTTATAGATATGTGATACTAGGATCATGTTGTTAATGTTGGATGTATTAATGCCCTTTTGACCTTCATTAAATATTTATTGAGACCCATCAAGATGTATATACTATGTGTATTCATCGCCCCTATAAGAGATAATGTTTCCTAGTATAGTGAGGTGAAGAATGGATGGTTTTAGGGTTTGGATTTGATGGTGAAGTATAGGACCTGAATGGATGATGGGAGCATGATCGGAAGGTGTAATGGGCATTTGATGATTATTAATGTCATTTTCACACATCATTATACATGTTATATGTTATATTATTGATTGGTGCCATATGATAAAAGACTTTAATAGATCCAAGACACTTTGATTTTGTGGTTTATCTTTGATTCGATTATTTTAAGGATTATCAACCATTTTGATAATTCTTGCAACATTGTTTTGATTTTCAGACTTGATTATATCTCAACTTCCCCTTAGTGCCTAAATTTGGGCTTCATCAGAGGAAATTTATTTTTGACTTGATATATGGTGATTATTTTGACTTTTATGGTCCCCTTATGCCTCAAATAGGGTTTCACTAGAGGAAACACTTTTTTATTAAGTCAATGATTTAACTTTTATTGATTTTGACTTGTTGGATCAAAGTTGATTTTATCATCATGTATGAATTTTGAAATATGTTCTTGAACCTTTGTATTTATGGCACATATTATGTTGTTTGAGGAAGGGTTTGTATGCAATGGTAAATTCAACATACTTACAAATCAATCCTAGCTCGGAGAAGATAGATTATACTTACACTTTTGATTGGGGATACATTAGATAATTAGATTCATTACTAATATGGATCAAATAAAACTAATTAAGGGATTTATTACCATAATAATAACACTGGGGAGGGCTTCAAATTCTCCATTAAAATAAAATTATGAAATAACCCTAACTAGGTCCTATTTTTGCATATTGACTAAACTAATAACAAGTAAAATAAAAAGTCTAATATAGTGCTCACCAAAGATGGTGTCACTAAGTGGGGATTAGTAAACATGAATAGGATAATCATAATTGAGATATTTATAGGTAATACCCTAATGTATGGAGAGATAAATATTATTCAAAATCCATTACTTATGTTACTTCTATCTACTAAAGAGAGGAACAAAGTTAGAGATACTTACCTGGAAGATGAACCCATTGAGACTAAATCTTTTCATTAGAAAAAGGTGACTAAAAAGAGGTTTTTTGGTTTTTAAGGATCACTAAGAAAGGCCAAAACATCCAATACATATCCAAAAGACTAGATGCTTCTCCAAGTTGAAACCCTAAGCTAAGACTTCTCAAGTAAAATGGTGGAAAAGTAGATTGTAAAGAAGATCAAATGAATAATAACTCTTGTTGCATCTTTAATAATTGAAAAATGGATATGTTTATATAGGTAAATATAACCCTAAAACCTTCAAAAAAAATTGGTGGATAAGGTCAACCCGATTGACCTAGTATTGTAATTGAAAAAAAAACATACTAGATAATGAGCTATGTTAGCCATGGCCAACTTAGTTCTTAGTAAGCTTTGTAAATAACAATATAGGGTAAATTTCCAAAAATGGGTTTTAGGTTAGGCAAAGGGATAATGAATATGTAAAATTACTAGATGATGGTGTAAAATAAGAGGCAAAGCTTAGGGGAATGGTTTTTAAAGATAATTATGTAAATATCAAGTGGAAAAAGGGACAACAATCTTGTGAATCACCAATGGTTTTCCCACCCCTTTTTAAATACATCCCTTAAAGTATGCACTTAGAGATATTTTGACTTGATGTATTCTTGAAAGATAAAAAGCATCAATAATTGATAAAGTTTGAAAATATTATGTGTATAAATATTCCCCACTTGAAGCTCATCACATGTCATGCAGGAGCAACAAGGGATGATGCTTTGAGAAAGAACATAGTAACACACAACACTAAGGATAAATGTAAACTGTAATATTTTAAAGAATAAAATAACTAAAAGTAAATAATTGAAATGAAAATAATTAAAAATTAAATATATGTGTACCTTGAATCACCTTTATCATTAGATGGTTGTCTATTGTGTTTGTATTTTTTATCATGGAGGGCACAGAGACTTCTTTTGATAAACCCAAGGATACAAAAATAAAGAGAAAAAAATGTATGAAAGCCAAGATAACTAATTTTATGTGGATAGGACATACTTAGAAATTTGGAAAGCTAGGGTGACAAGTGCTATATTAGAGCAAATGACCAAATCAAAATTTAGATTAAACTATGTAACCAAAAATCCAAGGCTACTAAAGACCAAAATTTTCAAACAAGTAAACCTTAAGAAATAAAGGAAAAATCACCAAGTCAAACCAAGGATACATGTCAAAACATATGGTAATAAAACACAAATATGAAAATAATAACAATCCTTACTCAAACAAAGATGGTCAAGCAAAAATGGTAAAACAACATTGAGGAGTGAGTACGAATAATCTTGACTCAATCATCAATAGAAAAAGATATATAAATGGGAAAACTATATTGGTGAGTGATAAGTGTATACGTATAATATTTTCAACTTTTATCAAGTACTAACACTTTACATCTTGTAGGAACCCATTGAGACTCAATCTCTCTAAGTGCACGCCCTAAGGGGTGCATCAAGAAAGGGGTGAGTAGACCTTTGGTGCTTCACAGTATTATTGTCCCTTATTTCCACATTATTACCAATCCAACCAGATCTTAAAATCATTCACTAAGTTATTAATCCTCCCTTGCACACTCCTATCTTTTTCCTCTTTCTATCTCTCTTTTCCTCAACTCGGTCCCCTTTCACCAGTTGATTAGACTAGGTCAACCCTATATAATTTTTATCCTCTGATTATTATATAGGGTTGAATGGGTTGGCCCTATATTATTTTGGGTATTTTTAATTTGGATTTTTGTTAGCCTTTAGGCTGACCTAGCTTAGGACCTAGTGATTTATCTCCCAAAACATATAGGGTTGACCCCATATAATTGATATATTCAAAAGGATTTAGGGTGAGATCTACCTATAAATACAATATAATTTCATTATTATTTAAATATAAAATCAAGATTTATTATTCACTCATGGTTATTTACAATCTACTCTTCCACCATTCTACTTGAGGAGTCGTAGCTTAGGGTTTCTACTTGGAAAAATCTAGTCTTGTGGATAAGTCTTGGATGTTTTTGCCTTTCTTAGTGATCCTTATAAACCAAAACAACTCTAGTCTTGTGGATGAGTCTTGGATGTTTTGGCCTTTCTTAGTGATCCTTATAAACCACAAAAACCTATTGTGAATCCTCTTTAGCCAATGGAGATATTGAGTCTTGATGGGTTCAAATTTAGGTAAGTATATTTTAAATTATTCTCCTCTCTTTAGTAGATAGAAGTAGTATAAGTATTAGATCGAATAATATTACTCTTCATATTCCATATATTAGGGTCTTACTCATTCTTAGTTTAATTGAGATTCTCTTATACATGTTTTGATTTATTTACTAACCCTCTTTATTGTTCCATAATCTTTGGTGTGCACTATATTATATTTAATTTCTTGTTTATTTGAATAGAGTGAACATTAAACCTAAGACTATTTTAGGGTTATTACATGATTGTGTTAGACTGTAGGCTTTATAACCCTTCTTAGTATGGTGTATTATGATAAGTGATCTTCTAATTAGGTATAGTAGATCCCCATATTGTACATTCCCTCACTTAATAAATGTATTCTCAATCAGAAGTGTAGGTATGCTCTATCTTCTCTAAGCCATGATTGATTTATAGACATGATGCATTTCTAATTGCATAATATTGACCAAAACTTGAAATTTGGTAAAATTTGGGCACCCCTAGGCAAATTTTTTGATTTTAAACATTTTAAGGGGTCATAATATGTTTTCATGGGAGGTATACTTGTTACATGATGTCATTTAAAGTCACATTAGTTTTGGTTTCAGTTGCATTAGTTAATTTATCATTTTGGGGGTCATGTTATGTAATTTAAAGAGTCATTAATACATTTATCACATTTCCAAAGGTGCCTAAGTTTCATATTTTTATGGAAAAAACAAAATAATTCAATTGGGATGTTAGATATATCAGTTATGTTAAAATTTTGTAGTTTCTCTCACTAAAGTTATAGAAGTCAATTAAAAAAGAAGAGAAATAACACTTGTATAGATTATTGGGAAGTGTGCCATATGGGAATGATATTTGAGGGTTTCCTCATGATTATAAAACTCACTTCCATTATTTTTTTGATATAGAACATTCATTTGAATGTCAAAACCAATTTACAGATTTTTTGCTCTTGGCAGATTGGAGTGACCCTCAGGTTTTTGCTTGGTATGGGAAGCATAGGTAGTTTTAAAAAATGATTTTGGTAGGTTGTTTTAAACTCCAATAAATTAATTTTCATATAAGTAACTTCAAAAATGATCAACTATGCTTTATGAACAATCACTAACAAGTTGGCTATGCAGATTTGATAGTTGTTTAGTGCACCCTTCAGGTTTTGGCTTTGTTTGAGTAGATCCATATGAACAAGTTACTGGTGTTGTCTCTAGAGGATATTGGATTCCTCCTCAGATATTATCCATTATTTTTTTAATGATTCATGGATTTTGGATGACCAAAATTTGTCTATCATGCAAGGAAGTGTCACCATGTGTAGTTTCAATTGGAGTGTTTTGATTTTCTAAGTGTATCTCTTCCATAGGTGACCTTTCAAACTATAAAAGAGTGTCCCATAAGTTATGGTTCATATCACTACTTATTTACATGTTTCAATCTCACCATATCACTCCTTGGGTAACTTACAAGCTTGTTCTTATTCATTTGCCAATTTCATGCTTAGTTTCAGTTGTGTTTATTGCATAGGCTTGTTCACCCTATATATGAAGTAGTAATAGAGGTGTTTTCCATGTTAGGAGGTTTGTGTTGAAGCTAGTTTTAGGTGTTACTTGATGGAGAAAATGTTTTGAATGTTTATCAATGATTTTGAATTATTTTAGAAGATTTTCCTTGACATATTCTTGTCAGTTACATATCCTACTTGTGTAGAAAATGTTAATGCACACCTACAGGTGGTTGAGCAAGATACCCAAAAGGACCTATATGGAGTAATGGTGGTAACTTGACATTTTGGGAGACCTTGGTATGATAAGGATGTTTTTAAAATTAATATGAGGGTGTCAAGATGGTAGGGTAAAGTGTCAAATCATATTTAGAAGATGAAGATTATGTTTAAGACTGTCTGCTCTAAAAGTACCAAACATAAAACCCTTTGATTTTGTAAACATCATATAACATGGTAGAAAGAGATATTGATGCATTTTTGAGGTTTAGTCTTGTTTTCCCTAGTATGGATAAAGAGTTAAAAATGTTTTATTATAAAAATACAAATGGAGAGGGGTATTTTAGAGGTTCAAAGTTGCCCAAAAACCATTGAATCTTAATAGTGAAATCTATAGGTTTTATTCTAGAAGGGGTTTATTTCCAATCAATGTGGTAGGGTTTAGCTAATCATACTATTTAAAGGTTTTAAAATATTCAAGTGAACCTTATTCTAGCTAAGAAATAAGAAAATGGATAGAAAATATGTGTTTTGCTTCACACATTAACCTTCTATCTATACAACAGGCCTAAGACATCAACCTACAACCAGTGATAAATGAACATTTAAAGGGTATTTTATTTCATGAAATTTAAGCATATTCTAAGCATTGTAGAACTTTGGAAAAAAAAATGAGAGGTTTAAATTTAAATTAATTTATTGAATAATCAACTTCAAATGTCCCTCACTCAAGCGTGAACACCTACAACCTTGAAAAAAGACTGAGATAGATAGTGACCTTACCTTGACACATATTTGGTGTTTTAAGAATTTGTAGGTGAATGATAGTTTATGTATGAGGTATTTTCACCTCAAAAGATATAAAATAAACTTAGGTGGAGTATTTAATAATTAATACTATACTTAAATAGAAACAAGACACCCAAAACAAGTGAAATAGGGGTCTTAGTCTCAGTCAGGTAAGGGTTAAATAACTTGATGAAGGAGCAATGACTAGGCATGGACTATGATTTTGTTTTGCCATATAAAATGGATTAAAAGTTTTTAATTCAGGTTGGGACCTTAAATATTAATTCAATAAGTTTTTATCCACCATAATTACCTTAGCCAAACCTATGAGTAACCTACAACCAAGTCAAGAATGGAAGGCAGTGGGCAATTTGATGTTTTGAAGGTATTGGTATTACTCAAGAATAAATGGAATGAGATAGATTTTAACATAATAATAGATCAAGGAGACTCTAAGGAGGTATACAAAAATATTTATAGGATTTAAAAGAGGTGACAAAAACCTACAAGTAAGACTGTTGCAATCAAGGTAAGGTTTTGGATTTGAAGGAGCAAGATGGAACATAGACTATCTAAGAGGCGAAAAGAAAGTTAAATTTATAATTAGATGATTAAATATGAAAAAATTGATTTCATATAATACCTAAGACCATAAAAATATTCCCAATCATATTTATCACTTGGAAAATGGCACATAATCTGTACAAACAAGCTAGCAGAGCCTTGGTTGAAGGGGCAAGTGTAAGAAATACACTAAAGGCAAAGGTTTGGGATGGTTTTAAAAGATCCATGATAAAAAAATTAAAGGTTAAGAGAATATATAAATATCATATGATCATATAATTATCTTGGAAGATCATATATAAGGATATTTGGGCAAAAGTGTAGGAAAATAGGGGTTTTTAGCCCCCCTTTTTGGATAGATTGAGTTGGTTAGGTGCCTAAATGAGGGATTATGACCTTAAAATTTGGTAAAAAGCCTCATTAGGACCTTAAAAAACTAAAAAAAATATATAAAAATCCTCATTATGACCTTATAAAACTCCAAAAGCTCTCATTTTTCCATAAGGAATATGGATATATCTCTCTGTTTTGTCTCAGAGATCAACCACTCAAGAAAATTAAAACTTTGGTTTACCAAGAAAAGGATGCCAAAATGAGTAAATGACCTAGGATTAATCCTTTGGATATTAAAGGAAAATTTTGTGATGTTTATGGAATGTTTAATAATTATTAAAAACACACAAAATATCCAATCCTTCAGAGTGACCAAGTTGTGCATGCATACAGTCCAATTTGACATGGTTGCACTAGGCCAAGTTGACAAAAGAGAGGAAAAGTGATGAATGTAATTTTAAGTTTTATAATACATTATAAACCATCCTAATCATGTTATATCAGCTCAAGTGGCTCAGACTAGTAGGGAGTTTGTTAAACCCACTAGGCTTCTAAGAGACCTAGAACCATATTGATGTTTATCTTAATTTCTAACCTTAATAATGATATTTTTATTATTAAAACATAATTATAGTATATAAACAGATATTTTTTAACTATTTTAGTTCATATAAATCTATAGGAGATCAATTTATATCCTTAACATAGTTCAAGAATGCAAAATAAGAGGAAAACAAGCTCGATGGGTGTTTTCAAATGCTCATATATTTCCTAAGGATATGAATGGGAACAATAGGGATTTAGGGGATTTATTAAGGTCCCATGAAATAAATATTTTTTAATTTTTAGGTAGTTTAAATTTTCAAATTTTATGAGCAAAGATAAACATCTAAAATTGCCTAAAACCCTACTAAAACCTTGGTTATGACCTGATGAGAAAAATGATATTGGAGAGAAATTATAATGGAATATTTTGGAAATTAAACCTATTTTATAATGTATAGGAATCACTAAATATCTCACACATGTAAGGATATGTATGGAACTATAAGTACAATAGGAAAATTGTAGTTTTTCTCACCATTTTTTGTGTTTTGTAGAGTTTATGATCTTTTAGAAGGTGAGATCAAGTTTGAAGGGAATATAGGGACATATTATAACTACCTATGGTAATTTTATCCTATGTAAAATTTTATACATGTCCAAACTAAAGCTCTACTTTCCTCCAGTCAAAATTGGCATGGTGCACACAAGGGTAAAAAGTGTGGAAACCTCAATTAGATGTCATTTTAAGGTGAATTTGAGAGGTATAAGGACATGGATAATATTTAAATGTTTCATTAACTCCATAAAATTTTATTTCATGGGAATGTTTTGAGGCCAAGTATGAGGAGTGATTGAAATAAGGGGTTTTAAGATTATAGACAATGATTGCTTCATTCCAAAAGTTTCCTAATTTTTAAGATTAGAACCAATGCATGGAATTGAATTATTTAAGGCCTTAAATATAATACAAATCATAATACCTATCCAAATTCATTTGTGGTATGTTCAAAGAGCTAAAAATTATGAAGGTAGTTTTTTATGCACAATCAGGGAGTTTTATGTCATTTTTCATAATTTTCATGGCTTGTATAGACAATTGGACCTCCTAAAATTGCATGGATCATCTAATATATCTTATTAATTAAATTTAAACTTATTTTATCAACTTGACACATGTACAAGTGACCTTTTGACTTCCTTTACTTTGCTTCTCTCTCAAAAATTATAAATATGCATTCTTTTAGCTCTTTTGAGTAGCCTCCATTGTTTGATGGGGAAAATCTATCTATATTTGTACTTTAAATACTCTAAAATAAATGAAAAAGTGATTTTTCCACTCAAATTTTTTACTATGGATTATTTATTGTAATCTTGTTGGTATTGTCTAGTGAAAAATCTTCTTTTCTAGCATGTTACTCTTGATTGTCTACCAATTTGTAGAAAGGTTATTGTTAAAGGTCTTTGTTAGTATTAATTTATATGTGATAAGTGATTTATAAGTGTTTTATGAGTATATCCCTCCATGAAATAATTCATTATCCTCCTAATTATCAAATACCTTCTTGAATCTAACATATGAAACACTAATGTGATAATGCATCCTAAGTTGTGAGTTTTGTGTGAGAAAAGCTTTGTTTATCTTTAAGTAGTAGATATTTAGTAAAGTGGGAGGAGATTAAACATTGGTGAATCACCTTTTTTATATTTATTAGTTGTTTTACTAATCCTTTTTCATCCACAATTTGATAGGTAAAGAAGAGCTTCAAAGAGTGCATCAAGGGAACTAGCCCTTCTAGAGATTCACCTCTCAACATTATCACCCATAGTAAGAGATATGTATCCATTATGAAACTTGGATGAGGAGAGATAGGCATATCCTTAGGAGTGAAAATCCAAGTGTCAATAGTTTTTGGCACACCCAGTGGGACCTCAAGTCTTATAATATTATTCAATATTGGTGTTGGTCTTAGCATAGTTGTAGCTACAAGAGCATCTACATTTAGTACTTGGAAACTCCATTAAATATTTCAAGTCTTTGTTTAATGATAAGTCCTTATTTTCCATGCCAAAGGTGACCACTATGTCTATTGATAAAGGTATACCCTATTATTTTGTGTAATTACCTATATATTCTGCCAAAAGGTTTAGTTTTATGAACACCCATCCTCATTCAAGAGAGTTTGTATGTAAGAAGTCCAAGTTCTTATTGAGTTCAGATCCGAATACTCTTGATTCACATTCAAATATGCAAAGGCCTTTCCATTTTGTGGCTTTCACTAGTTCATCTCTATTAAACCTTCCCCAATATGACCAAATTCTAGGAGCAGCCCTTAAGATTGTTCCATCCTTTAGTGGAGAAGGTCTTATCTCTCCTATTTAACATATTAGTAATATGGAAAACTTTTGTAACATTCATAACATTACTCAAGATAATGTTACTATCAGATTATTAGCATTATCTTTCAAAGGAAAAGCCTTAGATTGGTATGGGACTTTACCTTGCAACTCTATTGCTACATGGGATGAGCTAGGAGACCTTTTGTCTAAGAGGTTTGAAGATAAAAGTGATCACCTATCACTAGCTAGGCAACTAACCACTATCAAGATGGCACCATAAGAATTGATGTAAGATTTTAACACTAGGTTTCAAAATACATGGGATAAAGTCCTAGCTTTTGTAAGGCCTACTCCAAACTATGCCTTCTTGTACTACTTAAGGGCATTGAATACTAAGATTACCATGATGATTCAATCTATGGGTGGAAATACATTTCTTACTTCCTATGGCATAGCCATAAATTCTAATAATTTCCTTGTCCAAGCATGAAAAATATATCCTAGACCACCAATTCCACTATTCCTTGATTTGTAGCCTCCTAGCCAAGTTGCATTGCCCACTTTAGCTCCTTTTCCCAGTCAAGAAAGGCCTATTATTTCTCCTTAAAATTAGATCCATGAAGTTAAAAAATTTCTCCAAAATTTCACTAATGATTGGTTTCCCTCAAAAGGCAACAATCCTAATATTATAAGCCATATCAACCCTACAATCAGTTTGGGCAAACCAATAGACCTCCTTTTCAAAGCAATATGTAAGGACAAGTTCAAATCATCTAAGCTACGCCTTATTAAAGATACAATCCTAATTCTCCCTCATCTTATAAATATCTTGTCCCCACTAAAAATAACTTGGTTCAAAAACAACCATGATATCCATATTTTAAGAAAAACTAAGAGAAAGTTACTTATTCAAATGAAATGCACAACCAAACTATGGCAATGGAAGGAAATCAAGCACCACAAGTTCCAAATTTTGAGATGTCAATGCAACATGGGATGGAAAATGGCCAAGTTAAATCTGATTATACTCTCATCAATCACTTGGAGGGAGAGTTTTGTTCCATAAATCATTTGGAAAACCTAAGTAACATCAATGCTAGTGTATCTTCTAACACTAGATCCAAAAGGAGGGTTGTTGAAGAGGCTCAAGGAGCCAATCAAGGACAGACATGTTTTAACCCCTACATCATCTCTAATGGTTATTGGTTATAATTCAGCTCCTAAGGTAAAATAAAATCAAATATTTCAAAATATAAGGCCAGCTCCTACACCTCCACCTCTACAAACTACATCATAAGGTGTTAGTGATCCTAAAAAGCTTACTAAGGTGAGTAATCCTTCCATCAATATTGTAAACTAGATGAAGAAGTTGCATATGAATATTTAATTGTGAGATTACTTAAAAATACTAGGATAAAAGGATATACTTCAAAATGAATTTCAAGGAGTAAGGAATCAAGTTGGACAAGCTAGGAATGAGAATGTTGTCTTGGTAAATAGAACTCAACCCATTGATGAACAAGAAAAGAAACTTGATAGGACTCATCCTTTCTATTTTTATCTAATCATTGGTGATTTCTTAGTCCACAATTGTATCATAGAGTGGATTAAGAACTTTATTCATGCCTAAGGTAATATTGGAATAACTAGGCCTCAAATATGAAACAATGGTAAAGGGAGTTCTATAATTGGATGGGTCACCTACAAAGACCTTGGGAGTTGTAAAATATTTGAATTTGATTTTACATGATTGTCCCACTTTTTCTATAGCTCATGATGTAGTTGTTTCAAACCTACCCCCATACTTTTCTATTTATTTTTCAAGATAATTTATAGCTAAGATTGGTGGATACTTGGCAACTAATTGGTCCTACATGGTGTTTAGGATAAAGTATGGCACTAAAGTAAAGATTGAATCAAAACCTATCCACATTAATCACTTGGAACCTTATATTCCTAAAGTGTAAAATGTAAAATATGCCCTCATTGATGAGGACAAGCTTCACATAGATCAATCTCCAACATCTTCTCTAGGAGTTTTTGATTTGTATCTAGATGAGTGGGTAAATAAACACTATGAACATGATCCTTTCAAATTCATATAAGAAGCTAGTTTTGGGGTATATTGCATGCATGAAGAGGATTATTTCATACCAAATTTAGTGAAGCCAAGTGAGAATGTGAATGGTTTATGGAAGCTTTTATTTTATGGGTCAAGAAGCAATATTGGGGTAGGTAGTGGAGCAATGTTGGTTTCACCATCCAAATAAATATACTACTCCACTATAAGATTTCAATTATATTTTACCTAAAATGTGGTAGAATCTGAGGCCCTCATTCATGGCCTTTAATGGTTAAGGAAAAGAGGTGTCAAATAATTTCAAGTATTTGGTGATAGTGAGTTAGTTGTGAACTAAGTTAGAGGGTAGAATTTGACCAAGAACTCTTTGCTCAAGTCCTATAAGCATAGGGTTTGGGATCTTGTGGAATATTTCCAAGATTTAAACATAAAATCCATTCAAAGAGAGGAAAGCAAATATAATGATAGTTTGGTAGCTATTGGAGCTCAATTTATTGTTCCAAAAATTATGAAAGAGGATAGGGACCAACCTCATCTAAAGGTCATTGTAAGGACCTCCATATCAGATAAGGTTACTAATTAGCAAGTGTTTGGTAGTGATCAATAAATATCTTGTTTTATATAATAGGATGTTGATTTTATTATAAGAATTAGTCCAAACTACAATATAAATATTGAGGGAATATTTTCCAATTAAAGTCCAATAAGCTTCCTAAAGGCTTAGTTACTCTTGAAAACATTTAATAAGGATGACCAGCTAAAGAAAGAGAAGGTAAGTATGTCTAAAAAGAAAGATAACTATTAGAAGGTAGAAATATATAAGGATAAGTTACTTTCACTTGGAAAAGTATGCACTATTCAAGATAAACATTCTTTCATTGAGTTATGCAAGGAGTTTAGTGATGTCTTTGCATGGGAGTATAATGATTTAAAGGGTTTTGATCCAAGCCTAGATCAACACACCATAAAGATAGATGAAAATTCCAAACCTATTAAGCAAAGACAAATGCCAATCAATCTTAAGATTGAACCCCTCATGAAAAAAGAGCTCATTAAGTTGATTATGTCTAGAATGATCTTTCCTATCAAGCATTCATCTTGGTTGGCCAACTTAGTCCCTGTTAGAAAGAAGAATCTAGAGATAAAGTTGTATGTTGACTTTAGAGACTTGAATAGAGTTTCCTTGAAATTTCATTATCCCCTCCCTTCCATGGAACAAATCTTTCAAGTTATGGCAGGTAGTGAGAGGTTTTCTCTCCTTGATGGGTATTCCAACTACAATTAGATTTTGTTGAAGGAAAGTGACCAATACAAGACAACATTTACTACTAAAGGGGGTACATATGCTTATAGGAATATGAATTTTGGATTATCTAATGTTGGACCTAATTTTTAATGTGTAATGGATATGGATTTTCAAGGACTAATCAATGACATTGTGTTGGTGTATCTTGATGATGTAATAGTTTTATCCAAGGATGAAAATGGTCACTTGAATCATCTAAGGAAGATTTTTTAAAGGTGTAGAGAGTTTGGGATATCTCTAAACACAAATAAATGTGTGTTTTATATCCATGAAGGAAAAATATTAGGGCACATTGTCTCTAATAAGGGCTTATCCATTGATCCTAAAAGGGTGAGTGTTATCTTGGCATTGTCTTTGCATAAACACAAGAAAGGTCTATAAAGTTTCTTTGGGAAAATCAGTTTTATAATGAGATTTATTCCTAATTTTTTAAACTTTTTTAAGCCTATAACCTCCATGCTAAGGAAATATGAAGTTTTTTCTTGGACAAGAAGGAGAAAGGAAAGTTTTGAAGAGATCAAACAAGCTATTGTCCAAGCTCCTACTCTTGTAAGTCCTAATTTATCAAAAGATTTAAATTTGTATACCTTTTTAAATTAATAAGTAATATATTCCATGATTACTCAAGTAAAGGATGAAAATTTAGAGTAGCCTTTTGCCTTCTTTAGTCAAGGTTTAGAAGGATATGAGGTAAGATACACCTATGTTGAGAAACAAGTACTTTCAATTATTAAGATCCTAAATAAATTTAGGCATATGTTATCTAATAAAAATATTAACATATTTTTACCTCATCTTAGTGTCTAGAAATTTATTTTGATCCAGGTTTTGAATCAGAAGAGGACAGGTTGGATCACAAAAGTGATGGAGTATGATGTGGAAATCAAGTCAACCAAGCTAGTGTAAGGAAAAGGGTTATGTGATCATCTTGCTTCAAACATGGAGTAAAAGGAGGTTGTTTTGGTACTTCATGATGACCCTATTATAGCAACACCTTCACCCATGAGGAGTTGGACACAAGACATGATTCACTTATTTAAAATCGATGAGTGTCCACAAGGTCTTGATAGAGGTAGAAGAAGGTACATTAGATTACAATCCATTCCTTATGTACCTATTGATGGAGTGTTATTTAGGAAGGAATTTTTAGGTTTTTTGTTGAGGTGTATTGATTTATATCATATTGGCAAAGTACTATTTGATTTTCATGATAGACCATTTGGTGGTAACTTTGCTCCAAGAACCATAGCTGCTAAGATTATGAGGGATAGATACTTTTAGCCTGGCTTGTTCAAGGACACCCATGATTGGGTCAAAAAATGTCAAAAGTGTGATACTTTTTATGTAAAACAAAAACTTACTACCTTTCCTCTTCATCCAATTCAAGTTGATGCACCATTTAAGCAATGGGGTTTGGATTTCATAGACCTAATTAATCCAACTTCTAGTGTTGGTCACGAGTTGGTATTGACTATTATAGATTACTTTAAAATATGGGTGGAGGATATAGCTCTTAAGGATTCAAAAAAAATCTTAGTTCTTGACTTCTATGAAGGTATAGTATTAAGGTTTGGAGTTCCTCCAACAATAACTTTAGATAATGCATTAACTTTTCTTGGAGCAAGGACAAATGAATAGGCTTAAAGCATGACATCTATCTTAGTACCTCATCTAACTATTATCCCCAAGGGAATGGACTATTTGAGTCAAAAAACAAGAATCTAATCAAGATAGTAAAGAGGACAATGGAGGAGAACCAAAGGACTTGCAATTCCAAATTGAAGACAACCCTTTAGACTGATAGAATCACCCCAAAAAGAGAAATTAGAAACTCACCATACACACTTGTTTATGGAAGGGAAGCTAGAATACCTATTTCACTTGAGTTACTAGCTTTGGACCTCACCTATCAGCTAAAATTGATAGAGAATGAGAGCATGGAAGTTAGATTATGTGAGTTAATGGAGCTTAAGGAGACAAGAGATCAAGCTATGTAAACTATGAGAACTCACCAAGACCAAAAAAATAAATAATTTGACAATAAATCCATGCCAATAGGTTTTAATGAGGGATAAATTATCCTAAAATGGGATGAAGATAGAGCTAAACCTGGAAAACACTCAAATTTTGATGCTTTGTGGAGTGGCCCATATGTGATCACACAATGCAAGCAACACAATGCCTTCAAACTTTCAAGGTTATATGGAGAGGAGATTCATATCCCAGTCAATGGTATATATCTCAAACATTTTTACTAAGGTTCTCCTCTCTCCTTGTACATATTTTCTTTTTTCCTTTTGTTCCCTTAGTGCTTAGGCACAAGTGTGAGTTTTGTCTTATGTCTTGCCATATTTTGTGTTTTGTTTGGTCTTGTTTTATTGGTGTGTTGAGTTTGTTTGGTGTTTGTTTTGGAAAATTCCATGATATTCATCTTCAAGAATCCATTAAATCCATTGTCCCATGGTAGGACAAGGCTACTGGCCCTTAGTATAGCAGGCATACTACCCCTATGAATCACCATTTTGTTAACCAAAATTTGACTTTTGGTGAAATTAGGGCACCCCTAGGAATGTTTTTTTATTTTAAACATTTTAAGGGGTAATAATATGTTTTAATGGTAGGTATACTTGTTACATGATGTCATTTAATGTCACATTAGTTTTGGTTTTAGTTGCATTAGTTAATTTATCATTTTAGGGGTCATGTTATGTCATTTTAAGAGTCATTAATACATTTAGCACATTTACAAAGATGAATAAGTGTCATATTTTCATGGAAAAAATCCAAGAAGTTATTTTAGATGTTATCTATTTAAATTATGTTAGAATTTTGTAGTTTCCCTAACTGAAGTTATAGAAATCAATTGAAAAAGAAGAGAAATGACACTTGTATGGATTATTGTGAAGTGTTCCACATGGGAATGATATTTTATGGTATAATAATGATTATAAAACTAACTTCCACCATTTTTTATCTATAAAATTATTTTTAATTCCAAAAACGTTCTACACATTTTTTGATCTTCTTGGCAGACTAGAGTGACCCCCAAGTTTTTGCTCAGTACTAGAAGCAAAAGAAGTTTTTAAAAAAAAAATTGGGAGGTTGTTTTAAACTCCAATACCTTGATTTTCATATAATTAACTTTAAAAATGATAATTTTTTCTTTATTAATGATCACTAACAAGTTGATTGTGTAGATTTGATAGTTGTTTGGTACACCCTTCAAGTTTTGGCTTTATTTGAGAAGATCCATACAAACTAGTTACTAGTGTTGGATCCAAAGGATTTTAGATCCTCCTAAGATGGTATCCATTTTTTTGACATGATTCATGAATTTTGGATGACCAAAATTTGTCTATCATTCAAGGAGGTGTCACCATGTGTAGTTTCAGTTGGAGTCTTTTGATTTTTTGAGTGTATCTCTTTTGTAGGTGACTTTTCTAATTGTCAAAGAGTGTCCCATAAGTTATTTTGTCATATCAATACTTATTTCCATGTTTCAATCTCACCATATCACTCCTTGGATAACTTAAAATCTTGTTCTTCTTCATTTTCCAATTTCATGCTTAGTTTCAGTTGAGTTTCTTGCATATGCTTGTTCATCCTATATATGAAGTAGTAATGGAGGTGTTTTGGCTTTCTCAAGACTTTATAGGTTGAGTGATATTCCATTTACATGATAAATGAAGTTTAATATTGACCATATTTTCATGTCCCATACCAAGGCAATCATTTGGTACCCATATCTGTTGTATTCAATGTAAATGCAGGTGTTTTACATGTTGGGAGGTTTGTCTTGAAGCTAGTTTCAAGTGTTACTTGATGGAGAACATGTTTTTAAGGTTTATAAATTATTTTTAATGATTTATGATGCTTTTCCTTGACATATTCTTGTCAATTCCATATCTTTCCTGCATAGAACATGCTAATGCACACCTATAGGTGGCTGAGCAAGATACCCGAAAGGACCTATATGGAAGAATGGTGGTAAATTGACATTTTAGGAGACATTGGTATGATAAGGAGTTTTTGATAGTGCATATGAGGGTGTCAATATGGTTGGGTTAATTTTCAAATCATGTGGAGAAGATGAAGATTGTGTTTAGGACTATCTACCCTAAAAGTACCTAATAGAGAAACCTTTGATTTTGTAAACATCATATGACATATTAGTAGAAGATATTGATTCATTTTTGAGGTTAAGGATTATTTTCCCTAGTATGTATAAGGATTTAAAAAGGTTGTAAGAGTAAATGAAAAATGGAGAGGGTTCTTTTAGAGGTTCAAAGTTGCTAAAAAACCATTGAATCTTAATACTGAAATCTATAGGTTTTAGTCTAGAAGGGGTTTATTTTCAATCATTATGGTAGGGTTTAGATAATGATAATGTTTTAAGGTTTTAAAATATTAAAGTGAACCTTATGTGATATAATAAACCATAAAATGTAGAGAAAATATGTGTTTTAATTCACACATTCACCCTCTTCGTACAATAGGCTTGAGACATCAACCTACAACCAACCATAAATGAACATTTGAAGGGTTGTTTGTTTCATGAACTTCAAGAATATTTTGAGAATTTTTGAAATTTGGAAACAAAAGTAGAGGTTTAAATTTAAATTAATTTACTGTATAATCACCTTCAAATGTCCCTCACTCAAACATGAACACCTACAACCTTGACAAAAGATTGAGACACATAATGACCTTACCTTGAAAAATATTTGGTGTTTTGAGACTTTGTAGGTGAATTATAGTTAATTTATGAGTTATTTTCACCTCAAAATATCCAAAATATACTTATGGGGAGTCTATAATCATTATTATTAGACTTAAATGAAAATAAGACACCTACATCAAGTGAAATAGGGGTCTTAATCTCAATCATGTAGGGATCAGATAGCTTGATGAAGGAGAAGTGACTAAGCATAGACTAGGATAGTTTTTATCCATCTAAAATGTATTAAAATTTTCTCAATAAGGTTTTCTCCACCATAATTACCTTAGCCAAACCTATGAATAACCTACAACCAAGTCAAGAATGGAAGGTAGTGGGCAATTTAAAGTTTTAAAGGTGTTGGTATTGATAAAGAATCAATGGAATGAGATAAATTTAACCATGAGAAGATATTAATGATAATATAGGTAGGTACAAAAACATCTCGAGATGATTTCAAAGAGGTTACAAACACCTACAGGCAAGATTGTTGTAGTCAAGGTAAGGTTTTAGATTTGAAGAAGCAAGATGGAACATAGATTATCTAAGAGGTGAAAATAAAGTTGAATTGGTAATTATATTATTAAATATTACCAAATTTATGTCATATAATACCTAACACCATCCAAATATTCCCAACCATCTTTCTCACTTGGCAAATGGCACACAGTCTGTATAAACAAGCTAGCAAACCCTTGGTTCAAGGGGTAAGCATAAGAAATCCACTAATGGAAAAGGTTTGGTATGGTTTAAAAATATAAATGAGAAAAAATTAAAGGTTTATATAATGTATAAATAGCATAGGATCATATAATTATCTTGGAAGGATCATTTATAAGGATATTTGGGCAAAAGTGCAAGAAAATAGGCATTTTTAGCCCCTTTTTGGATAGATTAAGTTGGTTAGGTACCTAAATGAGGGAGAATGAGATTAAAATTTGGTACATGAAATAATTATGACCTTATAAAAATCCAAAAATTATCATTTTTCCATAATTAATAGGGATATATCTCTTTATTTTGTCTCAGAGATCAGCCACTTAGGAAAATCAAAATTTTGGTTTACCAAGCAAAGGATGCCAGAATGAGTAAATGACATAGGATGAGGAATTATGATCTTAAATAAACATTGGGTGATGTGTAATAAGGTTATAAATATTATTTAAAACACTAAAAAAAATCCAATACCTCAGAGTGACCCGGTTTTGCATGCATACAGTCCACTTTGGCATGGTTTCACTAGGCCAAGTTGATAAAAGAGAGGAAAAGTGATGAAAGGAATTTTGGAGAGGTTGTGTTATGGTTTTTTAAGAATTAATTAAGTGTTATAATACAAAATAAACCATAATAATCATTTCATATCATCTCAAGTGGTTCAGACTAATAGGATGTGTGTTAAACCCACTAGGCTTTTAAGAGACCTAGAACCATATTGAGGTCTATCTTCATTTCTAACCTTGGTAATGCTATGTTGTTGATTTAAAAATTATTATAGGATGTATATAAACATTTTTTAACTCTTATATTATAGTTAAACCTATAAGAGAGAAATTTATAGCCTTGACACAGTCCAAGAATGTAAAATGAGAGGAAAATAAGCTCGTTGGGTGTTTTCAAATGCTCATATCTTTCCTAAGGATATGCATGGGAAAAAAAGGAATTTATGGGAGTTATTAGGGTCCCTTGAAATAAATATTTTGGAATTTTAAGGTAGTTTAAATTTCTAAATTTTATGAACAAAGCTTAACATCAAAAACTACCTAAAACCCTACTAAAACCTTTGTTATGACCCGATGAGGAAAATGAGATTAGAGAGCCACTATAATGGCATAGTTGGAAAGGAAAAATATTGGATCATGGAGAGGAATAACTAAGGATCACACACATGCAATGAGATGTATGGAAATGTATGGACAATAGGAAAAATGTCAGTTTTCTCACCATTTTTAGTGTTTTATACGATCTATGATGTTTCAAAAGGTAAAATCAAGTTTTAAGTGAATATAGGGACCTATTATCACTCCCTATGGTAATTTTATCCTATTTAAAAAAATTTATGTGTCCAAACTATATCTCTAATTTTAACTAATCAAAATTGGCATGGTACACACAAGGGTGAAAAGTGTGGAAACCTCAATTATATGTCCTTTTAAGGTTAATTTAGAGGTATAAGGCCATGGATAAGATTTAAAAGTGTCATTAAATACATCCCATGTATTTTCATGGGAAATTTAAGACTTTTTTGTGGTCAATTGTGAGGGGTGATTGAAACAAGGTGTTTTAAGACTATAGACAATGATTGCTTCATTCCAAAAGTTTCCAAATGAGTAAGATCAGAACCAATGCATGGAATTGCATGCCCGAAGGCCTTACCTCTCATAAAAATAATTATACTTGTCCCTAATTACTGGTGGGATGTTCAAATAGCTGAAAATTATGAAGGTAATTTTCTATGCATAAATAGGGAGTTTTATTCCACTTTTCACAATTTTCATGGCTTGTATGGAAAATTGGGATTCCTAACATTACATGGATCATCTCATATCTCTTATTCATTCATTTTTAATTTATTTTCTCAATTTTACACATGTAAAAGTGACCTTTGTACTTCCTTTACTTTGCTTCTATCTCAAAAGCTATAAAAACGTATTCTTTTGGCTCTTTTGAGAAACCTCCATTGGTTGATGGGGAAACTCTAGCCAAATTTTTACTTGAAAGACTCTTGAAGAAAAAAAAGTGATTTTTCCATTCACATACTATACTATTGTGTATTGACTATAATATTTTTGGTCTTGCCTAGTGAAAGATCTTCTTTTCTAGCATGTTACTCTTGATTGTCTACAAATTTATAGAAAGGGTATTATTACAGGTGTTTGTTAGTATTCCTTCCTAAGTGTATAGGTGACTTAGATATGTTTTATGATTATATTCCTTCATTTAATCATCCATTACCCTCCTAAGTATCAAATACCTTCTTGAATCTAATATATGAAACACTGATGTGACAATGCATCCTTAGTTGTGAGTTTTATGTGAGAAAAGCTTTGTTTGTCTTTAAGTAGTATATCTTCAGTCAAGTGGGAGGATATTAAACATTGATGCATCACCTTTTTTGGTTTTCTTAGTTGTTTTCCTAATCCTTTTTCATCCACAAGTTTATAGGTAAAAAATATCTTCAAAGAGTGCATCAAGGGAATTAACCCTTCTAGAGATTCATCTATCAACATTGTCACCCACAACAAGAGGGATGTCTCCATTATTCCACTAAGATGAGGAGAGATGATAATCTCCTCAGGGGTGCAAATCCAAGTTTCAACACATACATTTTAGTGAACCCAACGTGAACTAACCTTACAAGATTTGTTTACCTTATTTAATTTCTTTCATTATTTTATCATATATTTGCCATACTAGATTGAATCTGTTGATGCAATATCTAACTTTTGTATGAAATATTTTAGGTACAAGTTATTGGATCAACCCTATTGACCTAGTATAAGTTTTAAGACTTCTATACATCCAATCTAAACTAATAAGTTGACCTAGTCAACCTTGTACTTTTTAAGACATCATGTTCAGCATACTAGGTTTACCCAATTGACCCTATACATTTTAGGCACTCAACAAGTTTCTATAAATCTTGATTGACCTAGTTGACCCAATTAGCAACATTTGCAAGCATATATCAATTTTATTGAAAAATAATCTTCATTATCTATATTACTAATCCATTAAGGTTCCTTTATATCTCTCTATCTCTTTATTTATAGTCTTTCCTTTCATAGTTTGTAGTCTTTAAATCTTCCCTTGCATATTCAACTAGATCGACCCTACCAACCTAGTTATGTGTACTATGTGTTGTCTAAATAACTAGGTTGACTTTACTAACCCTATTCATTTTCAAACCTTGCTTTCGTAGCATAATATTGACCTTGTCGATTCTATTCTATATTTTGTGCATATTCTATTGACTATATCAACATTTTACCTTGTTTCAAAGTTAGAATTAACCTTATATGATAGTAATTAATTCACACTTTCTTTCCTTGTTGGTTGCATGCTTAGAATATATCACATAGCTTAATTAGGTGGTTTTTCAATCAATCATTTAGTTTCATTATTTTATATTTTATGCACATATGACCAAATCATAAAATCTACACAAGAATTTTAATATTTGTCTACCCAAGGCCAACCTACTTGGATTTCATCACTAAGGGGAAAGTTAACTTGACACTCTGGTCAAGTATAAATTATGGTTAATGGTATATTATGGATAATCACCTGACATGCTTATCATTATGGTGTTTGAAGTGAGGGGGCAGGCCCTAATACAAGTGTGTATCCTTGCCACTATACTCTCGTTCAGGCCAAACTACCTAAAACCATCCTTACATTGCCATTCTAGTTCCTCTTTTATAGCCAACTTCCCATCACATTTAAAAAGATATCTTAATAATCTAATAAATATCTAAGTTTACCAATTAGTTATCTATTTACTTTCTAAGTTAATTTATTTCTCTTTGCTCAATTGTATTTTATATTGTGAAAACTTGCATTAGCCAACATTGGTGTAAGGTTTTGTGTTATGTGATTCAATTATATTAGTTAACATTAATCCAATTAATTATTTTTTTCCCTCAAATGATTTATTTTCTAAATTACTTGAAAAAATTATCTTATTTCATTTCATAACTTGTTATAGGCTTCTTAATTTTCCCTATCTACTATATTAGGTTGACCTTGTATCTTTTTTAGCCTCTGTTCACTATACTATATCAACCTAGTCAATGTTGTACTATTTTTAGACAATAATTTTTCCTTTTTGAGCCTCTATTGATTATATTGGATTGACCCAATCAACCTTATACTATTTGTAAGCCCTAGTTTTTATGTTAGGTTGACCTAATCAACCCTATAATACTTTTTACCTTACCTATTTGTCAATCTAGTTATCTCCTCATTATTTGCATTTTGCTCATTACTTTTTAGTCATAATTAAATATCCTATCATAATCTTCTTGCATATCTTGAATCCATTTAGATACTATATTTGATGTTCATTTCTCCCTCTTTTCCTCCCAAAATCACCATCACTCTTGGGGCACCTCTTCTCCTTCTTCATCGATGAACTACAATATAGTGAAAATATCACCTCAAGATAAAGTTGATGGATCTAATCCTTTCTTTACTTACCAAGAAACTTCTCATCTTCAAAATATTCAAACTAATGTGGGAGTAATTGATACACGTTTACTTAATAATTTTGCTAATAATCCTTCTTCTAGTGATCCTCCCCCTAACACCAATTTAGGAGTGATCCTACCAAAACCAACCCACCTCCTAATACAACTCAAATTCAAAAATATATAATTAATGTGGATAATCAAACTCCAACTATGCATCCTCAAGCTAATCCAAATTTCATTCCTCCACCTCTTTAGGATGCCTCTAGAAATGTTATTCCTCAACCCATAATGAATAAAAAGATGTTTCAAACAATTCAAAATGAGCCTTTATCTCCTTTAATTGTATCTATTGATATTTTTAATAAATCTCCAACTATTAAGTATGGTGGAACTAAATACCTTGCCTCATTTCTCAAAGCCTTTGGAAACATTTAAAAAGAGTGGATCCAAACTAATACCTTTTCCATAACTAAAATCCTAATGAAAAATTTCACTGACGATGTATTAGAATGGTATAATCAACTGTTCCAACATTTTATTTGGTAACTTGAAGATTTGGTTAATCCTTTGGTTAAAAATTTTCAACATAATGATCTCAAAAATTGTCTTAGCCACTTCATCAATCCTAAATAGACTCCCACTGAATGAAATCATGAATTTATCAAAATATGGAAATCCTTAGCTCATAAATCCAATCATAACATGACTGATAATAACTTATTCAAACTCTTTATCACATCTTTAACTCCCACTCTTAAATATAGGGTTTGAACCTTTGCTCCCAAACACTTATTGAAGCTCTTGATCAAGCTAAATGTCAATACTTTCTTATGAAGCAATTCAAACCCAATCCTAAATTTATTAAAGGATATTTCTAAAAGTCTAATGTTATCACTAGTAATACTCTATGAACCAAATCAAGAGTTTCTAAAAAATTTATTCCTTTACCTTCTCATGTACCTCTTTTGGTTTAAAAAAGGAAACAATTTTTACCACCCTCAAAACATTTCATCTATCCTAATGCTCTTCTTAATTGATATGAACCCAATATATTTTATTGGTTTCATGTCAAAAATTGGGTATTCTCATGAATATTTTAGAGGGCTCACTAAATTTTATTTCTATTATATATTTGGTGATTCATTAAATCATGAAGCTATGATCAACCTTCACCATCAATAATTACATTGTTGCTTTTCAAAAATGACAAAGTTTTAGAGATTCTACTTTAAATAACTGAAAGTATTCTCTAAATAATCAACTAAATATCAAGGATTTTTGTGCCATTGATTCCTATTATGATCAATTTTTTAACAATCTTCAATATGTCAATATTGCTAAGGTCAATTATCATCGTAAACTGGATCACAAACATCTTATTACCAATCCTAAGAAGCCATATTTGGAGGAACAAATTCTTAAAGATACTACCACTATTAATATTGCTTTATAATCCCATGAGGAACCATATCCTCCTTCTAATCCTCCAACATCAACTATTCCTTTAAAGTTTAATGTACCTCCTAAACCTTGTGTTGGTTCTTTTAACTCTCATTGAAACTTTCTTGAAGAACTCAATTCTATTCCTTGTAATATTCCACTTATGGAGTTGGTTCATAATTCTCCATATCATCATAAAATTTTTATGCATCAACTTTAAAAAATTGAATATCTATCCTCCATAGATGAAGAACCACCTTCTATTGAATCTCAACCTACCAAGGTAAATACATTGAAACTATGTGTCCTTCTTCTAAGCCATCTATTAAATTACTTGAAGAGGACATAATCAATGATGAAATTACATTTCATGCTGATGATCCACCACTTTTCATCAAATTAACCATTCATACCACTCTTATTCATAAATTTCTAGTTGATGAAGGTTCTGGTATTAATGTGACATCTTTATGGCTCATCTAACAACTCAGCTATAATAAGGATCATCTCAATCAAACCCATCTTACTTGTCAAGGTTTTTATAAGACTAATAAAAATCCACTTGGTTTCATTTGTCTTTAATTAACCATTATACCTAAGACTATTCAAACCAAGCTTATGGTCCTTGATCCTTCCTTATCTTACAACATAATCCTTGGTCATCCATGGACTCATCAAATGAGGGCCATTTATTCTTTCGATAGTCAATGTATTAAATTATTACATAATGTAAAATGATATAAGCATGAAGTTGATCCCAACCATGGAGCATTCAACTTCCTAATCCTAAATCACAATATCATATTCTTACCATTCCTAAAATCAATAGTGTTCCTTTACTTGAATTCATCAACATGAATATCAATTTACAAGTTACTCTTATGAATTCCAATGATAATGAACCCAATGATTTTTACAATACTACCAAGTTACCTACCTATATTTCAAAATGGCTTCCTCCTTCTCTATTACCTAGGGATCATATTGTTCCTTTTATTGATGAGATTACTGATTTTACCCTCCATGTAATGCTCAAGAGCCTTCTTTACCTGAAGATGCCTTCACTTGTAATGATTTTGGAGTGGCCAAATTATTTCAATATCCTCTCATCATGTCTCCTCATACATTTAGTAATATCTATATTTCACCCTGTAAAACCCCCACTGATTCTCAAGCATGTAAAATTTATCCACCATATGATGATAACTATATAATAGCCTAAGCTCAATC
This sequence comes from Torreya grandis, assembly GCA_037957365.1. NCBI lineage: Eukaryota > Viridiplantae > Streptophyta > Pinopsida > Cupressales > Taxaceae > Torreya > Torreya grandis. The sequence goes on from JARHVA010000022.1 coordinate 3,215,142, forward strand.
CAAAGACTTGGATGTCCAACATTATAAAAAACCTTATCCCAAATCCATTCTTTTAATCAAGATGTTCATACCTTTTTTTGGGATCATACTTTATATCATAAAGGTAATGTACCTCTTACCAATCCTCCTCTTATCGATACTCTTTAGGTGGTAGAGAGAATTATGCCTTCTAAACCTATGAAAGTTTATATATCTCCTTTACCACCTATCAATCCAATCATTGTATTTGATCCTTCTCCCATTATTAAACCCAATAATATTTTAATGCCTTCTGATCCACCTACTTCTTCTACTCCTCAAATTACACTAGATGTTAAGGCAACTAATGTTCATCAGATACATTCTGAGTATGATCACCATGGTAATTAAATTATAGATATTAAAGTAGATGTTGAGTATTATGGTCCTATTCCTACCTTACCTAGTGATGAAGCTATCCTTGAGTTACTTTATGCATGAGAACCTCAACCTCCTTGACAACATCATAAATGTGGAAATTTTAAGACTAAAACTCCTTGCTTCAACAATTTTATTTCTAGCATTGACCCTAAAACAAATCCAATTTTAGCCTTACCCAATACACCATACCAATTTCAAGATGGCAATTCCATGCTTATTGAAAGAAACCACCCACATTGAATATGGTACTCCATCTTATCATAGACCAATTACTATCTCTTGTGAACTTTCACATACTAAACATGATAATTTTAGCTTATTCTCTAACAAGTATCATGATGATTTTGCTTTTTCTTATGAGGACATGCCTAGAATTGACCCTAACATTATGGTGCATAACATCATTACATATCCTGATGCCAAGCTTGTTCATCAAAAACAAATGAAATTTACATTCAAATTTTCCACTTTATGTCATAAGGAAATCATCAAATTAATTGATGTTAAGTATATTAAATTAGTGGATTATTCTGAATGGGTTTCCAACATTATTCCCATTCATAAGAAGATCACTATGGTCATTCACATTTGTATTGATTTTTGTAATCTTAATCTTACTTGTCTCAAGTAAAACTTCCATTTAACTTAAATATATGTCATTTTTGGTTCCACGGCTAGTTATGAGATGTTATCTCTTATGGATGGCTTATCAAGGTACAATCATATTTATATCACCGCCAAAAACTAGTATAAGATAACTTTCACCATGAAATGGGTCACCTATTTCTATGTCAAAATGCCTTTCATCCTAAAAAATACTAGATCCACTTAAAAATGAGTGATGACTCACATATTTCATGATCTCATTCATAAAATTATTGAAACCTATGTGGATGATCTCATTGTTAAATCCAAACATTGTAAGAATCATCTTTCTGATCTCACTATCATCTTTGACCATCTCCTTAAGTATAAAGTTAGACTTAAACTTACAAATGTGTCTTTGGAGTCACATCTAGAAAATTTTTAGTATTCTTAGTCTCTCTCTATGACATCAATGTTGACCCTACCAAAATTATTGCTATCATCAACATGCCCATTCCTCATTCTATTCTCAACATTAATACTTATTTAGGCAAACTTGGGGCAATTAGATGATTCATCCCCAAAATGGCATTTCAAATTCATTCTATCAATTTACTTCTTAATAAAGGTACCACTTTAGAATGGATGGATCCATGTTAAAAATATTTTGATAATATGAAAGAGTCATTGCTTCATCCACCTACACTTCGTCCTCCTTCCAATGATAAACCTTTGATTCTATATACTTCTTCCACACCTATTGTAGTTGGGTTAATGCTTTCCTAACAAGATTATATAGGAAGAGAGTATGTTATCTAATACATTATCTAAAGCCTCATTATTAGGTTGTGGAGCTAAAAGCTTCACTAATGCAAACAGAGGAGGTTTCAAAAGGTTGCTGAATGTTACTATCACCGGCATCAGTCAGGCCAACCGACGTCGGCAGGGTAGAGACAGGAAGCAACCAACGTCGGTCAGTAGTCAGCCAGCGTCGGTGACCCCCAGGCAGATAGGGACCGATGTCGATCACCTGTGTGGTTTGATTTGTGAGTATGTTATAGGTAGTTAGTTGACAAACCAAGTGTTTGCATGTTTAGAGCTAATTTTAGACTGAGAGCTACGGATCTAATTATTGTAATTAGGTGTCTAATTATTGTTTGGATGAGATCTATATATTAGACTCATGGTTGTATTGTAAATTTGTGCTAGAGAGTAAGAGAGCAATATTATAAGCTCCTTCTATGTGTGAGGTGAGCAATGGTGTCTTCCTCCTAGTGCCACAATACCAAGTGTGGGTGCTGGATTGGAGAATCAACAGGGTTCTTCATGTATGTATGATCTTGGTCATCAAGTGAGCATGGATTCTATAGGAGATCTACATGGTAAGTAAGATCATTGATTTTTAGGTGTATGTGTGTGCAAGGTCAAGGTTCATAGGTGTGCAGAACCAGATTGATTTGTAGGTGTGCAAGATCAGAGAGGACAACAACACAATAGGGAGTAAAATCAGGCAGGATCTACTTGGAGTACAGTGTGTACTCAGATAGAGCAAGAGAGGAAGGCAAGGAAGATCCTTCCATAAGTAAGGACTATTGAGGTGTAGGTTGTTGCAAGTTTAGGAGAGATCTACTTGGAGTATATTTGTGTACTTATGGAGTGCATGGAGCACTTGTGGAGTGCGTGGAGCACAGGTGTAAGGTGAACACCAACTCAGTGTTTGAGTTGGGTGTCGGGACCTAAAAGAGAGAGCTTTGAGGAGAGAATTACTGTTCACTTGAGGTGTGGGAAGCCTCTAAAGAGGAGGTGGAGAAGAAGTGGCATCTTCTTTATTGTATTCTTTTCTATATGAGTTTTAATACAAGTTGTGTATTGTCTCTCATATCTTGTGTTATTTCTAGATTCTAGTTACTTGTTGATTCTAGTTATTTTCGCATATTAAGTTGCTTGTATTTGGTAATCAATTGTGTGCTTCTAGTATTCATATCCCAACACATGGTATCAGAGCATGTTTATTGTTCTAGGTTCTTGACAAGTGGTATCAGAGCTAAGGTTGTAGGAAGCAGTTTTATGTTTGGTTATAGGTCACTCTCAGGGGTTTCTGATTGAGTGGGAGTAGAGCAATGGCAGATGAAAGTAAGCTAAGAATGGAGGAGTTGAAAAGCATAGATGGTCACTTATGATCCTATGGAAAGAAAGAGCAGGTAAAAGAATATTGTTGGTTGGTAGCAGATCAGCATGAAGGAACTGAAGATGCAGATGTAGCAGGTGTTGTTGCACAGGATGCTTTGGAAGGTTTCTTGGATAAAGTTGAATCTTGGATAACAGATTTTGTTGCCTCTTTCCATGCAGCCCCAGGGAGAGGAGCTGGTAAGCTTTGCCAAAGAATTGGCAAAGGGGAAGTGAAGCTGAAATTGCAGGTGGAGGCCAACACACAGGTGTTGAAGGAGGTCATGTAGGTCCCAGGTTTGGAGATGTGGCTAATTTCTTTAGAAAAGTTGGGTGATGAGAGATGCACAAGAACTCTCACAGTGGATGCACTTGAATTAGCTGGTGGTAAGAAAATAGGTACTCTTTATCTACTTGTTTATATTACTGATTCTTCTTTTGTTGCGAAGATATGGCTTTGTAGGCTTGGTCACATGAGCAAAAAGGAGATGCATGTTCTTAAGTGGAAGACAGATATATTTGATAGGCTTAAGAACTAGAAAGCCTTGGTGTTTATGGAGGAGATGGCGGATAGAGACCAGTGGATGGGGATGGATACTTCTAAGCAGAGCAGGTTGGACATGGGATTGATTCAAAAGAGCTTGCGGGTAAAAAGTCATCACTTACAGGAAAACATAGGTATCGGCATCAACATGAAAACTGATGTTAGTAAGAGGTAAGACTGACGTTGGTCACGAGGACCGACGTCGGTAGCAGGGACACCAATGTCGATAGGGTTGGTAGTCAGGATAAGTGCAGGAACCGACGTCGATCAGATACAGACTGTGTGGTGACTGAGGTCGGTCACTGTAACAGATTTTGGGTGGATAGCAAGCTGTCAAGGAGTCTCAAATGCCCATATAGAGGACTGAAGATGTAATTAAGCCTCAAATTCATTGTTCCTCTTCTTTATAATTATTGATTGCAGAGCAGGAAGGATTTAGGAAACAGTGGGAGCATGGCATGGAGAGATTATAGAACTAAGCAGGAGATTTGGTAGGGTTGCCAGTAGGTATGAAAGCACAGAGACAAATGGATTCCTTAGTTGAAGAATAGAGAGAATAGACACATGAGATGGAAGGCCATGCCATATGGTCTTGAAAAAGCTGTAGGATAGTGGTACAAGTTTTGATAGGTGGATGACAAAGCATGACTTTAGTCAATGTCAGGGTAACTACTATGATTTGTCTTACTAGGGGGATGATGGTCATGACATCATTCTGTTACTGTATCTGGATGGTATGTTTCTTAGCAGGTTTGTACATATAGGGTTTTGTTGAGCTAAGGGTAAGATTAGTTCAGTGGTTTGCTATAAAGAATTTGGAGCAGCAAAATTCTTTGGCATGGAAGACATGGGAGATCACAGGGTGATTTTGTTTCCAGTGGGAGCTGATGTGAATTAGGTGTTGGCAAGGTTCACTACAGAAGATGCAAAATCAGAGCACACTAAGGGCTAGACAGTTCAGTGTTTGAAATCACATGAGGTCTAGTATAGACCTGAGTTTTCCCAAGCAGTGGGAGCTATCAGAGAGTTAGGAGCCAATTCAGGGAAGTGGATTCTCAGGGACTTGAGAGGGACCAGCAGCAAGTATACATGCTATTCAGGGTTAGGACATCACTACATGGGTTTTTAGGTTCGGATGTGGTAGGGTACTCAGATGACAAGAGGTACACCATAGTGTGTGTGGTGGGTTGTCTTCAGGATTCATCTTAAAGAGGGATACAAGCCAGGAAACAAATTAGATGGGGTACAGGTAAAGGTACAGTGCAACTATTTATCTCCAAGTGGGAGATTGTTAGGTTATGGAGATAAAAGCTTCACTAATGCAAACATAGGAGGAGGTTTTAAAAGGTTGCTGAGTGTTACTGTCACTGGTGTCGGTCAGGCCAATCGATGTCAGTAGGGTAGAGGCAGGAATCAACCGATGTCGGTCAGTAGTTGGCCGGTGTCGGTGACCCCCAGGCAGACAGAGACTAACGTCAGTCACCTGTGTGGTTTGAGCTATGAGTATGTCACGGGCAGTTAGTTGACGAACCAAGTGTTTGCATGTTTAGAGCTAATTTTAGATTGAGAGCTGTGGATCTAATTATTATAATTAGGTGTCTAATTATTGTTTGGATGAGATATATATATTAGACTCATGGTTGTATTGTAAATTTGTGCTAGAGAGTAAGAGAGCAATATTATAAGCTCCTTCTGTGTGTGAGGTGAGCAATGGTGTGTTCCTCCTAGTGCCACAGTACTAAGTGTGGGTGCTGGATTGGAGAATCAGCAGGGTTCTTCATGTATGTGTAGACACCACAAATGTGTCTGCACCTTGGTTATCCCCCCTTGTCCACTTCAAACCCATATCCTAACCCTTGGCCTTAGTCCCCTCCATTCATTTAATTAAAATAACTTAAATATTTCAATTAAGTGGCCCCCTTTCCACCTCACCCTTGCCACCTTGGATCCTCCCTTGGATCCCTCCACCTCCCTCCTAGCCTTTATTATGCCAAATCTTCTCATTATCTTCCTCCCGCACCCATTTAAGCATCCTCATGACCGTTCTTCCCACAATCCCTCGCCCGGCAGCGTGCAAGAATGGGCAGAGGCTATTTTTAGTCTCTGCCCCCATTCTACCACTACCGACGTTAGCGACCCTTCGACCGACGTCAGCGATACTGCCAGCATCGGCAGCCTTCAAGACTCCTTTCTGCATCCATTCCAGCCCCCCGGCCCCTTGAGCTCGCAAACTGAATTCTCTTGGCATTTTGGCATTCATTTCTTCTCCCTCTGGACCTCGTGTAATAGTAGCAACAGGTGTAGGGATTCTTGAGCAGAGATTTCCTCTTGCAAAGTCTTCTGTGGTCTCAACAATAGCTCTCCCACTCTTCATTCAGCAAGCTAAAAAGGTAAGCACAGTCTGTTATTTCATTTCATTTCTTTTCTTTAGTGTTCAATTGTTTGGTATCTGTTGTCTCCCACTCCCTCTGTCCTACCCCCTGAGAGGCTGAAAAGCCTTCTCAGGCCCTGTCCTCTGTCCATCTCCCTTTCACCTATCATCCTTTTAGTACAATCTCGAACAACTCCCTCATCCCTCCTGCCAATAAAGACCCTGTACAGGGCACCTAATCAGAACCAGACCATTCCCCAGTCCATTTAAAGTCATCCCTAAACTTTGTCTCGAACCTGTTCACAAACCAAACCTGTCCACAGTCCAGAAACCTGGCCTGACCTGACTACAGGCCACTGCCCCGACTGATGCCGGTTACTTCCTCGACCGATGTCGGCAGGATAACCGAAGTCGGCAGACCATACAACCGACGTTGGCAACATTCCCGACCTCGGCGATTGTTATCAGCCGAACAACTCCATTCAGGTAACCATTAGTCTTTTCTTTCCTTTTTAATTTGTTTATCACTTCTATATTCTGGCATTCTATATTTTCTTAGTCTTTTATCTGTCTGTTATCAGTGGGTTGACCTCCCTTGAGGAAGTTTTCACACTTTTGGGAACAAGCTTTCGCTTGGCAACCCACTGCCTATCCATCTAACATTTTCTTGTCCAAGTTTCTTTTTCCTTGCAGGTGTCATTCCTCCACAGCCAAAGAGGGGTGCCCACAAACGTCTGGATTACGATGCACAATCTTTATCTAGGCACTTCTAGCCTTGTCCATTTCTTTAGTTTCTTTATTCATCTTTTGAATGTAGAAAGTGAATTAGCAATAGAAACATTCTGGCACGCCCGGTGGGACCTTAGGTTCTTCCTCGGGTTCCTCTTCCTTTCATTCATTTAAGTGCATTTAGGCTCCTTCCTTCTTGTCTCTTTCTTCTATTCCAAATGACACTATAAGCAGGACTAAAATGAATCTTTCTTCCTTGCATTTCTAGACTAGTCTAAACATCATACTCTCAAACCCATTCTCAAACTTGTCTTCATCCAAACTTCATATTTTCGACTTGGGCTTAAAAACATACTGCATTGCATTTCTGCTTGTGCTTGCATTAGTCTTCACCTAGTAATTAGTAAAACGCATATTGAATAAATCATAGACACTTGATGTTACACTACCAAACCACATGCACTAAAACGAACATAAAACTTACTTGAGACAAGGCCCGACTGGGATTTCATCCCCCAGCAGATACCTTACCCATCCCGGTGACCCTGCTTGGATTTCATCACCAAGGGGGAAGCCCACTCCGTTCTCTGGCGAAGGATAAACTCTAGGCGAGGTATATCTTGGCTAAGCGAGACCAGCTAACCACTAGAATCGTGAAGCGAGGGGAGCTTGCTCCTTAGCACCAGGCCATGTACCAGACCTAACACAGATTTTTTAGCACCTAAAACAAGACCCAAAACTAGCTCTAGATTGCCTCTTCTAGGACCCTTCTTATAGCCAATCTCCCCAAACATTCATCTAAGGCATAAGCCACAAGATTCTAAGGTTAATTCCTAGGATTTATTGCTTAGGCTTGTCTGTCTCTCTCAGTTCTTCTCTTCTCATCTGTTTGTTTGAGTGAGTGAGGACGCTTTCTTCATTATTTTTCCAAGAATCTTAAAATCTTTTGGTTCTCTGGAAAACACAGTCACCGGCATCAGTTCTTCCACTGACGTCGGCTTTCCTCTCTTACCGACATCGGTTATCTGACTGACGTCGGCCATATTTATTACCGACATCGGTTTCTCAACCGACGTCGGTCTCTGTCACTGTCCTTTTTTTTTCAAAACCAGCAGCCTAAAACCTGTCCCTTCTCTGTCAAAAACTCCATCTTGGTTTTCTAAAATAGAAAAACATAGTTTCTAAAACCTGAACCTTCTTTGCCTTGCATGGTTTTGACTCGTAGCCAAGCCAAGGCTCTTGTCAACCACGCTAGCCATCAACCACTTCCGTCTACCCCGTCCGTGACCAAGCCTACAATGGAGTTTAACTCGGAGACTGAAAGAACTCCTATTCGTCCAACCCCACCACAGAATCCTATTGTCCAAGAAGGGGACCAAGATTTTGAATGATTCTTGGACCTCAACGTCAAGGCCTTGCAACACTCTCTCGCACATAGCCGAACGTGAGACTCCTTGGGCAATCCTATCTACGGAATGCCAAGCTCTCTTGCTGCGACTACGGCTGTATCGATGACATCCTTAGTTCAAACCTTGGACACTCAAGCCATCGCTTCGACCACTGACCAGACTTTGACCAATCCTCTAGGTGTGGCCTCTTCCTCTATCTTTGGGCCCACTTCCACTGGGGTTTCAGCCCCTCATCAACATCAACCCGCTCAACTGCTATCCACTCCTTTTCAAAACCTTGTCTTCTCTATTCTTCCTACCCTGGCCCCTATCAACACCAGGGTGGCTTCCTATCCCTTGGCCTCCATTACCACAGTCCAACCCCTCATGGCAACATCGGGCCTAGCTATGCCTTCTACCCAACCACCTTTAGCCTCTTCATCTATCCCTACAACTAGTTATCCCTATGTTGTGCCTTTACAGGGTAACCAACTACATCGTATGCCTCCCCTAGCCTCTTCCAAGTGCCCTATAACTTAGGGGGTGTGCCACCCGTCAATCCGTCGGCAAATATCATCAAAATGTTGATGGACAAGATGACCAGTCTAGAGACCTCCGTTTCTGGCTCACGCAACGCTCTCTCATATGAGCAGATTTGCAATGAGCCCATTCATCCTTCTGTCCCAATCAGACCATATCCTAGCCAGTGGGAGATTCCAAAGTTTTCTCGCTTTCAAAGCAAGGAAGACCCACAGCAACACTTACGGGCATTCAGACATGCCTATTACCTCATTGCCCATGACGATGTGTTGCTCTTACGCACATTTCCTATGTCTCTCTCAGGTGCTACGCTTGACTGGTACAGCTCCCTTCCTAGCCATTCCCTCTTCTCATTCACATAATTGGCCCAGCTCTTCCTTGATCACTTCTCCATCAACATCACCAAGGTCTCGATCACGGACCTCTATTCTATCCGGCAATTCGAGGACGAGTCCATAGCCGACTTCGTTGCTCGATGGAGAGGCCTCATCAATCAACTCTCCTTTTCCTTACCCCAGGCTGAGCTTATTGAACTCTTCTCCCAAGCCTGTGCTAGACATATTTCTTCCACCCTAAGGGTTCAAACCTTCTACACCTTCGACGAAGCCTTCACGATGGCCTGCAAACTTGAGTTGCGTGCCATCGAGGAGAATAAAGTCAAGTTGCAGAGCAAGAATCCCAGCTCTAAGACCAATGACTCTTCTTTTGCTAAGCCATCATCATCCAATTCTAAATCCAAGGCTTCAGCTAATGCCGTGGTTGTTAGACCTTCATCTTCGTCAACCAATCAGCCTGAGCCATCCACATCTCAGAGCGCCACTCACCAATTCCAGCAGAGATACGTACAACGACGGTATACTCCTCTCGGAGAATCATACGCATCTGTGCTGGAAAAGCTTGTTAAGCAGGGGGTCCTCAATCTCTCTCAAGCCCGACCTCCTCCACAATTTGATCCCTCACACGCCATCCCTACGTGGTATAGGGAACAATACTTCTGCAGCTTCCACCGTGTTAAGGGACATGACACGAAAAACTGCAAAACTTTTAAGAACATAATCCAAGACATGCTTGAAAAGGGGGACCTCATCTTAGATAATCCCAATGCACCCCCTAATCAGGCCATTGACATCTTCAAACAGCCATTCCCTAATCATCCACCAACCCAGAACAATGTCCAGACTTTAATTGACGACAATCATGAACACAACATTCAAACAATCAATATGGTCTCGCCTTTCGTCCCCAATCAACCTCAAGAGGTTAGTCCATCAATCAGTCATCCGCCGCTATATGGAGAAGGACACTCTTCTCCTTGAGGACACTCTTGACCAGACCCCAGCTCATTCTCATCCAACCTCTTCAAACACGTCAACATCTCACCAGCAAGACATGACCCCTTCTTCACCTCCTATTTTTGAAATCAATGCTATCCGTATAACCACTAGGTCACAAAAGGACAAGGCAAAAGAAAAAGCTGCCATTCCTTAGACCTATCCCTTCGTCAAGCCACCTCTTGCACCCAAGCCTAAAATTTCTATCCTTGGCGTGTCCCAGCCTTCTTCGTCTTCTTCTTCTGGGCTAATTCACGACTCCATGCTGAATCAGCTTCACCAGACGCCTGTAAAGATGTCTCTTTATGACCTTATCCAAACCTCGCCTCAGCACCATCAAGCCCTCATCCAAGCCTTGCAGGCAGCGGAGGTCCAACCTGAGGACCCCCAACCACTCACTGCCCTCGTCCATTCTTTATCTCTTGTCGCCTCCATCACATTCAGCGATTATGAGATTCCCACATCTAACACAAAAGATCAGGACGCCGCCCTCTTCATCACTGCCTATGTTGATCAGACATACATTAAATGCGTTATGATCGACGGCGGTGCTAGCATCAACATAATCTCTACCCATGCCTTTGATCAGTTGGCTCTTCCCAAGAATTGCGTCTCCAAAACTGACGCGATCTTACGCTCTTTCAATGACATCATCGCCACGACCATTGGCACAGTCATCCTTCACATTCGCGTTGGTCCATGCACAGTCTCGAAGCTCTTCTATATCATCGAAGGAGAGTTTTAATACAATATTCTACTGGGTCGACCTTGGATCCGTGCCATGGCCTGTGTCCCCTCTACCCTGCACCGTTGTGTGAAGTTTGAGTATGATGGGCAAGTCCACACCATTCCTGCTAACCCTTCACCCTTCAAGACTTGCAACACAACTTAACGTCCCAACGATGTCCTCCTTCCCATCAAGTCGTCAACTCTAACACTGCCTCCATCTATGGAAGCTTGGACCAGTTCACAATCAGCGGTCGCCCTCACCCCTCCTCTTCAAGCACCGACCAAAGACCCCATGGAAGACATCTTCCAACGACTATCACTTGGAGAATATTGCTTGTTGACCCTAGACATGTTTCAAACTCCACAAGAGTATGGACGCCTTCATCTCAGTCCCAATTACAACCATCAGATCGGGATGGTCATGCCTTATGGTCCTCCTCACCTCCGAACCAACTTTGTCTATGGGGGCTCAATCAAGCTCCTACCAATGACAATCCCCCCTCTTCACCCCAACCTTTCACATCAGATTTCTCATTTCTTGGCAACCCTGCCTTCGCACACACTTACCTTTACAGGTGTGCATGGAAGGGTTTTGGTTTTGGACGTTATGAGCAGGGCTCCCATCAGCCCATCGAGCCGCTCAATGATGACGATGCCAAGAAATGGTATGGCCTGGGATATCATGACCCCACTCAGGCTCCTTCCGACCTTTGTCCTGAGCCAACAATTGACCAATCTCCTCTAAACTCACCCATTTCTCCTTCATCACCTACGGAGTCGGTGGTTTCCATCCCTCCTAGTTTTTTTTCCATAAACACCATCCACCTAGAACCCCTGACCTATCAGCTCAATGGGGTGTCCAGATCCACCGTTTCATCTCGCAGCTTTCAGACTGCTGCCAACCTTTTCATCATCTCCTTAAGAAGGACGTCTCCTTTAAATGGGATGAGGACTGTTAAGAGGCTTTTGAAGCCCTCAAAAGCTATTTGGTCTCTCCACCAGTCCTCATTCCACCTAAAGACGACCAACCCTTCTACCTTTATATCTCTGCCACCAACCATTCGTTAGGTGCCATGATCGCGCACTGAGATGAGCATCATCGTGAGCAAGCGGTTTACTACATCAACCGAACACTAGTCGACTATGAAACTCGGTATACTCATACCGAGAAACTCTATTTGGCATTAGTCTTTTTCGCTACCAAGCTCCGCCACTATCTTCTCAACCATAAAACCTTTGTCGTCACTCACACCGACCCTCTCAAGTATATGCACTCCAAGCCATATCAGAATCAACGTATGGCTCGGTGGCTCATGCTGCTCGCTGAGTTTGACCTCAAATTCATCCAATAGAAATCTATCAAGGGGCAAACCATCGCTGACCAACTGGCAGATGCCCCTCTTCCCGACAACCAACCTTCACAGTGTGAGTTCTCTGACGAATCTATCGCCACACTTTCCACCGATGACAGTGTCTACCAAATGACCATGTTCTTTGATGGATCCAAATGTCAACTCGGTGGGGGTGCGGGGGTCATCCTCATCCCACTCGAAGGGGAGCCCATGCCTCTATCTTTCAAGCTTGACTTTGATTGTACCAATAATATGGCCAAATACGAGGCCTTAATTTTGGGACTTCAGACTGCCCTTTCCCTCCACATCAAGTCTATCAACATCTTCAGCGACTCGCAGCTTGTCATCAATCAAGTTAATGGTTCATACCTCTGTAAAAATGAAGTTTTGCAGAGGTACAAAAATTGTGCTAACCTTCTTTTGGCATCTTTCAACCATTATCTCTTGCAGACTGTTCCACGCTCTACGAACAAGTTTGCTGACACCATGGCTTCTCTTGCTTCGCATATCCCGTCTTCATCATCGTCATCTCAACTTTTTGTCACGGTGCATCATGTACCCTTGCCTTCATACATCTCCCCTCACATCGACCATATCAACACTGTCAATTCTAGCCCACAAGATGACTGGTATAAGCAACTAGTGGACTACTTGTCTCTTTCTGTCACTCCTCCCAACCTCTCTAACAATGCGCGGCGAGCTTTCATCAAGCGCACAACTCACTATACCATGCTAGGGGGTCTTCTCTATAAGCGAGGCTTTGACGGCCTCCTTCTTCATTATCTAAATGACGGGATTTGTGGCGGACACTTTAGTGGGAACTCGGTTGCCAAGCGCATCCTTCGCCTGGGTTATTATTAGCCCACCCTTCATCAAGACTATAGCGACTATGTTTGACATTGCATCAAGTGTCAGCAACACTCTAACCTGCTTCATCTCCCCAGCCACGCCTTACAAGTTGCTCAGGATTTATGGCCTTTCTCTCAGTGGGGCTTAGATCTCATCGGTGAGATTAACCCTCACTCGTCTCTTCGTCATCAGTCTATCATCACTGCCACTAAGTATTTCACCAAGTGGGTGGAAGCCATTCCTCTTGTCTCCACAAAAGTCGACAAAATTGTCGACTTCATCAGTAGCCACATCGTCTGTCGTTTTGGTGTCCCTCACAAAATCATCACCGACAACGGCAAGTCCTTCAAAAATAAGACTGTCCAAAAACTATGCGACTCATTTGGCATCAAACTCAGCTTTTCTTCGCCTTACTACCCACAAGCAAATGGGCAGGCTGAGGCTTCCAACAAAATTTTGACTAAAATTCTCATGAAGGTGGTCAACAACATAGGAAGGGATTGGCACATTCATATTCCCTTCACTTTGTGGGCCTACCGCACTAGCATCTGAACCTCTACGGGTGATACTCCTTTCTCCCTCATGTACAGAACAGAGGCTGTCTTACCTCTCAAAGTACAGATCCTGTCTCTCTGCATCTTTCCAATGACGACTTTCATCAAGATCGCTTAGCTCAACTTGAGTTACTTGACGAGCGCTGTCTTGCTGCCCTCAATCATCTCCATGTCTACCAAAGTCGCATAAAGCGAGCCTACGACAAAAATCTGTGAGAACGCGATTTCAACATCAGAGACCTCGTCCTCAAAGAGAATCAGCACATGACCAATATGGAGCGAAGTAAATGAGGCAAATTCACCCCCAATTAGCTTGGACCTTTTATCATCACGCACAAGTATGGGTCAGGGACTTATCATCTGTCCTCCTTCGATGGACGGCCAGAACTTGAGCCTCTTAATGCGTTGCATCTTCGACCATTCTTCTGTTAGTCGAGTGCTCGTCTACTTGACACGTAACTTGAGCTCATCCCTTGAGCAATCCTCGTCCTCTTAATCCTCATTCCTTTCAACCCTATTCCCCTTTAACAAGTCCTCTACAACCCTTTTATGATGCATGGATGCTTTGTCCTAATAAAAGGGCGTCCTTGAACTTCTACAGTCTTGTCCATGACTCAAAAAAAAAATAAAAAATAAAAAAAATCAAGATGTCAAAACATAATCCAAGGTCACAAAATCAAATCAAAAAGACAGACTGCTCCCTCAAAGGATAGCTGTATTATCATTACTGTAACTAATAGACTGATCCCTCAAAGGATAGCTATTCAAACATTATATAAAGTAAAAATATAGACCACTCCCTCGAAGGATGGCTATGACTAAATCTTGCTACAAACATCAACCTTTCTTAGAAGCTTCCCGCATTGATCAGCTTCGCAACATGACCATAAATCAAATGACATCTCTATGTAGACTTCCTGCATCGATCAGTCTACACCAAAAAAAAAAAAAACAAACAAACGAGTCATGGACTTGGCTTGTAGTTGTCTCAGGGTCTCCTATAAAAAGGGGCAAGGTTATTCCTGCTCTTAAACTGGGTTACCCTATCCTTCTCCTATTACCTGCTCAAGGGACTTCAAGCTCACTTTAATGTCAAAGTGATTCGATTACCACTCTAACACAACACTAGTTAACGATGTAATGCATGAACGGGGCTTTTGTTCTAATAACCCCTATCTATGCTCCCTTTCTGGTCCTTGTCAATGAAAGAGCGATTCACCTTTCACCTTTTCTCTACACTTTGGTCACATTTAACCACATCAATTGTCGACTCAACTCAAACCAAGCTATTTTTTATCCTCATGGCATCAGGCATCATCCTTGTCTATTTCACATAGTTTCTATGGACACCAGTACACATGGAAACTATCGACCAGACCCAATTTATTTTAAGCATAAACCAGTACTTGCTGAAGCATAAATGGACCTCCATTCATTTTTAGCATACATCCATCACGACTATGGAAACTTGCTAGGGATGAAAGACTCTCGACCAATTCTACAGAATACACCATCTGTAGCATCATCTTATCCTCATCTTACCCTCATCATTTCGACACTTGACCACATCCAATCATCGACCAATCTTCTCAATTCATCTGAACTACATTGGTCTGAGGCCCTATGACCAGGGCTATGTAGGCAGCACTCAGATAACACATCCTCTGAGGTTAGCTTGACCACCCCCATTTGTTCGTCTCTTTGATGGACAAACCTTCTCTTTTATGACTTTGATCACGACCAACTCCATCAACTTTGACCAAGACCAATCATTTTCTTTGACCATTCCTCCCTTTTAGGGAAAACTACATTGGCCTGAGGCCCTTCACACAAGGGCTATGTAGGTAGCACTCAGATCACATGATGTTTTCTGAGGTTAGCTCGGCCACATCCTTTCATCCATCCATCCCCTTGACCAATGACCATTGGAGATCATGCGTATCTCCTTTGACCTTCGACTACTTCCAAGCCAATGTTGCCTTGGTTGTTTTTGCGTGTGTGCTACCTCACGGCTGGTTAGCAGAATTGTCTGCAGACTATTTTTGACCCTTCACAAGTATAGGATTGCAAGCTAGTTGATCCCTACTACTTGTGGCATTTTTGTGTTTCTGGGAGCACTTCCTGAGCCTGGGATACATGGAACATGATGACCATTTGGAGCTTCAGGTTAGATTGAGTAACCCGATCAACAGACGACTAAATGCTGGGGCCCAATTACTTCAATTTTGGCACTCCTTGACCCTCGACATGCGACAATTTGACCAGACCATCCCGTGAAGTGGCATACGCGTAATCACGACTATTGCAGCATTTTTGCTCACACTCTTCTATCCATCTCTTTGTCAAATCGACACTCAATCTCCAGTTCCCTTCTCTCGACTATCGCTTTGAGGGGGGAACACCTCATTCTTTTTCTGGGGCAACCAACTCCTGTTTTTGTCTTGCAGTTTGTCAAGAACAACCAATAAGACAAAAAGGGGCAAATGTAGACACCACAAATGTGTCTGCACCTTGGTTCTCCCCCCTTGTCCACCTCAAACCCATATCCTAACCCTTGGCCTTAGTCTGCTCCACTCATTTGATTAAAATAACTTAAATATTTCAATTAAGTGGCCCCCTTTCCACCTCACCCTTGCCACCTTGGATCCTCCCTTGGATCCCTCCACCTCCCTCCTAGCCTTTATTATGCCAAATCTTCTCATTATCTTCCTCCCGCGCCCATTTAAGCATCCTCATGACCGTTCTTCCCACAATCCCTCGCCCGGCGGTGTGCAAGAACGGGCAGAGGCTATTTTTAGTCTCTGCCCCCATTCTACCACTGCCGATGTCGGTGACCCTTCGGCTAACGTCGGTGATCCTGCCGACGTCAGCAGCCTTCAAGACTCCTTTCTGCATCCATTCTAGCCCCCCGGCCCCTTGAGCTCACAAACTAAATTCTCTTGGCATTTTGGCATTCGTTTTTTTCCCTCTGGACCTCGTGCAATAGCAACAACAGGTGCAGGGATTCTTGAGCAGAGATTTCCTCTTGCAAAGTCTTCTGTGGTCTCAACAATAGTTATCCCACTCTTCATTCAATAAGCTAAAAAGGTAAGCACAGTCTGTTATTTCATTTCATTTCTTTTCTTTAGTGTTCAGTTGTTTGGTATCTGCTATCTCCCACTCCCTCTGTCCTACCCCCTGAGAGGCTGAAAAGCCTTCTCAGGCCCTGTCCTCTGTCCATCTCCCTTTCACCTGTCATCCTTTCAGTATAATCCCAGACAACTCCCTCATCCCTCCTGCCAACAAAGACCCTGTATAGGGCACCTAATCAGAACCAGACCATTCCCCAGTCCATTCAAAGTCGTCCCTGAACTCTGTCTCGAACCTATTCACAAACCAGACCTGTCCACAGTCTAGAAACCCGACCTGACCCGACTACAGGCCACTACCCCGACCGATGCCAGTTACTTCCTTGACTGATGTTGGTAGGATAACTGAAGTTGGCAGACCATACAACCGATGCCAGCAACATTCCCGACCTCGGTGACTGTTATTAGCCCGGCAGCTCCATTCAGGTAACCATTGGTCTTTTCTTTCCTTTTTAATTTGTTTATCACTTCTATATTCTGGCATTCTATATTTCCTTAGTCTTTTATCTTTCTGTTATTAGTGGGTTGACCTCCCTTGAGGAAGTTTTCACACTTTCAGGAACAAGCTTTCGCTTGGCAACCCACTACCTATCCATCTAACATTTTCTTTTCCAAGTTTCTTTTTCCTTGCAGGTGTCATTCCTCCACAGCCAAAGAGGGGTGCCCACAAACATCTGGATTACGGTGTGCAATCTTTATCCAGGTACTTCTAGCCTTGTCCATTTCTTTAGTTTCTTTATTCATCTTTTGAATGTAGAAAGCGAATTAGTGATAGAAACATTCTGGCACGCCCGGTGGGACCTTAGGTTCTTCCTCGGGTTCCTCTTCCTTTCATTCTTTTTCTGGGGCAACCAACACCTATTTTTGTCTTGCAGTTCGTCAAGAACAACCAACAAGACAAAAAGGGGCAAATGTAGACACCACAAATGTGTCTGCACCTTGGTTCTCCCCCCTTGTCCACCTCAAACCCATATCCTAACCCTTGGCCTTAGTTCGCTCCACTCATTTGATTAAAATAACTTAAATATTTCAATTAAGTGGCCCACTTTCCACCTCACCCTTGCCACCTTGGATCCCTCCACCTCCCTCCTAGCCTTTATTATGCCAAATCTTCTCATTATCTTCCTCCCGTGCCCATTTAAGCATCCTCATGACCGTTCTTCCCATAATCCCTCGCCCGACGACGTGCAAGAATGGGCAGAGGCTATTTTTAGTCTCTGCCCCCATTCTGCCACTGCCGACGTCGGCAACCCTTCGGCCGACGTCGGCGATCCTGCCGGCATCGGCAGCCTTCAAGACTCCTTTCTGCATCCATTCCAGCCCCCCAGCCCCTTGAGCTCGCAAACTGAATTCTCTTGGCGTTTTGGCATTCGTTTCTTCTCCCTCTGGACCTCGTGCAACAACAACAATAGGTGCAGGGATTCTTGATCAGAGATTTCCTCTTGCAAAGTCTTCTGTGGTGTCAACAATAGCTCTCTCACTCTTCATTCAGCAAGCTAAAAAGGTAAGCATAGTCTGTTATTTCATTTCATTTCTTTTCTTTAGTGTTCAGTTGTTTGGTATCTGCTGTCTCCCACTCCCTCTGTCCTACCCCCTGAGAGGCTAAAAAGCCTTCTCAGGCCCTGTCCTCTGTCCATCTCCCTTTCACCTGTCATCCTTTCAGTACAATCCTGGACAACTCCCTCATCCCTCCTACCAACAAAGACCCTGTACAGGGCACCTAATCAGAACCAGACCATTCCCCAGTCCATTCAAAGTCATCCCTGAACTCTGTCTCGAACCTGTTCACAAACCAGACCTGTCCACAGTCCAGAAACCCAACCTGACCTGACTACAGGCCACTGCCCCGACTGATGCTGGTTACTTCCCCGACCGACATCGGCAGGATAACTGAAGTCAGCAGACCATACAACCGATGCCGGCAACATTCCCAACCTCGGCGACTGTTATCAACCTGACAGCTCCATTCAGGTAACCATTGGTCTTTTCTTTCCTTTTTAATTGTTTATCACTTCTATATTCTGGCATTCTATATTTCCTTAGTCTTTTATCTGTCTATTATTAGTGGGTTGACCTCCCTTGAGGAAGTTTTCACACTTCTAGGAACAAGCTTTCGCTTGGCAACCCACTGCCTATCCATCTAACATTTTCTTGTCCAAGTTTCTTTTTCCTTGCAGGTGTCATTCCTCCACAGCCAAAGAGGGGTGCCCACAAACATCTGGATTATGGTGCGCAATCTTTATCCAGGTACTTCTAGCCTTGTCCATTTCTTTAGTTTCTTTATTCATCTTTTGAATGTAGAAAGTGAATTAGCGATAGAAATAGTATGTATGATCTTGGTCATCAGGTGAGCATGGCTTCTATAGGAGATCTACATGGTAAGTAAGATCATTTATTTGTAGGTTTATGTGTGTGCAAGGTCAAGGTTCACAGGTGTGCAGAACCAGATTGATTTGCAGGTGTGTAAGATCAGAGAGGACAATAACACAATAGGGAGCATAATTAGGCAAAATCTACTTGGAGTATAGTGTGTACTCAGATAGAGCAAGAGAGGAAGGCAAGTAAGATCCTTCCATAAGTAAGGACTATTGAGGTGTAGGTTGTTGCAAGTTTAGGAGAGATCTACTTGGAGTACGTTTGTGTACTTGTGGAGTGCATGGAACACTTGTGGAGTGCATGGAGCACAGGTGTAAGGTGAACACCAACTCAATGTTTGAGTTAGGTGTTGGGACCTAAGAGAGAGAGCTTTGAGGAGAGAATTACTGTTCACTTGAGGTGTGGGAAGCCTCTGAAGAGGTGGTGGAGAAGAAGTGGCATCTTCTTTATTGTATTCTTTTCTGTATGAGTTTTAATACAAGTTGTGTATTGTCTCTCATATCTTATGTTATTTCTGGATTCTAGTTACTTGTTGATTCTAGTTATTTCTGCATATTAAGTTTCTTGTATTTGGTAATCAATTGTGTGCTTCCGGTATTCATATCTCAACACGTGGTATCAGAGCATGTTTATTGTTCTAGGTTCCTGGCATTTCAAATTCATTCTATCAATTTACTTCTTAATAAAGGTACCACTTTAGAATGGATGGATCCATGTTAAAAATATTTTGATAATATGAAAGAGTCATTGCTTCATCCACCTACACTTCGTCCTCTTTCCAATGATAAACCTTTGATTCTATATACTTCTTCCACACCTATTTTAGTTGGGTTAATGCTTTCCTAACAATATTATATAGGAAGAGAGTATGTTATCTAATACATTATCTGAAGCCTCATCAATTATGAAACACATTATACCAAAATTAAGTATGATTGCCTCACCATCTATTTTGTAGTTAAAAATCTTCACCACTACATGCTTTACCAAACTACTTATGTCATTTTTCATTTTGAACCATTTCATCATTTATTCTCTAAATCATTTCTTCTTGGAGATAAAATTGGTAAATGGATGGTCCTCTTTATGGAATTTTATCTCTGTATCATCACTCAAAAATCTGTCAAAAGGCAAATCATAGCTGATCAACTTACCACTGCTCCCATAATATCCACTTCTTCTCTTCAAGATGATCTTTTAGATGACAATATCTTTTTCATTGAAGGTTTTAATCAAGTTATTTCTCTTAAAGATTATTTTTATAGCTTTACCACTGATCTTGAAACCAATAATCTTAATGAATCTACTATTCCCTCTAGTTTTACTGAACCAAAATCAGTTACTAAAGAGCTTCCTTAAATTAATTTTGACTTACATGAGGATACTTGGACCCTTGTCTTTGATGGTGCTAAATTCCTTCAAGGAGATAGGGTAAGTTTAATTCTCACAAGTTCTCTTGAAATTATCATTCCTTTCTCTTTTTGGTTCACCTTTGATGTCACCATTAATATGGTTCAATATGAAGCTCTTATCTTAGGCATGAGAGTTGCTCTTAATTTAGACATTCAATACCTTCATGATTTAGGTGACTCTCAGCTTATTTACCACTAAGTCAGTCATAATTAAGTGAGAACCTCATCATATATCATGAAATTATAACCACTCTTGCTAAGTATTTCATTTCTTTCACTATTGAGCTTATTCCTAAATACCAAAATTCCATTGCAGATTATCTTGCCTTGTCAACATCTCTCTTTCATCCACACCAAGTCCTTTTTGATCCTACTTTTATTATATAAATAAGAAAATATCCATCCTCTAATCAACCACCAGATTCACTTATTTTCCATATCAAGGATGTTACCATTTGATAAAACCTATGGTACCAAGACACTATTCAATTCCTAGAACATCAAACTTATCCTCCTAACTTAGACTCTCATGAAAAGACATGCATTTGTAAATAAGCTTTCAAGTATGTATTTTGACACAAAAACTTTTATTATCATAATTTTGAAGGTACTTACTCCATTTTGTTATGAAATATGAGGTCTCTCCTCTTCTTTAGCATATGGGGGAATTTATGGTGGCCATTGTAGCAAACATGCTACAACCTACAAATGCCTACATATGGATTAATTTTGGCCTACTCTTACAAAGGATGCAATTGAATATGATAAAAAATGTAATCCTTGTTAGGTTCATAATGATATAATCCATTCACTCCAGTTGAAATTCAAACTATTAAATCTTTGTGGCTATTTTTCACACGGGGATTTAATCTCATTGGTAAACTACCTCATTCCTAATATGGGCAGGTCTTTATCATCACCACTACCAAATATTTTCCTAAGTGGGTAGAATATATACCTCTTTTTAATGTTACCAGTCCTACCATTTCCAAATTTATTCTTAATAAAATCATTTAATTCTTTGGTGTTCCCTATACCATCATTTCAGACAATGGTGGTAACTTCAAAAACAAACACGTTAAATAACTTTGCAACAAATTTAAGATTAGTCACAAATTTTCTATGCCTTATCATTTATAATGAAATGGCCAAATTGAGGCCACTAATAAAATTCTCAACAAAATTCTCTAAAAAACAATTCATGAAACCCACATGGATTGGCATCTTCATCTTTACCCTGCACTTTGGGCCTATCAAACTAGCATATGTACTAACATTGGGGCAACGCTATTTTTGCTAGTCTATGGTTTTAAGTCAGTTCTTCCTTTATAATTTGAGATTCCCTCTCTTCATATATCTCTTCATGGTATTATTCCTGATGAATACTTATATGATCATCCTCATTCCCTTGATCTACTTGATGAATGTCATCTTTCTGCCTTACAACATAATTGCTAATACAAGGCTCATATTTTGAGATAACATAACAGATGTGTTAAAATCTGCCCTTTTAATGTTGATGATCTTGTACTTAAATTAGAATACACTCATGATAAAGAAGGAAAATACACCCAAAAATAGTAGGGCCCATATTTAGTCAAATATATTCTTGGTTCAAGCATCTATCACCTTCAAATTAATGAAGGTCATGTTTTTAAATAGCCCACCAATGAAGAATTTCTCAAAAAGTAATTTTCATAAACATTTCCTTATATTCATGCTTCTATCTACATCTATTAACACTTTTTGTAGGTTACTTACATGGGTCTCTCCCTCTACAACAAATTCCTTCCTTTCATAAACCTTTAGTCAGCCCTTTTGGTCTTTTGGTTTCTTGATGTATCATAGTCTTCTTTATCTTCTTGCATTTTCTATTTTTGACACCCATTGGGTTTTTATTTTGTGATTTTATTGGTAAGACCATAGATAGGACCTGGCTCTCCTCACAAAACTATAATCTTTTTACTTTCCTCACTTTATCTTTCAATTACTTGGTGGCACCCTCATGGATTTCTCTTTTATGAAGTTACAGTGTAAGATCATGAATAGGACCTAACCCTCATAAAATTATCATCTTTTCATATTTTTACAACCTTTTTCTCAAAATTTAGCTTTTACTTCTTTTTTTAGATGGAATTTTCACAAAAAAACTATGTTATCATGTTTTCCTCCACTTCCCTCATTATTATGATAAGGAATCACACTTTATTATCATTATATCTTTTTGCCTGTTGTCAATTTTTTTGAAATTTGAAGTAATTCAAATTATTCCATGTGTCACTCCTCTTGATTTCCCCTTTCTTTCCTTCCACATTGGATACAACAAGGTCAAATTTAATATAACACTTTTATTTCACCTAGATTTATGAGACTCTTAGACCCCATGCGCTTTGAAGTTTCTCTCTCGTAGCAACCTTATCCTATGTATTTAAATGAAATTTATCTTTAGCACCCATATTTGGTTTTCCAAATTTGCATGGAAAAGGAATAGAAAAATAAATCAATAAAGTTAAAATCAAAATCATTTGAATCAAAAGTCAACATAAAAATCTCAAAATTCAACATCACATAAAAAGACATGATTACAAGCACATCTCCTATCTCTAATCAAAGATTAAACTCCATAGTTGGCCTCAAATTGAGCCAAGGTCATTTGGGTATGGTAGGATAGTAGATTGGAATAAGGCAATTTAACAAAATCTATGGTACTACCTACTTTCTCACACAAGTACCCAAGCTTTGCAGTAGACTGATGGCTCTATAAGGGGTCTTGAGAAATAGGGAACACACTGTGAGGAAGTAGGTTAATTTTAATTTTCATGTGTATAGCCTTAATGGGATGATATATACACTTAATTTTTTGACCTAAGTCTTATGTAGCTAAGATAAGTTCATTAGATTCCTTAAGGTTGACAGTCCTCTTGTTTTGATACACCTAATTTGAGTGTCTTGACTTCAATAAAGAGTTACTCTACCTTGGTTTTTCCTTCATTATCCCCTCCACCCATTTCATTTTCCCCCTTGATAGACAAATTATGATTTTAAATCTATTTTTCCTTTTTTAATTCCTTTTTCTTCACCTCTTAAAAACATACTAGCACCACTTTGTTTTAGTTTTATCTATCCTTAAAGTGAAATAACACGTTTGAGAAAATATGGATTACTTCTTCTTTTTTACCATGATTTTACATTTATAGATGTGTCTTACTTTTATTTTACTATTTATTATTAATTTTACTATATTGTTGTTATGGACACCTGAGTTCATACCATTTTTCCATTATTGAGTAAGTTTGGCTTGTTACTTCTCACTTGACAATGTTGTTTTCTCTTTTATGCACCTTTTTCCATTATTGAGTGAGACAAGGATTGTTACTTCTCACTCATCAATGTTATTTTACCATTTTATTTATTATTTTTACCATTTGATTTATTTGATTACCATCTCATGTTTGACATGTATCCTTGATTTGACTTGGTAAGTTGTCCTTTCTTACTTAAAGATAACTTGTTTGAGTTTTTCAGTCTTTAGTAGCCTTGGATTTTTTATTACCTGATTTACTCTTATTTTTTGACTTGGTCATTTGGTTTAACATAGCACTTGTCACCCTAGATTTTCAAATTTCCCCATTACATCCTATCCTCATAGAACCAATTATCTTGGCTTTTCTTACATTTGTTTATTTTTGCTCTTTAGTTTTGTATTATT
The DNA here is from genome assembly GCA_037957365.1 of Torreya grandis. Lineage (NCBI taxonomy): Eukaryota > Viridiplantae > Streptophyta > Pinopsida > Cupressales > Taxaceae > Torreya > Torreya grandis. The sequence continues at coordinate 3,239,304 of JARHVA010000022.1, forward strand.
GTGTTTGCCAAAAGTATTTTTTACACCCTACATAATCAAATTAACAACACAATAGATAACCATTCCATGATAAAGGTAATTCAAGGTATGAATTGTATTTACTTTTCAATTATTTCCTTTTCAATTATTTTTTATTTAAAATATTGTAACCTTTTTTTAGCATTAGTGTTGTGTGTTACTATGTTCTTTCTCAAAGCACCATTCCTTGTTGTAACTTAGTGACATGTGATGAGATTCAAGTGGGTCATATGTATACATATAATATTTTCAAATTTTATCAAATACTTATGTTTTACATCTTGTAAGAACCCATAAAGACTTAATCTTTCTAAGTGCACATCCTAAGGGGTACACTAGGAAAGGGGTGGGTAGACCTTTGGTGATTTTAAATATTGTTGTCCCTTATTTACACATTATTACCAATCCAACTAGATCTTAAAACCATTCCCTAATCTATTACTCCTACCTTGCACACTCATCAAATCTTTTTCCTCTTTTCATCCCTCTTTTCCTCACCTTGAACCCATTTCACCAGTTGATTATACTAGGTCGACTGGGTCAACCCTATACAATTTTTATCCTTTAATTAATATAAAGGGTTGATTGGGTTAACCATGTACTATTTTGAGTATTTTTCACTTTGAGTTTCATTAGCCCTTTAGTCAACCTATCTCATGACCTAGTGATTTCTCCTAAAAACATATAGGGTCGACTGGGTTGACCCCATACAACCAACATATTCAAAAGGATTTAGGGTGAGATCTACCTATAAATACAAGATTATTTCATCATTATTTCAATGTGAAATCAAGAGTTATTATTCACTCATGCTTATTTAGAATCTACTCTTCCACCATTCTACTTGAGGAGTCTTAGCTTAGGGTTTCGAATTGGAAAATCTAGTCTTGTGGATAAGTCTTGGATGCTGTGGAATTTATTAGTAATCCTTACAAACCAAAACAACATCTTTCAAAGAATCTTTGGCCAAGGGAGAGATTGAGTCTCGATGGCTTCAAATTCAAGTATATTCTAACTTTGTTCTCCTCTCTTTAGTAAATAAAAGTAGCGTAAATATTATCTCAAATAATATTGCTCTTCTAATTCCATGTATTAGGGTCTTATTCATACTTATCTTAATTGATATTATCTTATACATTTTTTGATTTCTTTACTAACCCCTCATGTTGTGCTAGATATCCCTTCATGTTGTGCCACAACATTTGGTGTGCACTAGATTAGATTTACTTTCTTGTTTATCAGAATAGAGTAAACATTAAAATTAGGAATCTTTTAGGGTTTTTATATGACTGTGTTAGACTATAGGCTTTATAACCCTTCCTACCATGGTGTATTATGACAAGTGATCCCATAATCAGGTCTAGTAAATCCCCATATTGGTCATTATCCCACTTAGCAAATATATTCCCAGTCATAACTGTAGGTATACTCTATCTTATTTAAACCATGATTGATTTATAGACATGATGAATTTATGATTACATAAAAAAAGTAACAAGCTAACCTCACTCAATAATGGTAAAATACATGAAAGTAGAAATGAACTCAGGTGTCTACAAAAAGGGTGGTACAATAATGACAAATGGTAAAAGAAAGTAAATTATATTTATAAATGTGGAGCCATAGTTTCTCAAACATGTTTTTTTGGTGATAAGGATAGAGAAAATTGAAACAAAGTAGTGCTAGTGTGTTTTTAAGATGTGAAGAAGAAAGATGTATAGAAGAAGGGAAAATAGATTTAGAATCACATTTTTCCTATCAAGGTGGGAATGAAATGGGTGGAGGGGAGAACGAAGGAAAAACCAAGGTATAGAAACTCTTTATCAAAGTCAAGACACTTAAATTAGGTTTGTCAAAACAAGAGGACTTTCAACCTTAAGGACTCTAAAGAACTTCTCTTAGCCACACAAGTCTTAGGTGAACAAATGAAGTATGTATATCATCCCATGAAGGCTATATACATGAAACATAAAATGGACCTAACTTCCCATAATGTGTTCCCCATTCCTTCCTTATAGATCCATTGATCTAATATGAAGGTTGGGTACTTGCATGAGAAATTAAGTAGAACTATAGAATATTTGAATTCTACTGTTCGAATTTACTAGCCTACTGCACCCCAATGGACCTTGCCTCTATTATGAGGCCAACTATGGAGTTTGGGCTTTAATTAGAGATAGGAGATGTACTTGTAATCAAATATTTTAGTGTGATTTTAACTTTTGAATTATGTAAGTTGCCTTTTATATTACATTTTGTTTTAAATGGTTTTAATTTTAACTTTCTTGATGGTTTTTCTATTCCTCCTCCATAGGAATTTGAAAAACCAAATATGGGTGCTAAAGATGACTTTCATTTGAATACTTGGGACTTGGTTGCTAAGAGAGAACTCAAAGAGCATGGTGTCTAAGATTTTCATAAGGTCAGGTGAAATTAAATGATATCCTGAATTTGACCTTATTTTATCCAATGTAGAGTGATAGGAAAAGAAATCAAGAGGAATGAAACATGAAACTACTTTAATTACTTCAAACCACAAAAAATGTGATAAATAGAAAAAAAGGGATAAAATGATATTAAAGTATGATTCCTTATCATAATAGTGAGGAAATTTAAGAAAAAATGTTAACATGGTTTGTTTGTGAAAAAATTATCTAAAAAATAATCAAAAGTTAAAGCTAAGAATAAGGATAAAAAACTCGTAACCATTATAAAATAAATTCTAGGTAAGAAATGACAAGATGATTATTTTATGAGGAAGGCTAAGTCCTATCCATGGTCTTACAATAAAAATACTAAAAGAAAAACCCATTAAGGTGATAAAAAGTTTTGGAAAAATAAACAAGATAAGAAAATTATGGTATTTGTGAGGAAGGCCAAGTCCTATCCATGGTCTTACACTGTAACTCACAAAAGTGAAACCCAAGGGGTGTTAAATAGTGTGTAAAAAAATATGAAAAAAAGAGGATAAAATTACATCATGAGGAAGACCAATTCCTATCCATGGTTTTAATGTTAGGACCCGAAAGCACAATTGATTACCTTTGTATAAGCAAATAAACACAGAATTTAACCAGAATTCAAAAATAACATAGAATATGAGAGACAATACCCAATTGTATTAATACTCTTCCAAAAGGAAATACAACAAAGAAGATTGCTGCAGTCTTCTTCCTTACACACCTCTAAGGCTCCCACACCTCTAGGGCATAAATAGAAATCTCTTCAAGAGCTCACTCTCTCTCTTACAGTCCCAACAACAACTCAAGCACAAAGTTTTTGTTTACCTCCAACCAGACAGTATCACTACTACCAGTACCACTAGTCAGTATCACTACTGCCAGTACACAAGTGCTCCATACACTCCACAAGTGCTCCACACACTCCAAGTAGATCTCCCCTAATCTTGCTACCTATTGTGTTGCTGTCACCTTTGATCTTACTACCTTGCAGACCTCCTTTGACCTTGCACACACACACACACCTGCAAATCACTAGACCTTACTTACCCATGTAGATCTCTCTACACCCTAAAGAACCCTTGTCCTTGCCTCACCAAGTCCTTATGATTCTTCAACTAGTACCCCGATAGATCTTCTACCAGAACTTGCACAACCTATAGCTCTACTTGATCATACACACTCAGAACCCCTATGGAACTAGGAGGAGCTACCCTTGCTCTCTTCACTCTCAGAAGGAGCTAACCAAGCTCAACTCAAAATAGAACAAATTACAATACAACCCATGAGTCTCTTAAATAGATCTCATGCAAACAATAATTAGACATCCAATTGCAATAATTAGATCCATAGCTCTAAGGCTAAAATTAGCCTTTAACATGCAAACAATAGGTTTGTTAACAAACTGTCTATAACACTTACAGTTCTAAACTACACAGGTGACCGACGTCGGTCCCTATCTATCTAGAGATGACCAATGTTGGCTGAATACTACCGATGTCGATTGCCTTCCTGTCTACGCCTGACTGACGTTAGTTGTCCTGACCGATGCTGGTGATTGTGACACTAAACAACCTCCTCCCCTATTTGCATCAGTGAATCTTTTAGCTCCACAACCTAACAATCTCCCACTTGGAGATAAATAGCTACACTATACCTATATCTATACACTGTCTAATCAGTTTCCTAGCTTGTATCCTTCTTCAAGCTCAATCCTAAAGACCAACCACCACACATCATGTGGTGCAACACCTGTCATCCAAGTAACCTACCAAATCTAAAGTACTTGACCCTACATAGCATGAATCCCTGCTACTGGTCCCTCTTAGATACCTGAGAACCCCACTAAATCAATTTCCAGTGCTTCCTTCCTAGATTGACTACAAACTTTTTGACAGCACCCATTGCTTGGGCAAACTCAGGGAGTACACATGTGCTCAACCTCATCATGTGATTAGGGACCCTATTCTATGAACTATCCATCCATAGGTGTGCTTGTCATTCTACATCTTGCACTACCTTCACACAATCATCTTGTGACAACATCACCTTGTGATCTTCCTTGTCTCTAGGATTACTCATGCCAAAGAATTTTGCTGCTCCCAAATCCTTCATGGCAAACCACTGAACTAACCTTACCTTTAGCTCAAAAAAAATCCTATATGTTTGAACCTACAATAAGCTCATCCTCCACATACAATAACAAGATAATGTCGTGACCATCATCCCCCTGGTAAGACAAACACAATGGTTACAATGACACTGACTAAAGCCATGCTTTGTCATCCACTTGTCAAACATGTACCACTATCCTATAGCTTCCTCAAGACCATATAACCTGGCCTTCCATCTCACGTGTCCATTCTCTCTATTATTTAACCAAGAAATCCATTCATCTCTTAGTGCTTTTATCCTGACTGGTAACTCTACCAAATCTCCTGTTTGGTTCTTCTCCAAAGAAATCATGCCATGCTCCCACTATTTCCCTGGATCCTTCCTACTCTACAGTGAGCAATAAGTATAAAGAAGAGGAATAAAAAATTTAAGGCTTACTTACCCTTTTAATCCTCCACATGGGTGTTTGAGACTCCTTAACAGCTTGTTGTCCACCCAAAATCCATTCCAGTGACTGACCTCAGTCACCACATAGTCTGCATCTGATCGACGTTGGTTCCATGTGACTATCTAGGTCACCAACGCTGGTTATCCTATTGACATCAATCTCCACCTACCCAACACCACTGATTTTGCCTTCTACACATGACCGACATCGGTGCCTATCTACTCGACACTAGCTCCTCCTGATCGATGCTGATACTTGTGTTTTTCCTATGAGTGATGACTTTTTAATTGCGAGCTCTCTTTGGATCAAAACCCTGTCCAAACTACCCTGCTTAGAGTTACTCAACCTTCTCCACTGATCTCTATTTGTCATCTCCTCCATAAACACCAATGCTTTCTAGTTCTTAAGTTTGTCAAACACATCTGACTTCCTCTTAAGAACATTCATCTCCTTCTTGCTCATGTGACCAAGCCTACAAAGCCACATCCTTACAATAAAAGAAGAATAAGTAATACAAGAAAGTAGATAAAGAGTACCTAATTTCTTACCACTTGCTAATTCAAGTGCATCTATTGTGAGAGTTTCTATGCATCTCTCATCACCCAAATTTTTTGAAGCAATTAGCTACATCTTTAAGACTGGGACCTGCATGACCTTCTTCAACACCCATGTGTTGGCTGCCTAAAATTTTAGCAACACTTCCCCTTTGCCAATACATTGACAAGGCTCACTAACCCCTCTATTTGGGGCTGCATGGAAAGAGGCAACATAATCTATAAACCAAGATTATACTTTATCCAAGGAACATCCTAAAGCATCTTGTGCAACAACTCCTACAACATCTGCTTCTTCAATTCCTTCATGCTGATCTTCTACCAACCAACAATTTTTATTTACCTGCTCTTTCTTTCCATAACATCGTAATTGATCATTCATGCTTTTCAATTCCTCCATTATTAGTGTACTTTATTTTGCCATTGCTATACTCCCACTCAATCAAAAACTCCTAAGAGTGACCTGTAATCAAACACAAACCTGCTCCCTATAACCTTAGCTTTGATACCAACTATTAGGACCTAAAAGCATAATTGAGTACCTTTGTATAAGCAACTAAACATAGAATTTAACCAGAATGAATAAGTAACTAGAATTCAAAAATAACACAAACTATGAGAGATAATACCCAATTGTATTAATACTCTTCTAGAAGGAAATGCAACAAAGAATATTGCCACAGTCTTCTTCCTTACACACCTCTAGGGCTCCCACACCTCTAGGGTATAAATAGTAAATCTCTTCAAGATCTCACTCTCTCTCTTACGGTCCCAACAAAAACTCAAGCATAGAGTTATTGTTCACCTCCAACCAGATAGTATCACTACTACCAGTACCACCAGTCAGTATCACTACTGCCAGTACACAAGTGCTCCATGCACTCCACAAGTGCTCCATGCACTCCAAGTACTCAACGTACTCTAAGTAGATCTCCTCTAATCTTGCTACCTATTGTGTTGTTATCACCTTTGATCTTGATACCCCACATACCTCCTTTGGCCTCATACACACACACACCTGCAAATCACTAGACCTTACTTACCCATGTAGATCTCTCTACACCTTGAAGAACCCTTGTCCTTGCCCCACCAAGTCCTTATGATTCTTCAACCAGTACCCTAGTGGATCTTCTACCAGAACTTACACAACCTGTAGCTCTACTTAATCATACACACTCAGCACCCCTATGGAAATAGGAGGAGCTACCCTTGCTCTCTTCACTCTCAGAAGGAGCTAACTGGGCTCAACTCAAACTAGAACAAATTACAATACAAACCATGAGTCTCTTAAATAGATCTCATGCAAACAATAATTAGACATCCAATTACAATAATTAGATCTGCAGCTCCAAGGCTAAAATTAGCCTTTAACATGTAAACAACTGGTTCATTAACAAACTATCCATAACACTCGTAGTTCCAAACCGTACATGCGATTGATGTCAGTCTCTATCTGCCTGGAGATGACCGATGTCGGCCAAATATTACTGATGTTGGTTGCCTTCCTATCTACCCCTGACCGACGTCAGTTGGCCTGACCAATGCCGGTGACTGTGACACTCAGTAACCTCCTCCCCTGTTTGCATTAGTGAAGCTTTTAGCTCCACAACCTAACATTTACAATGCAATTCATGATAAAAAGGGGAACCAAAAGACCAAAAAGAAGGATAAAGGTTTGTAAAAATAGAGAATTACTACAGAGGGTGAGACCCATGTAAGTATATTACAAAAAGTGTTAGATAGATAGCATATATAAAGTATGAAAAGAAGGGAATGATTCTATTTTAACATCTATATCAAGGATGAGCATGTGAGAGATAATCTTATGTCTTAGAAGACTTCTTGAAGTTGATTGAGTTTGGTATCATTTCATGTAGAATAAGAGTGGGTATGACAAGATGTCCTAAATTCTAAAATGATATGTGGGTGGGAATCATAAGATTCCCTAAAGGATATATTAATATGTTGATAGGCATTGCAAGATGCCCCACAAGTTGAATAGAGGAAGAAAAGATAAGAAGGAAAGATCACCCCATATAGTATGTAAATGGATTCAAGTTGTCTAAGAAGATTTTGATAGGGGATATGATGTTTGAGGAAAGAAAGAGGATGATAAGTAAGAAGAGAGAGAAATAAGGGATAGATAAAATATAAATGATGTATTTTATTACCAAGTCAGCCACTTACTATTATATCAGCCAAATAGAAGACAAATAAGGATATAGGGTCAACCAAGTTGACTTAATATTATAAATTGAATTTTAAAAGAGAGTACAGGGTTGACTAGGTCACCTTAATACTACAAATAGGGATAAATGTAGTTTGATAAGGATATAGGGTCAACCATGTCAACTTAGTATTGTAACCTGACTAACAAAAAAGAGTACAAAGCCAAATAGGTTGAGTTAGTATTGAAAGCAAGGAAAAAGATAGTGTCATAAGGAGACAGAGTCAACCAGGTTGAGTTAGTAATGTAACTTGATTAAAAAAAAAACTATAGGGTCCACCAAGTCTATTTAGTACTACATGCAGGAAAAACGATAATTTGTAAGAGACTATGCCAAATAGAATGATAATGTGTTAAAAATAGGGAAAGTTTTTTCAATGTAAGTGAAGCAAGAAATGGAAGCATACATATAAATAATTGGATCAATGATAATGATCCAATTGGGGCACACAACACAAAACCTTGTATCAATAATGGTTAATGCAAGTTTTTACAATACAACACACAATGAGTAGAGTAAATAATCAAATAAAAATTAAATTCTAACTAAGTGGTCATCTTAATTGTTGCTAGATTATTATAAAGTGTTATTTTGAGTGTGATAGGTAAGTTGGCTAAAAATATGGAATTAGAAATAACTATATGGATGGTTTTAGGATGTTTGGGTTGAAATGGAACTATTTTGGCAATGGTACTGGCTTGGTAGTGGGGTCTACCCCCTCACTTCACAATTTTAAAATAATAAGGGTGTTGGGTTATTTTTAAATATATACCATTAACCATGTATTTATACTTGGACATAAAACCAAGTCATTTCCCCCCTTGTGATGAAATCCAAGTAGGTAGGCCTTGGGAAGATAAAGTTAACTATATTTTGAATATTTTGTGATTTGGTAGTGTATGCAAAAAGAGAAAAATAGTGAAACTAAATTGTAATTTGAAAAAACCCATCTAATAATACTATGTGAGCTACTCTAATCATACAAACACCTAAAAATAAAAGTGTGAATTGATTACTATCACATAGTAGTTAATTCCCAAATTAAGAATGGTATAGATTCAGTTCAGATAACACTATATACAAATAATACATAATAGAGTTGACTAGGTCACTAATATTCTATAAAAGAAATATTTTTTAATAACTAAGTCACCAAGTTAACTTAGTATTTTAGATAGAAGATAGGTTATAAAACTAAGTCCACTAGATCAACTTAGTTTGTTATAGGATTATAGTTTTGAAGACTATAAACGTGCAAAAAAATAGAACTATAATGAAGTATTGAATTTATAGAGAGAGAAAGAGAGGAACCTTAGTGGGTTGGAAGATGATTAGGAATGAATTTTTTTTATTGAATTACCTTGAATTTTTCTTGCAATTTTTGTAAACTAAGTCAATTGGGTCAACCTAGTTCTATGAAACCTTATTTGTTAAACCCTGATAAGATGACTAAGTTGACCTAATTGACTTAATTTGTCATCTAGATGTTTATTGAAATAATAAGTCAACTTGCATAACTTATTTTATTATTTTGATGATAATTAAAATATTAAATTGACCTACATGACTTATTTTATTGTTATGGATGTTGACTATAAGACTAAGTTGACCTAGTTAGCTTAGTTTGTTATCTAAAATTAAAGAAGAATACTATGTTGACTTGTCTAATATAGTAACCTATATATAATAAATATTTTCAAAAAATAATAGATTCATTTTGATATGAATGTGTTAAACATGAACATAGAAGTTAGAACTATACTAGCCTAGTCAGCCTAGTATCACAAATATATAAAAATAATAGAATGATAGAAATGAAAAGTGTGAAAGAAAAACTACAAGGGTTAGATTCACCTTGGGTTCACTATAATTTATGTAATGGGTAATGAAACATATCTAAAATTCAATTCTATCTTAGATAAGATAGATCCTACTTACGCTTTTGATTGGGTATACATTAGATAATCGAGGTCATAACCAATATAGATCTGTTAGACTTAAAAGGGATCTATTACCATAATAATATCACTATGGAGGGTATATACACATAATATTTTAAAATTTTATCAAATAATGATGTTTTACATCTACAAGAACCCATTGAGACTCAATCTCTTTGAGTGCATGCCCTAAGGGGTGCACTGAGAAAGGGGTGGGTAGACCCTTGGTGATTCGTAGGATTGTTGTCCCTTATTACCAAATTATTAAAAATCCAAACATTTCTTAAAACCATTACCTAAGATATTAATCCTCCCTTACACACTAATCTAGCATTTTCCCCTTTTCTATACCTCTTTTCATCACCTTGATCCCCTTTCACTAGTTGACTATACTAGGTCGACTAGTTTGACCTTGTATAGTTTTTAACATTTGAATACTATATAGGGTCAACTGGGTCGACCTTGTACTATTTATAGCTATTTTCACTTGAGATATTTGTTATCCCTTTGATCAACCTAGCTCATAACCTAGTGATTTATATCTTGAAAAAATATAGGGTTGACTAGGTGGACCCTGTACAGCTAACATATTCAGAAGGATTTTGGGTGAGATCCACCTATAAATAAGAGATAATTTCATCATTATTTCAATATGTAGTCAAGATTTATTATTCACTTTCACATCTTTACAATCTACTCTTCTACCATTCTACTTGAGGATTCTTAGATTAGGGTTTTTACTTGGAGAATATAGTATTATGGATAAGTTTTAGATGCTTTGGCCTTTCTTAGTTATCCTTATAAACCACAACAACCTCTTGAAAATCCCCTTTGGCTAAGGGAGAGATTGTGTCTTAATATATTCACATCAGATAATTATATTCTAACTTTATTTGTCTCTCTTTAGTATATATAAATAACATAAGTACTGGTTTGAATAATATTACTCTTCATATTCCATGTATTAGGGTCTTACTCATACTTAGCTTAATTGAGATTCTCTTATACATGTTTTTATTATTTTAATAACCCCTCATGTTATGCCACAATCTTTGGTGTATAATAGATTAGATTTACTTTCTAGTTTATTAAAATAGAGTGAAAATTAAACCTATAACTCTTTTAGGGTTATTGCATGATTGTGTTAGACTGTAGGCTTTAGAACCCTTCCTAACATGGTGTATTGTGACAAGTGATCCCATAATAAAGTCTAATGGATCCCCATATTGGTCATGCTCCCACTTAACAAATGCATTCCCAATCATAAGTATAGGTATGTGATATCTTCTCCAAGATAGGATTGATTCATAAACATGATGAATTTTTGATTATATACATTCTAGTGAACTCGACATGAACTTACCCTTGTAGGATTTTTTCACCTTATTTCATTTCTTTCATTCTTTCATCATTATTTTTATCATATATTTGCCTTACTAGACCAACTCTCACTTTTGTGTGAAATTTTTCAAGTATAGGCTATTGGATTAACCCTATTGACCTAGTATAGGTTTTCATACTTTTAGACATCTAGTCTAGACTACTAGGTTGACCTAGTTGACCCTATACATTTTAAGTACTTAGCAACATGTTTTTGCAAATATTGATTGACCTAGTTGACCTAATTAGAAAAATTTTCAAGCATATATCAAAATTTTTAAACAATAATATTCATTCTCTACATCTTTGATCCACCAAGGTTCCTTTCTATCTCTCTATCTCTTTCTTTACTATCTTTCTTTTTACAATTTTTAGTCTTATAAAATGCCCTTACATAGTCAACTGGATCGACTCTACTGACACAGTTTTGTGTTCTATGTTGTCTAGATAATTGGGTTGACTCTGTTGACCTTGTTTATTTTTAGACCTTTCTTTTGTAGTATAAGATTGACCCTATTGACCCTATTCTATATTTTTTGGATACATTATTGACTATATCTGTTAGGTTATGGAGCTAAAAGCTTCACCAGGATGCGAACATGAGGAGTTGCTGAAGTGTCACAGTAACCAGCGTCAATCAAGACAATCGACGTCGGTCAGGGGTGGACAGGAAGCTACCAACATTGGTCAGGGATCGGCTGAGTTTGGTCACCTCTAGACAGACAATGACTGACATCGGTCACCTGTGTAGTTCTAGAACTATGAGTTGACGAACTGTTAGTTTAACGAACCAGTTGTTTGCATGTAAAAGACTATTTTTGGTCTTGAGTTTCATGTCTAATTATTGTAATTAGGGTCTAATTATTGTATGCATGAGATCTATATAATAGACTCATGGGCTGTATTATAAAGTGTGCTAGTTAGAGTTGAGCTTGGTTAGCTCCTTCAGTGTGAAGAGAGCAAGGGTAGCTCTTCCTAGTTCCACAGGAGAACAATAGAGGAAGGCAAGGTAGATTCTTCCAATTGTAAGATCATTTGAATGGTAGGTTATTGCAAGTTCATGAGAGATCTACATGGTAAGTAAGATCATTTGAGTTGCAGGTATTTGTGTGTGTGAGATCTAGGTTTGTAGGTGTTACAAAACCAAGTTGATTTGTAAGTGGTAGCGAGATCATGGAGATCAGCAACACAACTGGTGTAGCAAGCTCATGAGAGATCTACTTGGAGTATGATGTGTACTCAATCATGAAGTACGTGGAGTACTTGTGTACTAGCAGTAGTGATACTGACTGGTGGTACTGGCAGTAGTGATACTAACTGGTTGGAGGTGAACGCCAACTCTGTGCTTGAGTTGTGTGTTGGGACCGTAATAGAGAGAGTGAGCTCTTGAAGAGATTTACTGTTTATGCCCTAGAGGTGTGGGAGCCATAGAGGAGTGTAAAGAAGAAGACTGTGGCATCTTCTTTATTGTATTTCCTTCTAGAAGAGTATTAATACAATTGGGTATTGTCTCTCATATTCTGTGTTGTTTTTGGTTTCTAGTTACTTATTACTTTTGGTTAATTCTACATGTTTAGTTACTTGTACATGGTAATCAATTATGCTTCCTAGGTCCTATCAAGTGGTATGAGAGCTAAAGTTGTAGGGAGCAAATTTGTGTTTGATTACAGGTCACTCTCAGGGGTTTCTAATTGAGTGGGAGTATAGTGATAGCAAAAGAAAGTATACTAAGAATGGTGGAATTGAAAAACATGAATGGTCAATTACGGAGTTATGGAAAGAAAGAGTAGGAAAAGGAAAATTGTTGGTTGATAACGAATCAGCATAAAGGGAATGAAGAAGCATGTGTTGCAGGTATTGTTACATGGATTACTCTTGTATGTTCCTTGGATAAAGTAGAATCTTGGTTTATAGATTCTATTTCCTCTTTCCATGCAGCCCCAAATAGAGGGGTTGGTGAGCCTTGTCAAAGTATTGGCAAAGGGGAAGTGCGGCTAAAATTGCAGATGGTCAACACATGGGTGTTGAAGGAGGTCATGCAGGTCTGAGTTTTAAAGATATGGCTAATTTCTTCAAGAAGGTTGGGTGATGAGAGATGCACAGGAACTCTCACAGTGGATGCACTTGAATTAGCTGGTGGTAAGAAAGCAGGTACTCTTTATCTACTTGCTTGTATTACTGATTCTTCTTCTATTGCGAAGAAGTGGCTTTGTAGGCTTGGTCACATGAGCAAGAAGGAGATGCATGTTCTTAAGAGGAAGTCAGATGTGTTTGATAAACTTAAGAACTGGAAAGCCTTGGTGTTCTTAGAGGAGATGATGGACAAAGATCAGTGGATGGGACTGGATACTTCTGAGTAGGGCAATTTGGACATGGGTATGATTCAAAAAAAGCTCACAGGTAAAAGGTCATCACTCACAAGAAAACATAGGTACTGACATCAGTTAATGGAAACTAATGTCGAATAAATAGGTATCGACATCGGTCATGTGTAGATCAGTAGAGTTGGTGGTGTTGGGCAGGTGGAGACTGATGTCGGTCAGGTAGGAACTAACGTCAATAGATGGGTCACTCATAGAGAATCGACATCGGTTAGGTAAAGACTGGGAGATGACTGAAATCGGTCACTGGAATGGATGTTGGGTGGATAACAAGCTATCAAGGAGTCTCAAATGCCCATGTGGAAGAGTGAAAGGGTAAGTAAGCTGCATATTCATTGTTCACCTTCTTTATACTACTTGTTGCTCACCGATGGTCAAAAACCAGGTAGATGTGAAGAGGCAATGTAGGTATAATCTAAGAAACAGTGGGAGCATGGCATGAATTCTTTGGAAGAGAACCAAGTGGGAGTTTTGGTAGAGTTGCCAGCTAGGATAAAAGCACTGACAGATGAATGGATTCCCAGATTAAAGAAGAGAGTGGATGGATACATGAGACAGAAGGCTAGGGTATATGGTCTTTAGTAGGCTACAGGATAGTGGTACAGGTTTGACAAGTGTATGATAAAGAATGGCTTTGGTCAAGGTCAATGTAACCATTATGTTTTCTTTACCAGGTTGGATAATGGTCGTAACATTATCTTGTTACTGTATGTGGTGTGGTTGCTTGTTGTAGGGTCACACATGCAGGGAGTTTCTGAGCTAAAGGTAAAGTTAGTTCAGAGGTATGTCATGAAGAATTTGGGAGCATCAAAATTCTTTGGCATAAGAGACATGGAAGATCATAGGTTGATTTTGTCTCTAGAGGGAGCTGATGTGAAGAAGGTGTTGGCGGGGTTCAATATGCAGGATGTAGAATTGGTAAGCACACCAAAGGCTGGACAGTTCAAGCTGAGCTTAGAACAGTGTTCAAAATCACATGAGCTCTAGTGTAGACTTGAGTTTTCCCAAGCAGTGGGAGTTGTCAGAGAGTTCAGAGCCAATTTAGGGAAGGTGGATTCTTAGGTATCTAAGAGGGACTAGCAGTAGGTTAACATGTTATGCAGGGTCAAGGTCTTCACTACATGGAGTTGTAGGTTTGAATGTGGCAAGTTACTTGGATGACAGGAGGTGCACCATAGGTTGTGTGGTGGTTGGTCTTCAAGATTAAACTTGAAGAGGGATACAATCCAAGAAATGAGTTAGATGAAGATACAAGTATAGGTATAGGTGCAACTATTTATCTCCAAGTGGGAGATTGTTAGGTTATGGAGCTAAAAGCTTCACTAGGATGCGACTAGGAGGATTTGCTAAAGTGTCATAGTAATCGACATCGGTCAGGACAACCAACATCGATCAGGGGTGGACAAGAAGCTACCGACATCAGTCAAGGATCAGCTGATGTCGGTCACCTCTAGATAGATAGCGATTGACATCAGTCACCTGTGCGGTTCCAAAACTGTGAGTTGATGAACTATTAGTTTAATGAACCAGTTTGCATGTAAAAGACTATTTTTGGTCTTGAGTTATGTGTCTAATTATTGTAATTAGGGTTTAATTATTGTATGCATGAGATCTATATAATAGACTCATGGGCTGTATTGTAAAGTGTGCTAGTTAGAGTTGAGCTTGGTCAGCTCCTTCAGTGTGAAGAGAGCAAGGGTAGCTCCTCCTAGTTCCACAAGAGAGAAATAGAGGAAGGCAAGGTAGATCCTTCCAATTTTAAGATCATTTAAATTTTAGGTTGTTGCAAGTTCATGGGAGATCTACATGGTAAGTAAGATCATTTGAGTTGTAGGTATTTGTGTGTGTGAGTTCTAGGTTTGCAGGTGTTGCAAAACCAAGTTGATTTACAAGTGGTAGCAAGATCAAGGAGATCGGCAACACAATTGGTGTAACAAGCTCATGGGATATCTACTTGGAGTATGGTGTGTACTCGATCATGGAGTACATGGAGTACTTGTGTATTGGCAGTAGTGATATTGACTGGTGGTACTAGCAGTAGTGATACTGACTGGTTGGAGGTGAACACCAACTCTATGTTTGAGTTGTGTGTTGGGATCGTAATAGAGAGAGTGAGCTCTTGAAGAGATTTACTGTTTATGCCCTAGAGGTGTGGGATCCCTAAAGGAGTGTAAAGAAGAAGACTATGTCATCTTCTTTGTTATATTTCCTTCTGGAAGAGTATTAATACAATTGGGTATTGTCTCTCATATTCTGTGTTGTTTCTAGTTTCTAGTTACTTATTACTTCTAGTTAATTCCGCATGTTTAGTTGCTTATACATGGTAATCAATTGTGCTTCCTAGGTCCTATCAATATCAACATTGTACCTTGTTTTAAAGTTTGAATTAACCTTATACATTAGTAATTAGTTAAAAGTTTCTTTTTTTGTTTATTTCATGCTTAGAATAGATCACTTTGTTTGATTAGGTGGTTTTTAATTAATAATTTCATTTCACTATTTTCTATTTTATGAATACATGACCAAATCACAAAATCTAAACAATAATTCTAACATTTGTCTACCCAAGGCCAACCTACTTGGATTTCATCATCAAGGGGGAAGGTGACTTGATATTTTGGTCAAGTATAAAGTGTGGTTATAAGTATATCCTAGCTAAGCACCTGATACCCTTGTCACTCTTATGTGTGAAGTGAGAGGGTAGGATTGATCTTTTCTCAATTGTATTTTATATGCAAAAACTTGCATTAGCCAACATTGGTACAAGGTTTTGTGTAGTGTGCTTTAATTAGCATTAATCTAATTGACTATTTGTTTCCCTTTTATTATTTATTTTCAAATTACTTGTAAAATTTATATTATTTCAATTCACAGTTTGTTATAGGTTTCTTAATTTTCCTTACCTATTATATCATGTTGACCTAGTCGACCTTATATCTTTTTCTAGCCTTTGTTCATATATTGTATCAACCTAGTTGACCCTGTATTGTTTTTAGGACCTATTCATTGTATTGGATCAACCCAATCAACCTTATACTATTTTTTCCTTCCCTATTTATCATTTTAGTTCTCTATTTCTCATTTTATACATTTTATTCATCTCTCTTTAGTCATAATGAAGTCTCCTATCAGAATCTTCTTGGATAGCTTGAATCCATTTAGATACTATATGGGATGTTCATTTATCCCTCTCTTTTCCTCCCAAGATCACCATCACTCTTGGGGCACCTCTTCTCCTCTTTCATTTGTGAAATGTAATATGGTGAAAATAACACCTCAAGATGAAGTTGATGGATTTAATCCTTTCCTTACTTATCAATAAACTTATCATTTTCAAATTATTCAAACTAATGTTGGAGTAATTAATACAAGTTTACTTTAAAATCCCACTAATAATCCTTCTTCTAGTAATCCTCCCCCTAACACCAATTGGGTGAGTGCTCCTACCAACACCAACCCACCCCCTGATACAACTCAACTTTTAGCCTATGTTATCCAATAAATGAACATAATGCAAAATTATAACACCAACCAAATGATGCAACTTCAATAATATTTAATTAATGTAGCTAAACAACCTCCAACTATTCATCCTCAAGCTAATCCCAATTTCATTCCTCCACCTCTTTGGGATGCCTCAAATAATGTTATTCTTTAACCCATAATGAGTAACAAAATGATTCAAACCATTAAAAATATGCCTTTATCTCCCTTCATTGTATCCATTGATATTGATAACATATCTTTAACTATCAAGTATGATAAGACTAAAGACACTACCTCCTTTCTCAAAGCCTTTAGTAACCTTTATAAAGAGTGGATCCAAACTAATACCTTCACCATAACTAAACTCTTAGTGAAAACCTTCATTAATTATGTATTATAATGGTATAATAAACTTCCCCAACATTCTCTTTGGAAACTTGAATATTTGGTTAATCCTTTGGTCAAAGAGCTTCAACACAATGATCTTCCCAAAAATTGTCTTAGCTAATTATTTAATGCTAATCAATCTCCCACTGAATCAACTAATGAATTTATAAAAATATGGAAATATTTATCTCATAAATCTAACCATAACATTAATAATGATAAATTATTCAAACTCTTTATTACTGATTTGACTCCCACTCTGAAATATAAGGTTCAAACCTTTACTCCTTAAACACTTAATGAAGTTCTTAGTCAAGCTAAACATCAACACTTTCTTATGAATCAATTATAACCTAATACTAAACTTATTAAATTATATTTCCAAACATATAATTATATCACTATTAATACTTTAAAAACCAAACCAAGAGTTTCCAAAATTGATGTTCCTTTACCTTCTCATACACATCTTTTGGTTCAACAAATGAAACAATTTTTACCATCCTCAAAACCCTTCATCTATCCCAATACTCCTCCTAAGTGGTATGACACCAATATATTTTGTTGGTTCCATACCAGCATTAGGAATTATCATGAATTTTATAGAGGGATCATTAAATTTGTTTTCTCCTATATGCTTGGTGATTCATTAAATCATGAAGTTATGTTCAATCTTCATCATCAAGAATACACCACTGATTTTCAAAATTGACAAAATTATAAAGCTTCTACCTCAAATAACCAAAAATATTCTTCAAATAATCAATAAAATAATAAGAATGTTTGTGACATTGACACTGACTATGACTAATATTTTAACAATTCTTAATATGTCAATACTGCTAAGGTTAAATACCATTGTAAACTATCTCACAAAGATCCCATTACCAAACGTAAGAAGCCATCTTTGGAAGAACAACTTCTTAAAGATACTACCACTACTAATGTACTTTGGAATCTCAAGAGAAAACATCTCCTCCTGTCAATCCTCTAACCACATCTATTCCTCCAAAATCTAATTTACCTCCTTAACTTCATGTTGGTTCTTCTAAGTCTCATTAGACATTTCTTGAATAACTCAACTCTATGCCTTGTAATATTCCACTTACGGAGTTGGTTCATACTTATCCATATAATCATTTATTTGTTATACAATATCTCTAAGAAATTGATGATCCATCCTCCTTAGATGAAGCACCACATTCTATTGAATCCTAACTATCCAATGTAAATACCATTGAAACTATTTGTCCTTCCAAACCTTATATTTAATTCCTTTAAGAGGTTATGATCAATGATGAAATTATCTTTCATGCTGATGATCCACCACTTTTTACCAAAGTAGCCATTAATACCACTCTTATTCATAAAGTTCTAGTTGATAAAGGTTTTGGTATTAATGTAACTTTTTTATGTCTCATCTAACAACTTGATTTTAAAAAGGATCATCTCAATCAAACTTGTCTTACTTGTCATAAAACTAATCAAAAGCCACTTGGTTATATTTGGATTCTACTAACCATTAGACCTAAGACTATTCTAACCAAGCTTATGGTCCTTGACTTACCCCTATCTTATAACGTACTCCTTGGTCATCCATAGACTCATTGAATGAGGGCCATTGCTTCTTCCGTTAGTCATGAATTAAATTCTTACATAATGAAAAATAATATAAGAATGAAGCTAATCCCAACTCATGAAGCATTCAACTTCCTAATCCTAAATGATAATATTGAATTTCTATAATTTAGAAGATCAATAGTGCTCATTTACCCAAGTCTATCAACGTGAATCCTAATTTACAAGTTACTAATTTGGATTTCAATGATGATGAACCCAATGATTTGCAACATACTTGAAATACTACCAAGTTACCTCCCTATATTTCATAATGGATTTCTCCTTCTCTATTACCCAAGGATCATATTGTTCATCTTATTGATGATATTACTAATTTTCCCCCTTCATGAAATGCTCAAGAACCTTCTCTACCTGAATATGCCTTCACTTGAAATGATTTTAAAATGGCCAAATTATTTCAAGATCCTCTCATCATGTCTCCTTGTACATTTAGTAATACCAGGATTTCACCCTTTGAAACCCCCCTTGATTCTCAATCATGTACAATTTTTTCAACATATGATGATAATTATATCATGGCCTAAGATTAATCTAGAGACTTGGGTGTCCATCATTACCAAAAAGCCTTAGCCTAAACTCATGATTGTAATCAGTGTGTTCATACCATTTCTTTGGATCATACCTTAGGTCATGTGCCTCCTGTCAATTCTCCTCTTATCAATACTCCTTGGGTGTTAGAGTGAATTATACCTTCTAAACCTCCAAAAATTTATACATCTCCTTTACCACCTATCGATCTAATCATTACCTATAATCCTTCTCCCATCATTGAACCCATTGATATTCCAACCTCTTATGTTCCATTTACTTATTCTACTCCTAAAATTATGCTAGATGATAATGAAACCAATGTTCATCGGATACATTCTAAGTATGATCACCATGGTAATCAATTTCTAGATATTGAATTAAATGTTGAGTATTATGGTCTTATTTCTACCTTTCCTAATGATGAAGATATTCTTAAGTTACTTTATGCCCAAGAACCTCAACTTCCTTAGCAACATCATAAACTTGGAATTTTTAAGATTAAAATTCCTTGCTTAAACAACTTTGTTGATATCATTGATCCTAAAACAAATTCAATCTATGCCTTGCCTAATACACCATGACACTTTTAAGATGAAAATGCCATGCTTATTGAAAAAATCACTCACATTGAATATGGTACTCTATCTTTTCCTTGACCAATTACTATCTCTCATGAACTCTCACCTATCAAAAATGATAATTTTAGCTTATTCATTGACAAATATCATGAGGCTTTCACTTGGTCCTATGAAGACATGATCGGCTTTGACCCTAACATTGTGGAGCATAACATCATTGCTTATCATGATGTCAAGTTTGTGCATCAAAAACAAAGAAATTTTCCACCTGAAGTTTCCACTTCATGTCATAAGGAAATCATCAAATTACTTGATGCTAATTTTATCAAACCAATGGATTATTTTGAATGGGTTTCTAACATTATTCCCATTTGGAAGAAATTCATTATGGTAATTCCTATTTCTATTGATTTTCATAATCTTAATATTGCTTGTCCCAAGGATAACTTACCTTTACCTTCAATAGATGTCATTATTGATTCCATGGTTTGTTATGAAATGTTATCTGTTATGGATGGTTTCTTAAGATACAATCATATTCATATCACTATTAAGGACCAACATAAGACTAATTTCACCATGAAATGGTGTACTTATTACTATGTCAAAATGCCCTTTAGTTTTACGAATACTAGAGCAACTTACAAATGAGAAATGAGTCACATCTTTCATGATCTCATTGCTAAATCCAAAAATAATAAGAATAATCTATATGATCTTTCTATCATCTTTGATGATCTCCTTAAATATAAAATTAGACTTAATCCTTACAAATGTGTCTTTAGAGTCATATCCCAAAAATTGTTAAGATTCTTAGTCTCTCTTCATGATATCAATCTTGACCCTACCAAAATTAGTGCTATCATCAACATGCCTATTCCTTATTTTATTCCTAATATTTTAACTTATTTAGACAAACTTGGGGAAATTAGGCAATTCATCCCTAAAATGGCATGTGAAATTCACTCTATAAAATCACTTCTCAAGAAAGGTACTACTTTATAATAGATGGATCCATGTCAAAAATACTTTGATAATATGAAAGATTCATTGCTTCATCCACTTACACTTTGTCCTCCTTCCAATGATAAACCTTTGATTATGTATTCTTCTTCCACACATTTTAATTGGGGCAATGCTTTCCCAACAAGATGATATGGGAAGAGAGTATGTTATATACTACATTATCCAAGGCCTCATTGATTATGAAACATATTATACTAAAATTGAGTGTGATTACCTTTCCATCTATATCACAGTTGAAAAGATTTTCCATTATATGCTTTATCATACTACTTATGTCATTGTTCTTTCCGACACCTTTGTCATTTATTATCCAAATAATTTCTTCCTAGAGATAGAATTGATAAACAGATGGTCCTCCTTATAGAATTTTATCATCGCATCATCACTCAAAAACATTTCAAAGGGTAAATCATAGTTGATCAACTTATCATAGCTCCCATACCAACTACTTCTTCTCTTCAAGATAGTCTTCTAGATGAAAATATCCTTTACATCAAAGGTCTTAATCAAGATATGATTATTTTCATAACTTTAACACTGATATTGAATCTAATAATCTTGATAAATCCACTACTCCTTTGGGTACTACTAAACCAAAAGTAGTTATAGAGAAGACTCCAAAAATTAATGTCAGCTTGCATGAGGATACTTGGAACATTCAATTTGATGGTACTAAATGCCTTCAAGGAGCTGGGGTAGGTTGCATTCTCATAAGTCCTTTTAGAAAGATCATTCCTTTATATTTTTGATTCACCCTTGATGTCACCAATAATATGGCTAAATAGAAGCTCTTATCTTAGGCATGCGAGTTGCTCTTGACTTAGATATTTAATACCTTCATGCCTTAGGTGATTCCTGTCTTATTTTCCATCAATTCAATGGTGATTATCAATATAAATGTGAGAACCTCATCACATATCATCAAATTTCAACCACTATTTCTAAGGATTTCATCTCTTTTATTATTGAACCTATTCCTAGAGGTCAAAATTCTATTGTTGATTTTCTTGCCTCTTCAGCATCTCTCTTTCATCACACAAAGTCCTTTTCAATCCTACTTTTCTTATACAAATAAAAAAATATCCATCTTCTACTCAACCATGGGATTCTCTTATCTATCACATCAAGGTTTTTACCATTTGATAAATCCCATGCTACCAAGACACCATTCAATTCTTGGAACATCAAACTTGTCAAGGGATCTGTAGCTCTACCAATTAGAGCACAATTGATTACTTTCTTATATGCAATTAAACACAGAATTATACCAGAATGATAAAGTAGCTAGAAACTTGAGACAACAAAGAATTTGAGAGACAATACACACTCTTGTATTAAATACTATTAGAAGAAAATACAATAAGGAAGATGCCACTTCTTCCTCCACCTCAAAGGCTTGCCACACCTCAAGACCTTCTTCCCTCTCTCTCTCTTGCTCAACACAACAACTCTAAAGCTTGAGTTGCTATCCCTCCTTGAATGCTTCAGTTGATCTCCTTGACCTTACACCTGTAGATCTCCTTGACCTTGCTATCTTCAATGCCTTTACTTGCCTTAGGATTATTTTACAATACATGCCTTATGGGTCTATAAATAAGATCCCATGCTTAAAAAAATAGAAGTCTAACTACTAAAATTAGACACACAACTCGCGACTTAAATTAGCCCCTTAGCATGCAAACACTCGATTCAACTAACTGACTGTTCGTCAACAGCAATTTTGAAAATACATAGGCGACCGATGCTGGTCCCTGCTGGTCTAGTGCTGCCGACGTCGGCTGACTTCCTGTCATCACCAGTCTCCTTCTCCACTGCACTTAACCGACGTTGATCATACTACCAACACCGGTGGCTCTAGTTCTTCAGCATCCTTCCTTCTAGTGTCTGTAAATAGTTGAAACTTTTAGCTCCACACCACAACAATCTCCCACTTAGAGATAAACAACTACAACTTGTACCTTTACCTGTAAACCATCTATTTTGTTCCTTAGGCTCTGTATCCCTCTTCAATGTCACTCTTGAAGACCAACCACCATGCAAACCTGTGATGCAATCCCTGTATCTTATGCCACAAGAATTTTGCTGCTCCCAAATTCTCCATGACATACTTCTGAACCAACTCTACCCTTAGCTCAGAAAACTCCATGTATATGAAACCCTGCAACAAGTAACACAATATAGTAACAGGATAATGTAGCTAATATTATCCAACTTGGTAAAGATAAAATACAATGGTCAAACCTCCATTATTTTGCAACATAATCAAGACCATATACCATAGCCTTCTGTCTCATGTATCCATCCACTCTCTTCTCTAAAATGGGAATCCATCCCTCTATCCAATGCTTCCTTCCAGCTAACAACACTACCAACAAATACCTGTTTGGTTCTCCAAGGACTCACACTCCTCATCCATGCCAAGCGCCCACTGTTTCTAGATTCTACCTGCATTGCTTCTTCCATCTTCCTAGTTCGTGACTATCAGTAAGCAATATAAAGAAGGTGAACAATGAATATGAGGTTCACATACATTTTTCGACCTCTACATGGGTGTTTGAGACTTAGTAATTCACCCAACATCCGTTCTAGTGACCGATCTAGGCCATCTCCCAGTCTACTTTTGACCGATGTCAGTTCCCTGCACTGATCTTGACTACTGACGTCATTTCCCTGGCTGACGCCAGTGTCCCTCCTGTCGACGTCGGTCCTTATGACCGACGTCGAACTTCTCATGTCTGACCTACCGACCCTGCTAGTCTGCACATGATCGATGTCGGTACCTGGATGACTGACGTCGGTGCCAAGCTACCGACATCGATGTCTGTGTGTTCTTGTAAGTGATGAAATTTTCATCTGCAAGCTCTTCTTAGATCATACCTCTGTCCATGCTACCCTGCTCAGATTTATTCAGCTCGTGTGACTGATCTCTGTCCTTCATCTCCTCCATAAACACCAAGGCTTCTTTGTTCCTGTCAAAAGCATCAAATTTCCTCTTTCTGCAATGAACTGTATCTATGCTTTCCAAATTTGAATGCATACCTTTTGAATCAAGAACTTCCATTCCCTTCTTGTTCTTGTGACCAAGACTATTAGGCCACATCTTCGAATCTACACCTGAAGTGGAATCAGTAATACAAGTAGACAGATAAAGAGTATCTACTTTCTTACCTCTTGCTAGAATAAGTGCTCCCTTGGTAACCTTCCAAGAATCTGCTGTGAGGGTTATTGTGCATCCCTCATCTCCCAACCTTCCTACAGAAATCAGACTCTGCTTCAGAATTGGAACATGCATGACCTCTTTCAACACCCATGTGTTGTCAATCTACAATCTCAGCTGCACTTTCCCTTTGCCAACTATCTGACAAGGCGTACCATCCCCTAAATAAAGAACTCCAAAGTCTCCCTGTTCATACTCGTAGAACAAATCTCTGTTTGGGGATGCATGGAAAGATGAACCAGAATCTAAAATCCATGATCCTACTTGACTATCTGAAGAAAGTATGAGAGCATCCTGCATCACGATATTTGTATCCTTTGCTTCTTCCATACTTGCATGTTGATTCTCTTTATCTCTCAACCAACACTCCTTTGTATGTCCTTTCTTTCCACAAAACTAGCAGGTAATACCTTTGGAATCAGATCTCCTTCCCGACCTTGATTTCCCTTACTCAACCTTCTCCCTTTGCCTTTCCCTACTTTCTGCACTTAGAGCATTCCCTGATGATTCACCTATGCTTCTCCTACGTATTTATTCATTCAAGATCACACTCACAACATCATCAACTTTTAAGATTGTAGAAGCAGATGCAGAATTACTTACTGCCATAACCAAACTGTCCCAACTTTCAGGCAAAGAACATAAAATCAAGAGAGCCTTTACCTCATCATCAAAAACAATATTGATTGAAGCTAATTGGTTTACCAAACCATGGAAATCACTGAGATGAGTATGTACTGATCCACCTTCCTGCATTTACAAAGTAAATAGCTGCTTCATAAGATATACCTTATTAGAAGCTGAGGGCTTTTCGTATAAATTTGCCAAGGACTTTATCAACTCTTCCGTTGTCTTGCACTGTGATAAGCTAGAAATCACAGATGATGCAAGGCTCAACCTTATGGTACCGAGAGCCTTCCGATCAAGAATGTTCCATTCTTCATCCTTCATATCTGTGGGCTTGCATGTAACCCCACCCAACGGTAAGTACAGATCTTTTTGATACAGATAGT
Organism: Torreya grandis; assembly: GCA_037957365.1. NCBI lineage: Eukaryota > Viridiplantae > Streptophyta > Pinopsida > Cupressales > Taxaceae > Torreya > Torreya grandis. The sequence continues at coordinate 3,264,706 of JARHVA010000022.1, forward strand.
CCTCAATCTGCATCCTCTAATGTTGATAATTCTTGCCGTTAAACTTCTCCATTCGTAGTCTACTTTCTTCTGCCATTGCTGAACTCCCACTCAATCAGAAAAACCCTGTGAATGCCCTGTAATCAAAAACAATACCCTGCTTCCTGCAAACCGTAGCTCTGATACCACTTGTCAGGGGATCTGTAGCTCTACCAATTAGAGCACAATTGATTACTTTCTTATATGCAATTAAACATAGAATTATACCAAAATGATAAAGTAGCTAGAAACTTGAGATAGCAAAGAATTTGAGAGACAATACACACTCTTGTATTAAATACTACTAGAAGAAAATACAATAAGGAAGATGCCACTTCTTCCTCCACCTCAAAGGCTTGCCACACCTCAAGACCTTCTTCCCTCTCTCTCTTGCTCAACACAACAACTCTAAAGCCTGAGTTGCTATCCCTCCTTGAATGCTTCAGCTGATCTCCTTGACCTTACACCTGTAGATCTCCTTGACCTTGCTAGCTTCAATGCCTTTACTTGCCTTAGGATTATTTTACAATACATGCCTTATGGGTTTATAAATAAGATCCCATGCTTACAAAAATAGAAGTCTAACTACTAAAATTAGACACATAGCTCGTGACTTAAATTAGCCCCTTAGCATGAAAACACTCGGTTCAACTAACTGACTGTTCGTCAATAGCAGTTTCAAAAATACACAGGCGACTGACACTGATCCCTGCTGGTCTGGTGCTGCCGACGTCGGCCGACTTCCTGTTGTCACCGGTCTCCTTCTCCACTGCACTTAACCAATGTCGATCATACTGCCGACGTTAGTGGCTCTAGTTCTTCAACATCCTTCCTTCTAGTGTCTACAAACAGTTGAAGCTTTTAGCTCCACACCACAACAAAACTTATCCTCCTAATTTAGACTCTTGTGAAAACACACGTATTTGTAAACAAGAATTCAAGTATGTATTTCAACACAACATCCTTTATTATCATAATATTGAAGGTACCTTTCTCCATTGTGTTATGAAAAATGAGGTCCCTCCTCTTCTTGAATAAGCACATGGGGGAATTTATGGTGGACACTATAGAAGACATGCTAAAACATGAAAATGGAAATGTATGGGTTATTTTTGGTCTACTCTTGAAAAGGATACAATAAAATATGATAAAAAGTGTAATCTTTATCAACTTTATGATGATCTAATTTATTCACTTTCAAACAAAATTCAAACTATCAAATATCCTTCGCCATTTTCCACATGGGGATTCGATCTCATTAGTAAACTACCTTACTCCCAAGATGGGCATGTCTTCATCATCACTGATACCAGATATTTTACCAAGTGGGTAGAATCCATGCCCCTTCTAACATCATCAATCTTACCATTTTCAAATTTATTATTAATCAAATCATTTTCCACTTTGGTTTTCCCCATACCATCATTTTAGATAATGGTGGTAATTTCAAAAAAAACATGTTAAACAACTTTACAACAAATTCAAGATTAATCACAAGTTTTCCATGCCTTATCATTTGTAATATAATGGTCAAGCTAAGGACACTAATAAAATTTTCAACAAAATTATCTAAAATATAATATGTGAAACCCTCATGGATTAGCATCTTCATCTTTACCTTTTAAGCTTCCCTCTCTTCGTATATCTCTTTATGGTATTATTCTTGATGAAAAATTATGTAAAGATCATCTTCATTCCCTTGATCTACTTGTTAAACATCATCTTTCCACCTTATAACATAACCATCAATACAAGGCTCATATTTCCAGATAACATAACAAACATGTTAAAGTCTGCACATTTAATATTAGTGATCTTGTCCTTAAATTAGACTACACCCATGATCAAAAAGGTAAATATACCCAAAAATGATGGGTCCCATATTTAGTCAAAGATATTCTCTGTCTAAGTACCTACCATCTTCAAACTAATAAAGACCATGTTTTCAAAGATCCCACCAATGCATAGTTCCTCAAAAATTACTTTGCCTAAACATTTCCTTCTTTTCATGATTTCTATCTACATCTATCTAACACTTTTTGTAGGTTACTTACATGAGTCTCTCCCTTATCAACCGATTCCTTCCTTTCAAAAAACTTTAGTCCTCGCTTTTGGCCTTTTGGTTTCTTGATATACCATATTATTCTTTATCTTCTTACATTTTTTCTTATTTTGGCACCCCTTGGGTTTTTAATTTGTGATTTTCTTCATAAGACCACGGATAGGACCCAACATTCCTCAAAAAGTTACCATGTTTTTTCTTACCTCACTTTACCTTTCATTTTTACCACAGATAAGACCTGACCCTCCTCATAAAATTAACATCTTTTCATCTTATTTTTACATCCTTATTATTAAAATTTAGCTTTTGCTTATTTTGTTAAATGGAATTTTCACAAATAATCAATGTTACCATGTTTTTCTCCATTTCCCTTATTCTTATGATAAGGAATCATGTTTTACTGTTATTTTATCCCATTTTTACCTTTGTCACATTTTTTTATAATTTGAAGTAATTAAAATTTTTCCATGTGTCATTCCTCTTGATTTCCTATGATTTCACTCCTCATTGGATAAAAAAAGGTCAAATTCAAGATAACACTTTTATTTCACCTAGATTTATGAGACTCTTAGACCCCATTGTCTTTGAAGTTTCTCTCTTAGCAACCAAATCCTAAGTATTCAAATAAAAGTCATATTTAGTACCCATATTTGGTTTTACAAATATATATGGATGAGGAATAGAAAAATCCATCAAGAAATTTAGAAGCCAAATCATTTGAAATAAAAGGAAATGATATCTAAAAAGGCAACATACAAATCTCAAAAGTCAAAATCATACCAAAAGACATGATTACAAGCACATATCATATCTTTAATTAAAGATCAAACTCCATAGTTGGCCTCACATAGAGCCAAGATCCATTAGGGTGTGGTAGGATATTAGATTGGAGTAGGGTTTTTCAACAAACTTTATGGTGCTACCTAATTTATCATGTAAGTACCCAATCTTTGTAGTAGACTGATGACTTTGTAAGTGGTCCTAAGGAATGAAGAACACATTGTGAGAAAGTAGGTCCATTTTAATTTTCATGCATATAGCCTTCATGGGATGATCTATATATTTAATTTGTTGACCTAAGACTTATGTATCTAAGAGAAGTTATTTAGAGTCCTTAAATTCAAAAGTCCTCTTGTTTTGAAAAACCTAATTTGAGTGTCTTGAATTCGATAAAGAGTTCCTCTACCTTGGTTTTTCTTTCATTCTCCCCTCCACCCATTTCATTTCCCACCTTGATAGAAAAATTGTGATTCCAAATCTATTTTTCCTTATTCTTTATTCTCTTCTTTTTCATTTCTTAAAAACATGCTAGAACTAAATTTTTAAGTTTTATCTATCCTTAGAGTGAAATAACATGTTTGAGTAACTATGGATTATGTTCATTATACCATGATTTTACATTTCTAGGCTTGTCTTACTTTCCTTTTTACCATTTATCATTTTTTTACCATCAAGTTATTATGGACACATGAGTTTATACCTTTTTCTATTATTGAGTGAGGTTGGCTTATTACTTCTCACTTGACTATGTTGTTTTCCTCTATTATGTGCCTTTTTCCATTGAGTGAGATATGGATTGTTACTACTCACTTATCAATGTTGTTTTACCATTTTATTTCTTCTTTTATGATTGATGTTTGATTACCATCCTATTTAAATTATATCCTTGGTTTGACTTCGTGAGTTTGCCTTTCTTACTTAAGATTTACTTATTTGAGTTTTTCAGTCTTTAGTAGCCTTGGATTTTAGGTTCCCTTATTTACTCTTGTTGTTTCACTAGGTCATTTGGTCTAACATAAAACTTGTCACCCTAACTTACCAAATTTCCCAAGTACATCTTGTCCTCATAGCACCATCTATCTTGGATTTTCTTGTATTTGTTTCGTTTTGATCTTTAGTTTTATATTCTTTGGTTTACCAAAATCAATCTCTACACCCTACATAATCAAAAATAATAACACTATAGACAACCATCTAGTGATAAACGTAATCAAGGTATGCATTATATGTACTTTTTAGTTATTTACTTTTCAATCATTTACTTTTAGCTATTTTTGCTTTAAAATACTTCAATTTTTTTTAGTATCAATGTTATGTGTTACTATGTTCTTTTTCAAAGCACCATCCCATAGTTCACCTTGGTGACACATGATGAGCTTCAAGTAGGGCATACATATATCCATAATATTTTCAACTTTTATTAAATACTGATGCTTTATATCTTACAAGAACATGTTGAGACTCAATCTCTTCGAGTGTATGCCCTAAGGGGTACATTGGGAAAAGGATGGGCAAACCTTTAGTGTTTTGAAGGATTTTTATCCCTTATTTATACATTATTACCAATCCAAATAGATCTCAAAACCATTTCATAAGATATTAATCCTCCCTTACACACTCATCTAGCCTTTTTCCCCCTTTTATCCCTCTTTTCATCACCTTGATCCCTGTTCATCAATTGACTGTACTAGGTCGACTGGGTCGACCCTATATAGTTTTTGGCCTAAAATTACTATACAAGGTTGAATAAGTCGATGCTATACTATTTTTGGATATTTTCACTTCAGAGCTTTGTTATCCCTTTAATTGACCTAGCTTAGAACCTAGTGATTTATCTCTTGAAAACATATAGGGTCGACTGGTCAACCCCATAAAACTAACATATTCAAAAACATTTAGTGTGAGATCTACATATAAATACAAGATCATTTAATCATTATTTCAATATGTATTCAAGAGTTATTATTCACTCACACTTCTTTACAGTCTGCTCTTCCACCATTCTACTTGAGGAGTCTTAGCGTAGGGTTTTTACTTGGAGAATCTAGTCTTGTGAATAAGTATTGGATGATATGGCCTTTCTTAGTTATCCTTATAAACCATAAAAACCTCTTACAGATACCCTTTGACTAAGGGAGAAATTGAGTCTTGATTATTTCACATTTAGGTAAGTATATTCTAACTTTGTTCTCCTCTATTTAGTAGATAGAAGTAGCATAAATATTGGCTTGAATAATATTACTCTTCATATTACATGTATTAGGGTATTACTCATGCTTATCTTAATTTAGATCTCGTATACATGTTTTGATTGATTTATTACCCCCTCATGTTGTGTCACAAGATTTGGTGTGCACTAGATTAGATTTACTTTATTATTTATTAGAATAGAGTGAATATTAAACCTAATACTCTTTTAGGGTTGTTATGTGATTGTGTTAGACTGTAGGCTTTGAAACCCTTCATATCATGGTGTATTATGAAAAGTGATCCCCTAATAGGGTCTAGTAGATCCCATATTGGTCATGATCCTACTTAACAAATATATTCCCAATTAGAAGTGTACGTATGCTTTATCTTCTCTGAGCCAAGATTGATTTATAGATATGATGCATTTCTAATTGAATACAAAGGGTTCCAAAGCCTCCAATTAAGTAAATCTATGTAATAACTCTAATTAGGTCTTATGTTTTCATATTCACTAAATTAATAACAAGTAAAGTAAAAGGTCTAATCTAGTTCTCACCAAAGCTTGTGGCATAAAGTGTGGGTTAGTAAAGATAAAAGTAATACATAGGATAATCCTAATTAATACATGTATAGGTAAGACCCTAATGTATGGAGAGAATAATATTATTAAAAAACCATTAATTATGCTACTTCTATCTACTAAAGAGAGGACCAAAGTTAGAGATACTTACCTAGAAGATAAACCCATCAAGATGCAATTTCTACCTTAGCCAAAGGTGTTTTGTAAGAGGTTTTTATGATTTGTAAGGATCAATAAGAAAGACCAAAGATTACAAGACTTCTCCATAAGACTAGATTCTTTTCTAAGTAGAAACCTTAAGATAAGACTCCTCAAGTAGAATGGTGGAAGATTACATTATAAATAATCACAAATGAATAATAACTCTTGTTGTCTCTCTAAGAATGGTGAAATGGATGTGTTTATATAGGTAGATCTAACCCTAAAACCTTCTAAAATTTTGACCAATAAGGTTGACCCTATCGACCTAGTATTATAATTGATAAAAAACATAATAGATAATGAACTATGTTAGCCATAGACAACTCAATTCTTAGTAAGCTTTGTAAATAGAAATATAGGGTCGATGTGGCCAACATAGTCATGTAAACTTCCAAAAAGGGGTTTTAGGTAAGGAAAAAGGCTAGTGAAGATGGAAAATGACTATAGGAGGATGTAAAATAGGAGGCAAGGCTTAGGGAAATGGAATTTAGGAGGTAATTATGTAGATAAAAAGTGTCAAAAGGGACAATAATCTTGTGAAGCACCAATGGTCTACCCACCCCTTTCCTGGTGCACCCCTTAGGTTATGCACTCAGAGAGATTGAGACTTGATGGGTTCCTGTAAGATAAAAATCATCACTAATTGATAAAGTCTAAAAATATTATGTGTATACAAGGTCCAATGATGGATGTTCTTGTTCATCCCTATAGAGGAGGGTGATTAAATGATCTTTAATAGGAAGAAAAATGTCTATGATCGATGAAGTTTTAGAGTTTGTTATCATGATTGATAGGTTCTATAGATATATATTTTTATTTCCTAATCTATCCTTTTATTGATTTATCCCATATTAGTTAGTTTGACTTATTTCTTGTTTGTCCTTGCTTGTATATGCAAGACTTCTCATTTATAACATATATAAGTTCTTTTATAGATATTTTATGATATTGTCTTTATCTTTGCATATCATATTCACAAATCTTAAAAATATTATTATGATGACTTTTTTTAAATACTTCATCTCTTGGGCTTGGAATGATTTTGTTGACATTCTTTTCATGTATCAGAGCTAGAGGTGTTGCAACCGTCTATTTATGAGTTTTCTACTACAAGGGTTTGTCAATTTATCAAATTTTCTTCTTAGATGAGTTGAGGTACCTTGTATGGATATTAGATCTATTTGTTTTCCATTTATAAGGCCATATAGATCCTAGGCTTTATCGTTAGATACTTATTTTACTATATCCATCTTTAAGTTTGTTTTGGAAGCTTTTTAGGCAATTTGTGTATTATTTGATGGTTTTAGGCCATGCATGCATAAAAATTAAAATATAAAACCATAGGGAAATAAAAATATGAGTTTTATTACTATAAAATTTATTAGAATTTTTAGATATCAAGTTGTATTACTTTTCTACTAAAATTTTTATAAATTGGTTTGCTAGTAGATAACTACCACCAGGTTAGTTTTATCTCACCACAAGTAGTACAGATCTTATTTTTTAGATATAAAACCTATTTTAGTTAGCTAATATCCCCAAATTTCCTACCATTTAAGTTATAAGCATTTTGGAATAGGTATATCTATAACCATGATAAATTATTTAAAACTTATTTTCAAACCTGCATTGTCAAGAATTCACTTTCAGAGGGTAAGCAAAACTACACTCACATCAATACCATGATTTTCATTTTATATGGTTTCATTTTCTAAAAATAAACCCATCAAAATGTATGGCTAATTTGGAATTTTTATTAATGTTGGTAAAGTATTCAAATAAATGACTGAAATAATTGTCTTCTCTTGGAATATGATAATTGTAGCTTACCAAAGGCATAATATTCCTCAACATGCACTAATTTTGTTTCACCAAATACAATAAATATATGTCAAATCAAATTATATCACCTTTTCCAACATCATCCCAACATGAACTGAGGTGGGAAATTTAAAACCAAGTATAAAAGTCTATCAAAGGAAAAGTGAAAGTAGATTTCTGTCAGATGTTGTAATAATGACTTCCTTGATAGACATGTTGGAAAGCATTGTCCATAATGACTTGGATATATGGAAGCATATTTAATCTATTATGAATAATAAATGGTTTTCATATCATGTTTATCTAAATATTATCTAGTCTTATGCCTTATACAATATAGATATGGGCTATCACTATGAGTTATATTGTAGTGTTTATATAAGGATTAAATTATTATTTTTTTGTATAAATATTTAAATAATTAGACTCATATAAGTATATTTACAACAATCCAACATTAATCTACTAATATATAATTGATTATTAATTGACATACTGGATTGTTACATGTAAGCATTATATCATGATCATTACATTATTAATATTCCCTGAGTCTGAATATGTTAATAGTATGGAAATGTATATAGTTATGGATATATAGTGATATGAGTAGTGATCATATATTCATTAAACATATAATGGTCATTGGTTAAATTAGTAGTTGGATATGGGGAGTGTGTTATCATGATAATTTTGATATAACATTGTAGTCATATAAAATGCAAAAAATGGTAACTTGAGCATGGCCAATGACACCCAATCTTTAGGTCCCTTTTGCTTGCTCTCATAACCCTCTTAGGCTTACTTTCACTAATTCCCAATCATTTGTGACTTTCCAAACTTGACCCCAGCTGAGCCAAAACCCTCTCTTCATGACTAATCCATCCCCCTAAGCCTCATTTACTCTAGACAATAGTGCCAAAGTTGGACTATAGAATTGGACCCTAGGGTGTGCCCTTTTTATCACTCCTATCTAATCATAATTTGAGATTAGATTACCATTTTTTATCGATTCTTGTTGCTCATTATGTTGACCTAGTCTAGTTTCATCTAACCCATGACTAATAGATCCCTATAAAAGCCTATTCAAAGATCATTTGGAAAGGGGTTGACAAACATCATTCAAGCAAGAAAGAATACAAGCAAGACCACTCAAGTAATCTTCCTTATTATCTACATATAACTAGCTTAGACACTTTCAATCCAAATCAAGTCCCTACACTAGTCCCTAATCATCTCAATCTATTATCATTTCTTGCATTTCATTCAGTATTACATTAAAAAATCTTAAAGGGAGAACTACATATGGCTTGATCCCTCCTCAAAGTATTGGTATGTAGGTAGTGTGCCCACACATAAGGTATGAAGCATGCCTAATACATCTTACACACACTAACCCATTTTCCCCATTTGACAAAGTTTATTTTAATTACATAGAAGATACAAGTATAAAAATAAATATCTCTATAGGGATATTTTTTGATAGTGACAAATTGAAAATTGGTACTTGGGTTCACATTGAGTAGGTGAACAAAATTTAGAAAGCTTAAATCCTCAAGACAATAGCATTGGAAGAAGACTACAACATTGGAGCCTAGGGTGTCTAGTTTCAGTTCTCCTATCTAATCATAAAATGAAGTCCAAGATCCTATTTGTGATAGTATCTTAGTCTTGCACACAAATTTCTAGACCCTATCTCAGTCGAAATAGTCTAGAATAAGATAATTTTGATTTTCTATCTCTCTGCTATTTTTAGAAAAGTTATAATTGTAATTTAATTTCATAAATCAATAGCTTTAATTAGGAATATTATTTAATGATTTGTCCTACTTATACCCATTTATTCAATATGAATAAAACTCAATTATTCTCAAAAATAACAAATCATTTGGTGAACCCAACTTTCTTTAAATTGCATATAAAAACCCTAGGATAAATTCCTAGTTGATTTTCCCCACAAATTTATAAAAAATTTCTTGAATATTTTAAACAAAATTTCATCCCAAATTTTAAAATTTATTAGTAAATTTTAAAATAATTCCATTTTAAACCCTAGTTGCATACACTAGGTCCTAGTAATTTTCCAAGATTAATCCAATAATTTCTTTATTTTTTGTTTGCATATCTAAATAAAAAATTTGATTCAAATTCTCAAATTCAATAGTAATTTAAAAAATAATTTTATTTCAAACCCTAGTTGCATCAACTAGCTCCCAATAATTTTCCAATCATTTTCTAAATTTTTAGTTGCATATGAAAATAAAAAAATCACTTCAAATTTCAAAAATTCATAGTAAATTCAAAAAAAAAATTCCTCATAAAAATAGTTACATCTACTAGGTCCCATTAAATCAAACACTTCCTCATAAATTTATAAATTTTTACTTGCATACTTAAATCAAAAATTCATAGTATTTTGTAAAACTATCATTTTTAAATCCCTAGTTGCATGTAATAACACCTATTTGCTACTTGAGGTATCACCTTACATCCATAATCAAATTGAAAGAATGATTCTCACTTATGTACCTTTTTTTCTTACATTTGTTACAAATAACAAGGAAACCATGATGGGCCCTATCATGTACATGAATGATGAAGTCTATCATATGTTAGTACAAAGCTTCATCCTTTGTATTTCATACTTATGTTTCATTATATGGGATGATATTACAAAATTCATTGCTAAAAATGCACAAAATTTCAAAATTACTTTTGCATATTCTCTTTTGCTCATATGAAATAATTACCAACTCCATTTTGCTAAACTCATTTGAAATGTTATGTTACATGTAAAAATCTTATATGCCTTTATGCATAAATTCACGATCTCTAACCTTTAATTTATATTTATTATGTGGAAACAATTTCAATCTTATCATGCTAAACATGTTATAAATGTTATGATTCATGTCAAAAAATTCTATGCATTCATGCACAAATTCATGTTGTTTATCCCTTACTTGTTATCTCTCATGTGAAATGATTTTTATAAACATATTGATTTACAACTTATAACTCCAATTACATGAATTGTTTTCTCACATACATGGTTTCTACCTAGAGGATCAATTGCATAAGCTAATAACCACCTGTCAAGGTTCAATTCCATATCTTATGCACAAGAAACAATTTCCTACTCCTCCTCTCCCCCAACAGGGTTATATCTACTTTCCCTCTAACGAGGTCCATGATATCACCCCTACAAAAGGTGAGGCAATCTACACTATTATTCTTAATTCATATATTTAGCCTATAGCTTCTTCAAATGCTCTTCAACATATGTGATTACATGTTCAATTAGAAGCAACTAGGGATTAAACTTGTAAGGATCTAAGGGATCAAATCACCAATATGAGAAAGTTAATTTCAAATTTAAAAATGTTGAATCAACTATTACATGACAAGATAACAACATTGGAAAATCATATTATAATACAAAAGCCTCAAAGTCACCCTAGTGTCAATTATATTTATGTACCTTCACTGAGTCAATTGGTTGCAAGCAATGTTACATATCAAAATAAGAAATCAAAACAAAGTAGATATACCACTAATGATTCAAAAATATTTTAAAGATCAAATTAGATTTCAAGTGAGGTACTAAGGAAATTATTAAAGCTAAATTGATCAAACTACCTCCTCTACATCTAGTGAGAAGATCTAGATAATATTATGCATATCATAGAATGCATAGTCATCACACAGATTCATGTTTGGCATTGAAAACACATATACAACAAATAATATCTACTAATGACCCTATATAAAGTAAATTAGTTGAGAAATCCATAGTGACACAAGAACACATTCACAAAGGGTCAAATTTAGAAATAGTACAAAAGTGGTCACCAGAGAATAACTTAGAACAACAAAAAGATCAAAAAGCAAAATTATAGAAACAAACAATACCACAATCATAGGTAAATAATGAAAAAATATACAAATCTACCTCTCCAAAATGAGGCTCAACTTTTAAATTAGAATGGATTTGGTCAAAAATATCTATAATAGTTTGATTATCAAGGTCAAGGGTTGGGCCAGCATGCTCAAGGCATCACTACTCCTATTATAGCATTTGATAATGTTTATCACCAAGGTTTGGGATTTATTGAACATCCTAAGGCAAATCATTCATATACATAATTTATCAAAGAAAAAGGTCTAGATAAAATAAAAGTCGACACTAGCATTCCATTGGTTCAAAATCAAGATGATAATGATGAGTAGAATAATATAGGTTATTATGATTTCCAAGATACAAATAATGAATTTGAATATTCAAATTCATATTCACATCCATTCCCTCATACTTCATAATAATGCATAATTACTTTATTCGATATAAGACAACATAATAGGGAGTTTCCCATGAGACTCATTAGTTAGTATCATTTCTTCACAGTATCACTTATACGTAGGTTAAAAAAAATTTAAAAAAAATCCAAATATGTCAAAAACATAAAAAAACATTTTGATTGTATGCATAATCCTTGATTTGCATTGTTACTACTATGCTAGGACTTATATTTTCTATTTCACACTATTGTGTGATGATTTATCTACATTACCATGCTTCACTTGATCTTATTTGAGTGTATGCAGTGACATCCAGCTACTTGATTGCTTCACTCTACCCATTGAGGGGGCATCCTACTTATACATTTGAGATACACATTGATATACATACCCACTAGGGGCATCTAATACATGACTACACCATCCAAGTTATGTCATTCCTACACTACACACTTTAGTTATCATGTTGACACATTTACTTACTAGCTTACACAAATTACTTGATTGACATTTCACTAGTATCTATCACTTGTCAATTTCTTAGCATATATCTAGTCCTGTACTACTCATTTCTTACATAAATTTATCTTTTTCTTTGATTAGTTAGATATGATTGTACTTTTAACCTTTACATGCTTTCTCTTCTTGCTTAACATAGCTTGTTGGATTGTATTTCTAGTTCTTGATTGTCTCTTGTATGTGCTTTAAGATATTTTATAATGTCCTTTGCTTCTATTCATGTGTGTCTTATGACATTTAACAATGTATTTTGCTTATACTCTTCTATGAGCCTATGGCCCTTGTGCCAACATTGCTTGTTTCACTTGTATGTGTATGTGGCATTTGAACATGCCTTGTATGTTTGATTTCTAGCTTAAGTGACATGTGCCCATGTTACTTATTTTCATGGCCCATTAGAAACTCATATATTCTTCTTTCCTTGTGTGCTTGTTTCTTTATTACTTCTTTGATTGTTGCAATGCCATGTTCCATATCATGCATTTTCCTATTTTTTTGGATGCCATGATAGACATCAAGCTCCATCCCTTAAATAACAACTAAAATATTTAGTTTTAGTTCAATATATTTCATATGATTTCACATTATTATATCTATCTATGCATACACCTATTGATCTAATAATCTCTCAATTCAAACCATGCTATATCTTAAGATATCTTGTTGATTATCATTACTATATCATGTATATTTCTAGTATAACACACTTGTAAGGCTTAATATTTTGAGGGAAGTCAAAGTAATGTACCTATTACTAACATAAAAATAGGGGGTAATAAATAGGGGTTTTTATACAAATGTAAAATCTCCTATCAATAAAAAACCATTTTTAGAATAACCAAAATAACAACCAGTCAAAACAAACCGATAGATAGTCAACAATCTAGAATAGTCATCAATTTCAGCAAAGGACAATAATACTGAGAATGGATAATAGCACTAGACACTAAGATGATTTATTTTTTATGATCCTATCCAAATATCAAAAAATATAAATTTTCCAAAAGTACGTATAAAAGTAGGTTCAACTACAATTTTGCACAATTAGACTAGTTTAGAATTAGCAGTTTTTAGTATAGTTTTCTTAGAGAATTTAAACATAGGGGGCATCATGTAAGGCATGACTAGCTCTCACTTATAATTTTAGATATGGTAGTTAATATAAATTCTATATTAGAATCTATTTTTTAAACACCAGTGATTGGGGGTAGATTTCATAATACTTTTGCTTCATTTATTTTTGAGTTTAACATTACCTAGGTATTCTCAACAATTGCATGCCTTATTCCATCTGTAGATGGTTGGCATCATTTTTAAGTGGATTTCATACAATCGTAACCTCCACACTCTTGAGTTCTCAAGTTCTTAAGTGGTTTCTACATAAGCCAATTTTTTAGGTTTTGGAGTAGCTTTCATACAAGCCTAGTCTCCATCTTTTCCAAGTTGGCGGCCTAGTTTCTAGTACACCTTTAGCTATCCACACCACATCATTATATTTATAGAGTATTCATAAGATACAAGATCCATCTCATATGACATACTTCTTCATAATGATATTAGTTTATAGATTTACTTCATGGGATAATAATGGAGCCAAAAGGCCAACCTTTGTATTCTTGAGCCACCGATTTAGAGGGATTGGACACATAGTCCAAACACTATAAAACACATGTATGACCACCTAGCTTCACTTAGTGGGAAATGATGAAGCCAAAGGGATAGATTTTGTATTCTTGAGCCACCTATTCAGAAGGATTGGATACATAGTCTAAACATTGATTAGCACACATATGATCATTTAGCTTCATTCAGTAGGAGATGATGGAGCCAAAGGGCCAACCTTTGCATTCTTGAGCCACTTTCTAAGGAATTGAGCACTTAGATCCATTTGTGATATAATTTTCTTACAAAATCATCTAACACATCCAAAATTATTCAACCTTACTCAATATCACAATAAGTTTTGTATTAGTTCACGTACCTAATGAGGTGTATTCATTCCTTTCTCTTCTTCTCTCTTACCTCTCTTTATGCATTCTTGTTTTATATTGCATATAATAAGAATTGATCTACCCTTTGTTTTTATCTTATAGATTCATACTTACACAATCTATTTTTTATGCACTATCTAGCATTACTCAGCATCACAAAAGCTTCATGAGCTTCACCTTTGGAGGTAAGTTTAGGTATGCTTTCTATTTTCCTTTATCCTAATATTTCACTTTACTGCATCACTAGAATAAAGGGGAGCAAATGTAGTCATATAAAATGCAAAAAATGATAACTTAAGCATGGATAATGATACCCAATGCTTAGGACCCCCTTGATTACTCTCATGACCCTCTTAAGATTACTTTCATTGATTCTTAGTCATCCATGGCCTTCCAGACTTGACCCCAACTAAGCCAAGACCCTCTCTTCATGAATAATACATCCCCCTATGTCTCATATTCTCAAGAAAATAGCACCAAAATTGGAATATAGAATTGGACCCTAGGGTGTCTCCTTTTTAGTGCTCCTATCCAATCACAATTTAAGCCCAGATTACTATTTTCCCCTAATTTCTCTTGTTCATTATGTAAGCCTAGTCTGGTTTCATCCAACCCATGATCAATATACCCATATAAAATCCAATTCAAAGATCATTTGGAAAAGAGTTATCAAACATCATTAAATTAACCAAGAATACAAGGAAGACCACTTAAGTAATCTTTCCTATTCTCTGCATACAACTAGCCTATACACTTTCATGCCAATTCAAGTCCTTACACTAGTCCCTAGTCATCTCAAGAATACCTAGTTTTAGAATTTATTGAATTTAATTCACTATTGTACCAAGCACTCTTCAAGTGAGAAATACTTATGGCTTGATCCCTCCTCAAAGTATTGGTATGTAGGCAACATGCCCATACATGGGGTGTGAAGCACATCTAGTACATATTACACACACTAACCCCTTTTCCCCATTTGTCAAAGTTTTTTTTAATTGCATAGAATATACAAGTATATGAATAATTATCTCTATAGGGAGATTTGTTGATAGATAATACCTAAAAATTGATACACAGGTTCATACTAAGTAGGCAGACAAAACTCAAAAAGCTTAAATCCTCAAGACAACAGTGCCAAAGAAGGATTATAGCACCAGAGCCTAGGGTTTCAAATTTTGGTGCTCCTATCCAATTAGAAAACATAGTCTAAGATCTTTTTTTTGATAGTGTCCTAGTCCTACACATAAATTTCCAAACCCAATCTTAGTCAGAATAGTCTAGAATAAGCTAAGTTTGATTTTCTCTATCTCATTGTTATTTTTAAAAAAGGTCTAATTGAAATTTAATTTCATAAATCAATAGTTTTAATTAGGAATATTATTTAATAATTTTTCCTACTTTTACATGTTAATTCAATAGGAATAAAACTCCATTATTCCCAAAAATAATAAACCAAACATACTAAGTCTCAATATTGGCTACCCAAGATTTAATTTTGGCATACTAAACTATACCAAATGACTACTATTTACATATTTAGCATATTAATACATGAGAGTTATTAATGTATGATCATAATGTGTAACAAATCAGATAATAATATAAAAAAAAATTACATAAGACTATAATCTAGATATTCTTATAAATGACAGATACATATAGTAGTACTTATAGTCTTGCATATTATTCTATGAGTATAATACATAAATGAGTGTTTATTTATGGTACATATTATGACGTAAAATAACTCATATAAAATAAATATATTTAAATATGGACTTTTCTATTCATATGAAATATAGAATATAGGTGTATTGGGTCATAAACCTATATCAAGAGCTAAATGGTTGGTTAAAATAAATCTTAATGATTCTGAGAAATAGGAAAACTACAACCATATCAATACTATCTCTTGAAATGTAATAAATTATTTGAGTTATGCTCATAGTTACCTAATATTATGATGGCTTTCAATAATGGAAACTTGTTTGTAGTACATATTATGATTATGTTAATATATACAAGTGTTTGGACATATATAGTGCATTATGATGTGTGACTATTGTAGACACCGAAATTGTGTCTACTCCTTGGTCGTCCTCCCCCCTTGGTCCCTTTCCACTTCTAACTATGCCTAACCTATGTCTTATTAATTTAAAATGATTATCTATTTTAAATTAATAATTCCCTCTCTCTCTCTCCCTTGACACCTCACCCCTCCTAGGATACCCTTCCTTGGATGCCCTCCACTACCCCATGCCAAGTCTTAAATGACTTAAGACCCCATTTCATTTTCCCACTCATCCTCTCGTCTCATTTAACCCGCCTTCGATCATTTTTCCATGACTAGCTGACCTCGGCAGAAGGAAGAATAGACAAAAGGCTATTTTTAGCCCTTTTTCCTATTCTTTGGCTTCCAGCATCAGTCAGTAGTCAACTGACGTCAGCGGTATTACCAGCATCGGTTGCCTTCAAAACTGCGTTCATCACCCCGAATGTAGGATCTTCAATCTTCAACAATCAGCCAATCTTTCAATTCAATCCTTCAATCTTGAACAATCAGCCAACCTTCCAATCTTCTGACCTCTCTCCCTCTCTCTCTCAGGCATAGCAAGCATCACAGGCTACAAGAGCTCACATTGCAAGAAGTCTTCTACATCAGCAACCATTCTGCTACACTCTTTCTTTAGCAAGCCACAGGTAAGTACTTCTTCTATGTTTTCATTTCAATTGTTTAGGCTATGTTAGTAATTAGTTTTCTAGTTCCTGCTTCTTCTTAACATCATCAACCAAACTGTCAACTAGACCACAATCCAACCTATTCTCCAGAGCCTTCTCTCACCCTTATCTCCTTGTTGCCTCTGTCCTCCATCTGGTCCCCTTTTTAGACCATACGTTCTGCCCTATAAACCCTACACAGACCTCCAAATAGACTCTCAGACACCTCAAGCCATCTTGTAGACCATTTTATTGACCAGAAAACCCATCTAGATCCTGTCTAAGACCATTTCCCCGATCGATGCCGGCCACCAGGCCCATTGCCCCTACCAATGTCAGCAGACTAATCGACGTCGATGACCTTGACCTATCGACATCGCTAGACTAACTGATGCTGGTGACTGTCAAAGACAGATTGCTTCTTATAGGTATGCATTTGATTTCATTTCTTTTATTCAGTCTTTATCATTTCTATTTCTGGCAATATTTTGCTTTTTAACAATCAATGGGCTGTCATCCCCCAAGAAGTCTTTGCACTTCTAGGACCAAGCTTTCGCTTGGCAGTCCACTTTCTAGCTATCTAACAACCTCTATGTTTGAGTCTCTTTCTTCTATAGGTGTCATCCTCCACAACCAAAGAGGAGTTCTCTCAATGTCTGGATAACGGTGCACAGACCTCCTTTGGGTAACATCTAACCCTTGACTACCTTATCATAGTTTCTCATTTCCTTTTGAATGTGAAAAGTGAAAACATTTATTTGGAAACATTCTGGCACGCCTAGTGGGACCCTAAGAATTTTCCTTGGGTTCATACTTTTTCTTTTGAAACAAACTTTTCATATAGGTGCATTAGGTATCTCCTTGCATCTCTTTCTTCTATCTCTTCAAAAAGACACTATCAGCAAAGTTAAAAAGAATCATTTTTTTTCTTTCTTTTCTTGCATCTTAGACTAGTCAACTCATATTCTTCAACCTTTTCTCAACTTGTCTGCATCTGAACTCACATTTCTATTTGGGCTTAAAATCTATTACATCTCATTTCTGCTTGATTGCATATTTAGTCCACACATCCAGTAATTAAAAACCGCATCATGAATTAAGCGTAGGCCACTTATGTTACACATCCAAACCACTTGCACAAAATCAAACATCTAAACTCACCTGAGATAAGGTCTGACTAGGATTTTATCACCTAGCAGATACCTTACCCATCCTGACAATCCCACTTGGACTTCACTACCAAGGGGAAAGCCCACTTTGTTCTCTGGCAGAGGATAATCTCTAGGGGAAGTATATACTGGCTAAGTGAGACCAGCTTATCACTGGGCTTGTGAAGTGAGGGGAGCTTGCTCCTTAGCACCAAGCCACGTACAGAACCTAACACAGACTCTTGAGCACTGAAACTAACCTGAAACCACCTTTAGACTACCTCTTCTAGGACCCGTTCTACAAGACAACTTCCCAAACACACTCTAAGGCATAAGCCAACATGATTCTAAAAGTTGATTCTTAGGATTTAACGCTTAAGGTATGCCTATCTCCATCTATTTTTCTATTCCCATCTAGTTTTTTGAGCTAGTGAGGATGTTTTCTTCTTTCCAAAAACTTTCAAATTCTTTGAGTTTCTAGAAAACACAGTCACTGACATCAGTTTTTTCACCGACGTTGGTAACCTTTCTTCACTGGAATTGGTTATCTAACTGACATCAGCAACCTGTTATCACTGGCATTAGTTTTTTAACCAATGTTAGTCACTATCCAAATCTTTCTTTCCCAAATAGCAAGCTTAAAACCTAACTTTCTTGCTATCCAACATCCATTCTGGTTTTGTAAGACTAAAAAAACATAGTTTCTGGAACCTGACCCCTTGTGATGTCCCTTACTTAGGGTCTCATTTTTTCTCCACAAAAGCTCTGATACCACTGTGATATCCCTAATCAATAAGGACTCTAGACAAACAAAAAGCTTTGATACCACTGTGATGTCCCTTACTTAGGGGCTCCTTTTTCTAACAAAACTCTGATATATAACAATACAAAGCTCTAAACAAAGATATAGTTTTGTAGCATAGATTCAAATAAACAATAACCACAGTAAATCTCTTAACTGCCAAATCACAAATCTTATTATACATCCAGATGATTACAATAGATGCCCTCTATCATGCATATACAGGCAAATTTAAATATAGTCTTAAAACCCTGATCTTCTGCAAGTCTGGAAATGAAACCTAAATTGTCTCATCTCGGCCTGCTGTGTCAAACACACAGTCACCAACGTTGGTTAATATAATACTGATGTCAATCTCTATAGGTCTTTCTCTGTCGATGTCGGTCTTCAGTCGGCTGATGTCGGTCACTGGGAATCTTTGTCTATCGAGATCAGTATCGGCGTGGATCTGTATGGACCTGTACGGACTTCGTACGGCCACCAATTAAGCACAACCTATCTATTTTCAACCCCTGATCTGAAGATATGTGGCTCTAATATAGAAGATCTCTATCTATATAATTTATTGAATCAAAACATAAAGAAATAAATACCTGGAATATCTGTGATAAATTTTGTGTGAAGTTATCTCTCAACCCTATAAATATCTGTGATAACTTCTGTATGAAGCTATCTCTCAATTTGGCAATAGATCAACTGATATTTCATAGCCTCTAAATTGCACACACTGAAGAGGGAATGTTCTCCAATCCAAATGGAATCCTGGAACCCTTGGCTCAGTCTTCACAGAAGAATTCTTTCAATCTCAAAATCAATAATCAATGCATAATCAATAATGGCCTCCATGAGAAACTCTTATACCCTCAAAAATATATGCTTGCCCTAATTAGGGTTTCTTAAATTAGAATTAGGGTTTCCAATTAAAAATAGGATAAATAATTAATATTTGATTAAATCAATCAAATATTAATATCTCCCTCAATACATGTCAGATCCTCAAACCATTCAAAGCTGGTGAACCAGGGAGTGATTCCGCACATGACCATACCAAAATAAAGGTGCTCGATTGCATGTCAAATATCCCTAAATAATAAGAGCTCAGGCCAAATATGTCTAAAATAACTTGAATGAAAGCCAACTATAGGAATTCTACAAATTGAAGCCAAGCCAATCTCCATCATGACCCTCTATCCATCCTATTAGCCTATGAAGGTCGCATAATAGGCTAATCATCAAGTCTATCAATGTCCATAAAAAAGGGGACATGACAATTTGCCCCTCTAGAAATTGCTTATCCCCAAGCAATCTTGAAACAATGAACCACTTGATCCACTTGGATCCCAAATGTAGTTATGCTCTACACAGTTGTAAATCAATGCAAGTACCTGCAACATCATCAGAAGTAGAACAAAGAGGGACTCATAATCAAACTGGCAAATGCAACTCAACCAAACTCTAAAATCACAACTACCGTAGTCAAGAATGCATGAGAAACAAACTCTCAAAGTATGATAACCCAAGTAGAATGGACAACTCCAACTGCCAATTCCATCTACAAAAGATGGTGCCAATCCATCCCATAACGGATCCCTCTGTAAAGGTGGCATAGTGAACGGTACCACACTGTCATATGTGTGAGAAGAATCAATCTGGAGACTCAACTCCATTGGTATCTCAAACTCATCAAAATTAGGTACTCCCAAATATTGAACATGTGTGTCAGTGTCAACAACATGCTCCTCAACAATAATTATAGGAATGTACTCACCACCAACCACCTCAATATACAAATGAACTGGGTCTGGGACTGGTGAAGACCGCAAATGCTCTAACTCTATGGTCATCTCAGCGAAATGAAATTGTGACTCCTCATAAGCCAACTGCGTACTCTCAAGAATCTTAGAAGTCACCTTGAGCTGCTGAGTAAGCTCACTCACCTTATCTTCCTTGACCAATAATGCATCATACGATGTGCTGCCCCACTCCATAAGATAATCTCTGTCAGCTACCAACTGCATATAATCCTGTCTCAAAATCTAGATAGCCTCCCATAAAGAGTGGATCTCTATCAAGGACAAATAACTACCTCCCTGCTCAATGCAAGTAGGAAAACCCCATCCATAAACTGATAACACCTGATGAGTAGCATTGAAATGCTTGCAAGTGGTAGCAATGTCTTGCTCACTAACTCTCAGTTGACTAGACATATGGTGGCACTAGCTAGACTGTCTCCTACAATCCTCCTCCGATGCATGGTCCAAAAGAGTAGACTCAAAATCACTGATCTCTGGAGTACTACCATCCATACTCTATGAATCAAATCCAAAGCTCATATCAACATACAGAGTATCAACAACTGTAGCATCACTGTCTAACTCCTCCGTATCGAAGGAAACTACTGGTGAAACTAAGTCCTCAAAACTGTCCACTGCATTCTCCTGAGTGTCATCTGCAATAATTGGATCCTGGGACTCTTCTACAATCTCTACCATAGCTGAGAGATCATCAACCCTCAGTGCACTAACATCTAAGTACATCTCCCCACTCTGAATGCAAGCATCATACTCATCCTCATCTTCACTATCTCCTATCTCATAATAATCAGGGGACATGTTGTTGCCCCATCTAACTGATCTATAGTGCTCTCTCCTCATCTTAACAAAGAGATCAAAAGACACCTTCTTTCAAGCCTCAGGTGGTATTAACTCCCACTCATCATTCACTGTCATATACCGTGTGGATTTGTCTTTGAATGTAGGATATGAAAGAATTTCATTCATCCTCCTCTGGGTTTCATCCAACTATTTCAAACTTTGCTTCAGCTTCTCCATATCCTTGTCCCACTATTTTTGAGTATATGAAGTCATCATGAATACTTCACTGATTCAAAAAACTACCCAAACTACACAACAGGATTGCAGAACATTGGCTCTGATGTGCCCAACAGGATGGCAGGAATTTGGCTCTGATACTACTGTGATGTCCCTTACTTAGGGGCTCCTTTTTCTAAGCAAAAGATCTGATACCACTGTGATGTCCCTTACTTAGGGGCTCCTTTTTCTCCACAAAATCTCTAATACCACTATGATATCCCCAATCAATAGGGACTCTAGACAAACAAAAAGCTCTGATACCACTATGATGTCCCTTACTTAGGGGCTCCTTTTTCTAACAAAACTCTGATATATAGCAATACAAAGCTCTAAACAAAGATATAATTTTGTAGCATAGATTCAAATAAACAATAACCATAGTAAATCTCTTAACTGCCAAATCACAAATCTTATTATATGTCTAGATGATTACAATAGATGCCCTCTGTCATGCATATACAGGAAAATTTAAATATAGTCTTAAAATCTTGATCTTTTGCAAGTCTAGAAATGAAACTTGAATTCTGTCTTGTCTCGGCCTACTATGTCAAACACACAGTCATCGGCATCAGTCGATATACTGCTGGCGTCGGTCTCTGTAGGTCCTTCTCTCTTGACGTCGGTCTTCAGTCGGCCGATGTCGGTCACTAGGAATCTCTGTCTACCGAGATCGGTATCTATGTGGATCTGTACAGACCTATACGGACTTCGTATGGCTGCCAATTAAGCACAACCTGTCTATTTTCAACCCCTAATCTGAAGATATGTGGCTCTAATATAGAAGATCTCTATCTATATAATTTATTGAATCAAAACATAAAGAAATAAATACCTGGAATATCTGTGATAACTTTTGTGTGAAGTTATCTCTCAACCCTGTAAATCTCTATGATAACTTCTGTATGAAGCTATCTCTCAATTTGGCAATAGATCAACTGATATTTCATAGCCTCTAAATCACACACACTAAAGAAGGAATGTTCTCCAATGCAAATGGAATCCTGGAACCCTTGGCTCAGTCTTCACAGAAGAATTCTTTCAATCTCAAAATCAATAATCAATGCATAATCAATAATGGCCTCCATGAGAAACCCTTATACCCTCAAAAAGATATGCTTGCCCTAATTAGGGTTTCTTAAATTAGAATTATGGTTTCCAATTATTCATAGGCTAAATAATTAATATTTGATTAAATCAATCAAATATTAATATCTCCCTCAATACATGTCAGATCCTCGAACTGTTTGAAGCTAGTGAACCAGGGAGTGATTCCACACATGACCATACAAAAATAAAGGTGCTCTGCTGCATGTCAAATATCCCTAACTAATAAGAGCTCAAGCCAAATGTGTCTGAAATAACCTGAATGAAAGCCAACCATAGGAATTTTGCAAATTGAAGCCAAGTCAATCTCCATCATGACCCTCTATCCATCCTATTAGCCTACGAAGATTGCATAATAGGCTAATCATCAAGTCTATCAATGTCCACAAAAAAGGGGACATGACACCCCTCTTGCCTTGAATGGTTTTGACATGCAATCAAACCAAGACTCTTGTTGACCATGCGAGACAACAACCCCTTCCACCTTCACCTCCTATATCCAGTCCTTTAATGGAGTATCATTCAGAGACCGAACATACTCCTGCTCGACCAACCCCGACCCAACCATCTATTGTTCCCAAAGGGGATCAAAACTTTGAAAGGTTCCTTGACCTCAATGTCAAGGCCCTTCAACATTATCTCGTGAAAAGCCAAACGCGATACTCTTTAGGCAACCCAGTCTATGGGATGCCAACCTCTTTAACTGAAGTGGCAATGATATCGACAGCGTCTGCTACCCAACCCATGACCACTCCGGCCTTTGCTTTGACCATCAACCCAACCATGTCCTATCTTCAAAGTGTGGCTTCTCCTTCTATCTCTGGGCCCACTTCCATTGGGGCTTCAGACCCCCATCAACCACAAACTATTCAACAAAATTCTACCCCTTTCCAAAATCTAGTTGCCTCCAACCTGCCCACTCTTGCCCCTATCAACACAAGAGTAACTACCTATCCTTCAACCAATGCTGCCACCCCTCAACCACCTTTGGCAGCCCCTATTCAATTGTGCCCTTTAACTCCATGGCACAACTACCCTTGGCTTCCACATCTATTCCAATGACTAGTTATCAATATGTTGCACCTATACAAGCACAACCAACTATGTCATACGCCTCTTCTAGCACCTTCCAAGCACCTTACAACCTAGGGGGCACCCCATCTGCCAATCCATCAATTGATCTCATCAAGACGCTGATGGACAAAATGTCTAATCTTGAGGCTTCCATTTCTGGTTCAAGCATTGTCTTTTCATATGACCAAATTTGCAATGAACCCATCCATCCCTCTGTCCCAATCCGACCGTATCCCAGTCAGTGGGAGCTTCCTAAATTTACTCACTTCTAGAGTAAGGAAGACCTGTAACAACATTTACGAGCATTTAGACATGCTTGTTACTTGATATCCCATGATGATGCATTATTGCTACGCACGTTCCCCATGTCACTTTCTAGCCCTACCCTTGATTGGTACAGCTCTCTTACTAGTCACTCTCTCTTTTCATTCACTCAACTCGCCCAATTATTTCTTGACCACTTTTCGATCAATATTACCAAAAAAGTCTCAATTATAGACCTCTATTTTATCAGGCAGTTTGATGATGAATCAATAGTTGATTTGGTCGCCCGTTGGAGAGGCCTAATCAATCAACTCTCCTTCCCTTTACCTTAACTTGAGCTCATTGAGCTCTTTTCTCGAGCATGTGCCAAGCACATCTCATCCCCTTGTGGGTTTAAACATTCCGCACTTTTGATGAATCTTTCACCATGGCCCGAAAGCTTAAACTCTGCACTATTGAAGAAAATAGGGTCAAATTGTGTAATACCAATGCAAAAACTGATGACCCTTCTTCTTATAGACCTTCTTCTTCATATTCCAAATCTAAGGCATCAACAAACACTATGGTCGTTAGATCACCATCCTCGATAATGACCGACCGACCTCAACCTTCAACGTCCCAAAGCATCACAAAACAATTCCAACAATGGTACATACAACATAAATACACTCCAATTGGAGAATCATACGCTTTCGTGTTGAAAAAACTCATCAAGCAGGGGGTCCTCAATCTCCCTCCAATCTGACCACCTCAATTCGACCCTTCAAAAGCCATCCCTACATGGTATAGGGAAAATTACTTCTGTCACTATCACCGTGTCCAAGGCCATGACATCAACAACTGTCAAACCTTCAAGAACATTATCCAAGACATGATAGACAGGGGTGATCTCGTCTTGGACAACCTAAATGCCCCACCTAATCAAAACATCAACATCTTCAAGCAACCTTTTTCTAACCACCCTCCTAGCCAAAATAATGTCCAAGCCATGGCCAATAGCTCCCAAGAGCATGATATGCACGGTCAACATGGTCTCGCCTCTTGTCCCTAACTAACCTCCTCCATAGGTAGAAGAGCTTTCTTCTCCTATTAGTTCTCCATCGACATCTCTTATACTAGAGGATGCCTTGACCATACTGATGCCATTAGCCCCACCTTCATCCTTCCTCCTACCAATGGAGGACCATACCCTTCTTACTCCTCAACCACAAGTAGAAGGCACCATCATCCCTACCCTCTATCCTCTTGAGGAGTCACATTCTCTAATTCCTTCTCCACCAAGAGAAGAACCTATCTCTGCCCACTTTGATCGAGGAAGACCTAGTGATAATTTTCTCTTGCCTTTTTCCTAAGATCGCTACATCTCACTCACCTCCATCCACATCTGAACCCAAACCCACGCAGGCGTCCACCATGCCCAAAGAGATTAAATCTCTTGGTGTTCACCCCAAATCTAATCTTGCCTCGCACAATATTGTCCCTCAAACCAAACCAAAAAAGGCCACTAAACCACACCAGAGAATTCCTCCCCCACCTTCATCATTGCCCTCTATTTTAGGCCCACATCCATCCACCTCAATAGGAGTGCTTCCTACTCCAAAACCTCACAGAGGCAAATTGCCTCCATTATCCCATTTACCCATTAAACACATATTTCCTCTAAAATGACCAATGCCTCCTATGCCTCCAAAATAAAAGTCATCAACCCCTACTGCAACAAAACACGCAGACCCATTGGTGGGTTCTTATGCCTTGATGTTGTAACAATTGTTGCAGTCTTCTTGCATCAGTCTTCTACCTCTTAAACCATACCAATATCTTAGACCAAAACCCCCTTGGTTTAATGACACTCAAATTTGTGCATATCATCACACACTTAGGCATGACACTGAGCATTATTGTGCCCTCAAGGTTGTCATTCGCCAATGCTTGGAGAAAGACACCCTTCTTCTTGACCATATTGTCAACAAACCTTCAACATTGTCCCATGCTTCCCTTACCTTCAACTCGCAGATCAAGGCCATCTTGGTTTGACACCACCAAATTTTGTCACTATCATCACACACCAAGACATGACACTGAGCATTGTTGCACTCTTAAGGCTATCACTCATCAACACCCAAAAAGGGACACCCCTTTCATCAGCGACCCTCTTGACCTTTTCAACAAACTACTGACATCATCACATGCCTCACAAACATCATCACCTAAATTGGGATCTCAACACCAGACTATGGTCCCTCCACCACCTTTAACCCCATTATTCAAAATCAACACAGTCAACTTGACCACCAGCCCACCAACTCAAAAGGAGAAAGGGAAAAGACATATTTCTATTCCTTGGACATCCCCATCTACCAAGCCTTTACCACAACCAAAACCCAAGATTACTATCTTGGGCACATCTCGACTAGCATCCTTAAAGACAATCCCTGACTCTGTGGTGAAACAACCTCACCACACGACCCCTGTGAAGATGTCTTTGTATGATCTCATAAAAAACTCTCCACAGCATCATCAAACTTTGATCCAAGCCTTACAATCGATGGAGGTCTAGCTTGATGACCCCCAACCATTAGCCACTTTAATCAAATCATTACCAACCATTGCCTCCATCACTATCTGTGATTTTGAGATTCCTACCTCCCACTTGGCAGATCAAGATCTCACCCTCTCAAACTAAGTCTGTCAAACATTCTCCCTAGCAACTGGGGGAATTTGACCTTATCCTCACTATCACAATATCAACCAAGCCTCGACCAAGCATTGACCAATCATCAATAAACCTTTTAATCATGACCTCAACCATGACCTCGACCAAACATCAATCACACATTGACCAAACATCAACCAACCTTTTAATCATGACCTCGACCAAATATCAATCGACCAAACCTTGACTAGTCTCAACCAAACCTCAACCAAATATCAATCGACCAAACCCCAACCAAGCACTAACTAGACATCGACGAAACAATGACCAAACATCAACCAACCTTTTAATCAATGACTTCAACTAAACATTAACCAACATCGACCAAACATCATCTAACCAAACATGCCAACAACATATCAACCAAACCTTGACCAAACATCAACCAACTTCTTAATAATCTTTAACACGTGACCAATTTGGAAAGAAGAAAATGGGGTAAGTTTGCTCCTAATTGGCTTAGATCTTTCATCATGACACACAAGCATGGCCTAGGGACTTATCAGAACTTGAGCCCCTTTATGCCTTATATCTGCGACCATTCTACTGTTAGTCGAGTACTAGTTCACTTGACATTTAACTTGAGCTCATCCCTTGAGCAATCCCTGTCCTCTTAATCCTCATTCCTTTCAACCCTATTCCCCTAAAAAAATCCTATGTAACCCTTTTATAAAGTATGAATGCTTTGTCCTAATAAAAAGGGAGCCCTTGAACTTCTATAGTCTTGTCCATGACTCAAAATTCTGTCAAAAATAAATCAAGATGTCAAAATATCAAAAGGTCATAAACTCTAAAAGAGAGACTACTCCCTCGAAGGATAGCTGTACTATCATTACTGTAGCTAATAGATTGCTCCCTCAAAGGACAGCTATTCAAAGATCTCAAAAATATATAAAGCAAAAATATAGACCACTCCCTCGAAGGATGGCTATGACTAAATCTTGTTATAAACAACACTCTTTCAGAAGCTTCTCGCATTGATCAACTTCAAAATTAACCACAAAAAAAATGACATCTCTATGTAGACTTCTCGCATTGATCAGTATGCACCAAAAAAAGAAAAAGGTCATGAACTTGACTTGTAGTCATTTTTTGGGTCTCCTATAAAAAAGGGCAAAGTTATCCCTACTAAAAGGGTTACCCTATCCTCCCATATCACATCACCTACTCAAGGGATTTCAAGCTCATTTTAATGTCAAAATGATTCGATTACCTCTCTAACACAACCAATGGTCAATGACGTAATGCATGAACGTGTCTTTTATTTCTAAAAACCCCCTACCTATGCTATCATTATGGTCCTTGTCAATGAAAGAGCGACAGTGCCTTTCACTTCCCCTACACTTTGGTCACATTCAACCACATCATTTGCCAACCAAACCAAACCAAACCAAACATTTTTAGACCTGTCACATCATCATAGTGCATTTCACATAGTTTCTATGGAAACCAATACACATGGAAACTATCGACCACTCAATTTATGTTCAGCAAAAACCATTACTTGCTGAAGCATAAATAGACTCAATTCATTTTTAACATACACCATTACCAATATGGAAACCTGCTAGGGATGAAATACCACTCAACCAATGTTACAAAATATACCATTGCACAATATGGAAAAGGCTGTAACATCATCTTACCCTCATCATTTATTACCTTTACTCTAACCTACTTATCAACCACTTTGACCTCCTGTTCAAACTACATTGGTCTAAGGCCCTAAGACTGAGGCTATGTAGGCAACACTCAGATGACATGACATCTTCTGGGGTTAGCTCAGCCACATCTATTTGTTCATCTATTTGATGGACAAACCATATTACCCTCATCATTCTTATCATGACCAAAATCAATCATCAAGTGATCATCAACTACTTTGACCTCCCACCTAAACTACATTGGTCTGAGGCCCCTTCGACCAAGGGCTATGTAGGCAACACTCAGATGACATGACATCTTTTGGGGTTAGCTCAACCACATCTATTTGTTCATCTACCTAATTTACAAACCATCTTACCTTTGACCATGACTTGACCTCGACCAATCCCATCCATAACTTAAACCCTCTTTATCCCTTTTAGGGAGAACTACATTGGCCTGAGGCCCCTTCACACAGGGGCTATATAGACAGCACTCAATTAACATGACATCTTCTGAGGTTAGCTTGGCCACATTCCTTCATCTATCCATTCATTTGACCAACTATCTATTTCTACCTTGACTCGACCAACAACCTTGGAGATCGCACCTATCTCCTCTGACCACGACCACTTCCAAGACAACGTTGCCTTGGTTGTTTTTGCATGTATGCTACCTCACAAATGGTTATCAAAATTGTCTGCAACCCACATTTTGACCCTCACAAATATAAGATCGCAAGCAAGTTGATCCACATTACTTGTGACATTTTTTGTGTTTCCAGGAGCACTTCCTGAGCCCAGGATACTTGGAACACAATGACCATTGGAGCTATAGCTTGGATCGAATAACCTGATCAGCTATGACTAAATTTTGGGGCCTGGTTATTTCAATTTTGGCACTCCTTGACCTTGACCTGCGATAATTTGACCTGACCATCTTGTGAAGTGGTATGCACACAATCCCAACTTTTGCAGCGTTCACACTCCAACTTCACCATATCCATCAATCTCTCTATCAAATCGACACCCGATCTTAGGTTCCCTTCCCTCGACTCTCGCTTTGAGGGGGAATACCTCATCCCATAATTGAGGTAACCACACTCTTATTTTTGTCTTGCAATTCACTTGAACAACTAACAAAACAAAATCAACTTTACCCTATACCTGGGGCAACCAACTCCTATTTTTATCTTGCAGTTCATCAAGAACAACCAACAAGACAAAAAGGGGCAAATGTAGACACCAAAATCATGTTTACTCCTTGGTCGTCCTCCCCCCTTGGTCCCTTTCCACTTCTAACTATGCCTAACCTATGTCTTATTAATTTAAAATGATTATCTATTTTAAATTAATAATTCCCTCTCTCTCTCCCTTGACACCTCACCCCTCCTAGGATACCCTTCCTTGGATGCCCTCCACTACCCCATGCCAAGTCTTAAATGACTTAAAACCCCATTTCATTCTCCCATTCATCCTCTCATCTCATTTAACCCGCCTTCGACCGTTTTCCCATGACCAACTGACCTCGGCAGAAGGAAGAATAGACAAAAGGCTATTTTTAGCCCTTTTTCCTATTCTTTGGCTATCGATGTTGGTCAGTAGTTGGTCGACATTAGTGGTATTGCCAGCATCGGTTGCCTTCAAAACTGCATTTAGCAACCCAAATGCAGGATCTTCAATCTTCAACAATTGACCAATCTTTCAATCTTCAATCTTTCAATTCAATACTTCAATCTTGAACAATCAGCTAACCTTCCAATCTTTTGACCTCTCTCCCTCTCTCTCTCAGGCACAACAAGCATCACAGGCTACAGGAGCTCACATTGCAAGAAGTCTTCTACATCAGCATCCATTCTGCTACACTCTTTCTTCAACAAGCCACAGGTAAGTACTTCTTCTATGTTTTCATTTCAATTATTTAGGTTATGTTACTAATTAGTTTTCTAGTTACTGCTTCTTCTTAACATCATCAACTAGACTGTCAACCAGACCATAGCCCAACTTGTTCTCCAGAGCCTTCTCTCACCCTTATCTCCCTGTTGCCTCTATCCTCCATCTGGTCCCCTTTTCACACCATACATTCTGCCCTGTAAACCCTACACAGACCTCTAAATAGACTCTCAGACACCTCAAGCCATCTTGTAGACCATTCTATCGACCAGAAAAACCATCTAGACCCTGTCTAAGACCATTTCCCTGACCGACACTGGCCACCAGGCCCATTGTCCCTACCGACATCGATAGACTAACCGACATCGGTGACCATGACCTACCAACATCGATAGACTAACTGACGCTAGTGACTGTGGAAGATAGATTGCTACTTACAGGTACACATTTGCTTTCATTTCTTTTATTTAGTCTTTATCATTTCTATTTCTGGCAATATTCTACTTTTTAAGAATCAGTGGGCTGTCATCCCCCAAGAAGTCTTGGCACTTCTAGGACCAAGCTTTCACTTGGCAATCCACTTTCTAGCTATCTAACAACCTCTGTGTTTGAGTCTCTTTCTTCTACAGGTGTCATCCTCCACAACCAAAGAGGAGTTCTCTCAATGTCTAGATAATGGTGTGCAGACCTCATCTGGGTAACATCTGACCCTTGACCATCTTATCTTAGTTTTTCATTTCCTTTTGAATGTGAAAAGTGAAAACTTGTTTGGAAATAACTATAAGTTAAGTTCCTTCTAACTGCTAGTATGTAATTTAAACATAGGGTATACTTGGGTGGTATAATCCTATACTTGATTATTATTTATGAGTGTGGGTCATTTGATTTGGGGAATCATAAATTCAATTATGTGTAATTATGTAGTTGTAAACTATGATAATATAGGATGTCATAGAATACTATAGTATAAATGTATGGTGATTATAGATATACCATGACAAATCCCCACGATATATAATGTAGCCATACATTTTTTGATATAGATAAAGTTTAAGTATAGTAATTTATAGTAATAGAAGTGATTTGGTTAAGTGGCATTCCTCTACATGACATAATATGAGTATATATTGATAATGTGATATAGATCTATCTCTATCGAGCATTGTATTATGGTAATTATTACTAACAATTCATTTCATATTTATAGTTAAGTCATTACTTTATATCTATGAATCATTTTAATTACATACCAAGCCAATACAATTTAATTTTCACTTAGACTAATTCAAATAATAAAGTACCTACACTTTCATAACAAGTCACTGTAGTTTAATTTTCACTCATCCTAAGTCAATACTAAAATCACTTCACTTATGTTATATAATAATATAAGACTATCAAATATAAGTCCTGCTAACACATAGACTATTATGCCCTAACACACAAAGATGCCACTGATGTAGTCATAAATATCTCAAATTATTCTGATACAAATAATTTTTGTGTTTAATAGTTATATATAAAATAAACACATAATTATTAGTTAGTCATTCCCAATAATTTAGTCAATCCTAGGTCTATGAGTAATACCCCAACATTTAATACCCAGGTGTTTTTCCTTATTATTTTTCCTTATACATAGATTGTAGCTACCTTTTTGTTATAAATATGTGTGTTGATGGCCTTCTCTACCAAACACCTATTATCTATGTACATGTCATTATTTGCATACAAATATAGTATTCAATACATTAGGATATTTATAATTTTTTTTTATTTCTATAAAATAGATTACTCAAAACAATTACACAGTTCCATGTATATATGCACACATAATTTCAAACACTAACAATAATACTTCACCTACCTGGTAAAATCTCCTCTCGAAAGTCATCCTTCTTTGTGATCCTACACTATGTTTTTTTCTTCTATTCTTCCTCAAAAATTCCCCTTCTCTGGTCTACACCCCCTCTCTTTTATGTCCCTTAAATTTTTTCTTCTTATTTCATTCATGAAAAGGGCCATAGCTTTTTTATCTTTTTGGATTCCCCCCTTTTTATCTTTGTTTTTATTTATTTTATTTATTTTATTTTTTAATTTTATTTTTATTAATTTGTTTTATCCTCTTTTCTCAAAAATCATGAGATTTAATTAAAACTTTCCTCTTCTATTTAACTTGCCATTTTTCTTTTTCCACTTTTTGCTTATTTTGATCATTTCTTCTCTTTTTCCTATTTTTTCCTCCAAAATATTTATTATGTTTTTATTTTAATTACAATAATCAATAATTTCACTAATAAATTAGCACCATCCATGTCAGAAGGGTTTAATGATAATTTCTTAAATCAATAACCTAAATTTAGTCTAATTAAGAAAATCACATTTCTAATAGACTTTAATGAACATACTCGCAAGTCACACAAGGTAAATTTCATATAACCATTAAAATATTCTAGCAACCATGTTAAATGAGCTAATGCAAACAACATCACAACACATTATTTTAACCATTTTTTATGTATCTAATTATGTGTTGGTTAATGTGTTGTGTGTAGGGTTCTAGCTAGTTTTTCTATCATCTTCTAACATCTCAATCTATGTCACCATCTCTGATGATATTCTCCCTCCATCATGCTCTAAAAGATGAATTCTCTTGTGTCAACCTCGCAACAATCAAGTAGTTAGACCATAATAACATGATATTTTTATATAATAAAATATATCTGAAATAACAAACTCACATGTCCATAATGTAAACATGTAACTTAATAAATATCTTACTATCCCATAACAACATATATCTCAATATTAGTAAAAAATAAATAAATTAAATTTACCAACTATAAATATCCATGGATAATTAAGTAGATGTTCCTAGTGAGGAATCGAGATGTAACAATAGAGGTACCTTGTATGGATATTATATCCTTTTTTTGTCCATTTATTAGTCCATGTAGATCTGAGGCTTTACCATTAGGTACTTATTTTTCTAGAGTGATGTTTAAATTTGTTTTGGAAACTTTTTAGATAGTTTGTGTATGTTGTTTATGGTTTTAGGCAATACATACATCAAAATCCAAATATGAAAGCATATGGGAATATAAATCTGAGTTTTATTACCTCTAAAAACTATTATAATCTTCATATATCAAGTGTACAACCTTTCTACTCAAAAACCTGCTAGTTGGTATGTTGGTAGATAACTACTATTAGGTCAATGTTTTCTCACCACATGAAGTATCAATCTTATTTTTAAGATATAAAACCTATTTTGGTTAGCTAATAGTACCAAATTTCAGGCCTTATAATTTATAAGAATTTTGGAATAGTCTATATAATTTTTTTGTAGCTTGAACATTACTATAGCATTATAACTTCATCATCTAGATAGTTGGTTGGTTTTCCTCTAGTTTGAGGCTGTATGATCTAAAAATTTAGATATAATTATTAGAGAGGATAGTATTTTAGGTCTAATTTATTCTTATAATATGTAGGATCAATTTTCATCAATATGTACTACATTTTGAGATGTCACAATAGGACACATTTAGCTTATTTTTTTGGATCTTGTAAAGAATCTTCCTAAAGCTGACTTTCTCCCATTTTGACAACTTATGCTTGTTTATGCCAAATAAATTGAAGGAAATATTTTTTTGAAGATTTTTGTCTAGATTAATGAAGCAATGAATTATTTTTTGGTCCTTAGTGCATTTAATTTTGTTCCATGTTTATTTATTTGACCCATTTTAATGACGAGAAAACGTATAAAGACTATAACTTTTGAGCCTTTACTCAAAATTGAGTACTTTTAAAAAAAGTGTATGCTTTTTATTATCCATCCATTGGTTTTGTTTATCTTTTAAACATTCACTAAATTATAAAGTACCAAATTTGGGGGGGGCATTGCACTTTTTTGGGGTGTTCATTAATTTCATCAGGAGATGTTAAATTATCATGATGGGATTTGTATTTTCAAGAGGGTTCTTATTCTTAAATTTATCCTTATTTTTTGAAAATAGATTCCTACTTATTTGAGCCCCTCAAAATCTCTAACTACATTATTCATAGGATTCAAATGTGGATACACTTATAGCAGAAAGGCATGTGGAGTGTTATGCTTGGTGACATTCTTCACTTTATAGATGAGGAAGATCTTGCCAAGATTGCATCTATGCAAGATGGGGCTATTTGTTTGATTAGAATCCATGTTTCAAATAGTTTTTATTGATATGTCACATGTGTCACATCACTAAAATAATCATTGGATGATATTGTATCCTTATTTGATAAGGATATTAAGTCCTCTTAGTCTTTTTCACCCTCTTTTACTCCACCTCCTTCAATTCTACTTCCCTCTCCTCCTATTAGCAGGGATTTATCTTTTAATGATGACATTGATGTTTTTCAAGATTTGAGTCTTGATAGTTACATGGGTGAGGCACTGTTGACACTTACTTCTTCTCTTTCTAGTGAGGATTCACTCTTTACTAGTGACATGAATTAGGATTCTTCTTCATTTTTTGAGGACATACTTATTGATGGTGATTTAGATGAGGCATTCTTACCTCCTTCACATCTCACATTCCTCCTCCTTTAGTTGTTAGTGAGGAATTGTATTTTGATAATGGTTTGCTTGAGGAATCTTTTGCTCATATATTTTTTACTCCTCCTAGTCATCTTATTCATTGAGAGAACATGATTATTAAGGATGTGGCACCTTCACTGTCACTTTTAGAGATCATGGAAGAGACACCATCATGACTTCTTAAAGATGACTTTTATTGTGTAACAGTTTTTCCTTCATCACCTACTCATTATTTTTATGAGTATATGTTTTTTATGGTGATTTTCATGAGGAACCTATTATTGTTGTATAGTTTGATTTAGAGGTTATTGATACTCCTACTATATTTGTTGCTTGTCCCACTTTGGATCCACCTACTTATGTGATTGGTTCCTTTGAGAAACATACTCTTAGATTTAGATATTTCATACTTCAATCTATGGGTTACACTCATGGAGGTATTTTTAAACTCTTACATAGTATTATATCTCCTATTGGCATCAATATTTCTAAAGGTGATGTGGTTTTGGGTCATATTATTTGTAGCACTCAAGAGGAAGGTACACTAATAAGAAGAACATTTTATTTTTGGGACTATCTCACCACCTATGTAGATGGTTCCTTATATAATTTCAATCTATGTAAGATATATATTACTAATATTTATTTGGGGTGAAGGAAGTTGTCCTTAGGGGGGATTCCACGTGAAGTCCATCCTTCCTTCCATTCCTTTTTTATCTGTTTTACATCATTTTGGGGGTAGTTTTATTCCTACATGTTTTCTTCCTTTCTCCATTTCATGGATATATGTTGTACATGAGTACCTCATCAGAACTTGCTTCTAAGACTCATACTATGGATATGTCACTTTATGTTTTGGCTATTTTTTGCCACTAGCTTCACTTGAGGTGGGGTTTTAGAGTTGGTTCTCATCTTTGTTAGGTTCTATAAATAGTTTTTGTCTATTTCTTAGTTTTTTCCTTTTATAGATTTGTC
The DNA here is from genome assembly GCA_037957365.1 of Torreya grandis. Taxonomy (NCBI): domain Eukaryota; kingdom Viridiplantae; phylum Streptophyta; class Pinopsida; order Cupressales; family Taxaceae; genus Torreya; species Torreya grandis. The sequence continues at coordinate 3,300,959 of JARHVA010000022.1, forward strand.
CCACATTAGTTACTTTGGCTTCCTTTTTATTTTCCTTTGCCTATATATGTAAGGTTTCTCATTTGTAACATATAGAAGTTATTTTATGGATATTATATGATATTAAAGTTGTCTTTACATATCATCTTTGTAACTCTTACAACTCTTTTTGTAATGATTTTATTATTAATGATTTAGATCTTGGGCTTGGAATGATCTTATTGATGTTCATTTAATGAAGGTGAGGAAGATGGTATGTTGAGGCCAATGAGTGGTGGTGGGGTAACATGGACCTCATAGGGGTTCTTAGGAGACCTAGTTTTTACATTAGAGAAAACATCATCAAGATAAATAAAAAGGCCACTAATACTAGCTATAATACACACATTCAAGGTAGGAATATATCTACTCTAACTATATTTTATAGATAAATATTGTAAAAACTCTATTATGACTTCATCATCTTGATTGGGATTAAAATATATGTTTGGTGATTTATTGACATTTAGATTAGAGGTATCTTTAAAAAGATAGACATAGTCATCATCTTTGTAATATCTATCAGGGATGATGTTTCTGATGAGTAATTTTATTTAGACACCACTGTTGAACATGATCTTGATGTAAATAAGTCTTTTATTAATTCTAATGCTAACTTTTATAAGGGTGAGGTGATGTTGATGAGGTAATACTACTAATAAAAGACTCCCTATCTGCATGTGACTTCTTAAAATGGGGTATTTGAAATGATGGATGAGAGGAATGTGATGGAGGTATAATGGATTTTCCAAAAATAGGTCCATGGAATAAAGACTAATTAGAGAAGGGACAACTAGGTTCATGGGGAACAAACTCATCTTTGATGGAGGATTTATCAAATATGGGGGGACCATGGAAGGTGGATGTGGTGTCTTGACCTTAGCTTGGAAAGGGAAGGGATTGATCATGATTAGGAATGGAATCTTGGCATTCTTCTTCTTGTTCACCCATAGATGTAGACTCATCTGATTTATTCTCAATTTTAATGTCACCATGGCCGATGAGGTCTTGGACATAATTTTGGAAATTATGACATTGAATAATGGTATGCCCCCAAGCTTAGTGATATATAGTAGTGGTTTCATTTATACCAAGAGGGACTAGGCTTGGTGGGATCCATCATTTCTACATTAATAAGTTTGTGAAAGAGGTCTTTTAATGATATAGGAAGAAGATTTTAGGTCTTTTCTTCACTTAGAGACTTATATGTGAAAGCATTGGAATATAGATCAAATGGGTTTTGACGTGACTAGGAAGGTGGACTAGTAGTAGATGAGGTGGATAGGATTGGATTCCTTTTACTAACAGAGAAAGGGGTTTACTACTAGTTATGACTAGTGGATGAAATATTTGAATGGAATTTGATGGTATGAATTCCATGAGTGGACTAACATGGATGGGTCTGGATTGGAGGTAATGTTGTTTAGATGGAGGCATAGTATCTAAGACATAAAGCGTTCATCTCAAGGAGGTGAGAGAGGAGTACATCACTATTGGCCACAAGGCATTTCTCAATTAGGTTGTTGAAATTTACTTTGTAAGCCATGGGTTAAAATGGTATAAAGTATGGATGATGTGGTTTTCTAGCCCGAATCAAAATGTGTGGGGAATTAATGTAAATATTAAGGGATGAAGATAGAATGTGTGGAAAAAAATTGGACTAAGGTTTTCTTTAGTCAAATATCAATTTTGATTTGATGTGATGTGATGTGATGTTTGACAAAGTAAGATAAGATAAAGTAGATCAAATTAGGACATGAGATAGACTTTGATGATTTTGATTGGATTTGAATGGGTGAGTTACAATAAGCTCTAAGGTTTTGATAGGGGGATAGACTATCCCAAGAGACTAATTTTGACCATAGATTGATTGGAATAACACTACCTCAAGACTAAGATGAACAACTCAAATAGGATGAGATTATTTGACTGATAGGTTGATAATATTGTGATTATGACTCAAACATTGATTAGATATAAGAAATTTGATGATGAGGACCTTGATATGTAAATAATGTTTTTCCAAAGTGGATGAAGACTAATTTATAAATATAGACTTGATAGGATAACTAGTATAGACAAGAGGTGACAAGGTAAATATGGTTTGGAATATGATTGGGCTAGGTTTATAAGATGGTTATAGATATTGTAAATATGCACACTACCATTCTAAATGTCAAAAATCCCCTTGGGCCTACCTAGGTCCCCCTTGGGACCAATCTACACCAATCAGGCCTAACCAAACCCATCCAAACTTAGTTTCACTAAACTAACTCAATTTGTCCTTTAAGACCCTTTTCCTCTGGAACCTAACCATTGACAGTCAGGGTCACCATTGGTATTCAGCCCTAGGGAAACTCAACGATTGATGGTCAGGATCCACTTCTTAATCATAATCATGCAATCATTCACTGACCTTTTTAAAATATAACTCATCTAAATCTTGTTACGAGCCTTTACATGGACAAATTATATTTAGATGTCCTAGTTTCACCTTGACTTCCATCTCTTCCCTCCTATAAAAAGAGAAGTTTAGAAGGTGAAATGAAGGGGAAATAATTAGGAGATTTATCATAAATTATTGTGTAAATACTCTTATTACTTCAAGTAAGCCCAAGAAATATTTTCAAGAAAATCAAAAGCTTCTTAGCTCCAAGACTTCTCTAAGCTATCAATTATCAGCCACAAGCTAAGTATATTGTTCTTGTTTTAAGTTTAATTTATTTAGTTTTAATAGTTTTACAACTCCAAACAACCCATCTCTATCAAGCATCCCTTGACCACTCTCAACCACCTAAGTACCAAACCTTTACCCTTGATACCTTTGAGTTTCTCTCTAGCCCTCACAACCATTAACCAACTTCCAGCAACCTACAGAACAATTTTATAGCCAACCCAAAACCTATTCTATTTATAATCAATAAGCTATAAAAAACCATAGTAACTGTCAATGATCATCCTAACTATTTATGGTCACCTTCACCTTCAATCTTGACCATTGATGGTCAACTTGACCGCTATGGTCATTATGTAAAAACAAACACTCAAAATTAGCAAGCAAAAACCACTTCTCAAACTCAACCAAAACCCTATTTTCTTGAATTTTATCACAATACAGACCATAAAAAATACCCTAATCATACTTGGACTATATTTTGGATAATTTGGCATTTACCTTGATGTTATCTTGTTAATCTAAGCATTCATTTTGAATAGTATTTATTTCACCTAAATTAAGTACTTTGATTTATGTTATGAAACCCTTTTTATCATCATTAATTTTTATTAAAAGTTGGATTGACAACCTACAAAGAAGTCATGTACTTATTGGATCTATCTTGTTAGGCAATCCACCTTCCTACCTAACTAATCAACCATTTCTTTGTGTGATTTCTTATCTATAGGTCATCTCCCAAGCTAAAGAGGAGCTCTCACAATCTTCTAATTCCATGAATGCACAAAAAAATAGGATTTTCAACCATACCCATATCAATTTTATTTTATCTCTTTCTTTACAACATAAGAAAAAATTTACATGAAACATTTTGTCATGCCCGGTGGGACATAAAGTCTTTACTCACATTTTTATTTACATTTTTATGCTCCTCTCTCTATCTATGTTGATATTTGAAACTAAAATTTTATTTTGGGATTAAAATCAATTGAATCCATTACTTTCTTTTAACATCAGTTCAATTTGTATTATATCATAGTAATCTTATCATAGCATCACTTTTTTTGCATACACTAGCCAAACCACTTTCATCAATCAAACATCAAAATAATTTGAGACAAGGCTCGACTAGGATTTCATCACCTAGAGATCACCTTACCTTTTCTTATAAATCCTACTTGGAGGTCATTAGCAGAAATATCAATATATATTGGCTAAGCACCTGACACCCTTATCACTCCAGTGTGTGAAGTGAGGGGTTAGACTCCAATACCAAGCCACATGTTGATTTCAATATAAATTATTTTAAGCACCTAAACAACCTAAAACCAACCATATACTACTTCTATAGTACCTAATCTACAAGATAAATTCTATCACACTTTCTTATAACTTAAAACATAAGCCAAAAGTGAAATTAAAATTAACCATAGGATTTAACATACTCTAGCGTGTGTTGGGTGTTTTTGATCATTTTCTTTACTTATCTTTGTTTGAGTTGTGAGGAATATAAATTTTCTTAGTAACCTTCTATCATCTTACCTTTAGCTACCTCATCTCAGTTGCCTTATTCAATGGGGAGCCCATCTATATTCTCTCCAAGAGATCCTAGAATTGTTACTCCTAAAAGACAACCCTCTTTCCCTAAAACATTACCTTACATCAAGTGCCACTTATAACCCCAAACCTACATAAAACCAACACAACCTTATCTAAAATCAACCAAACCATGCCCATAACCAAAATAACCTCACCTAAAATCAACCTAACTTCACCTACAATCAACCCAACCTCACTTATAACCAACCCAACTTTACCAACAATCAATTAAACCTCAACTAAAACTAATTGACAACCTTTCAAGAATTACTTGATCATCACCTCAACCAACCAATAACCTTTCAACCCTTATTATACCCTTGTCATAACCTACCTCAACTATCTCAACCTCACCAAGCTTTGGGTTACCCATCCCAACCATTATATCAATTACCTCAACCATATCAAAAAATTTATTACCTACCTCAACCATCATATCAATAAACTATACCCCCTTTATAGAAACCTTCTTTAGTTAAAAACTAATACTTGGTATATCCCCCTAGTCATACCACCAACAACTATCAACCCAACCACTATTAAACCAACCACTATCAACCTACTTTATCAACATCATCAAATCAAACCAATAATCATCTAACCAATAACTATCAAATAAACATTTATAAAAAACCAATCTTATCACCCTTACTAATGTTAGCAAACCTATCAATCTAACCTACCTTACCCACCTTCTCAACCTTACCAACCTCATCAAATCTAACCAATAACTATCAACCTAACATATTGAACCAACCAAATCTTTTAGACCACCCAACCATATTGAACCTACCCACCATATCAAATATGTCAAGTTTATCAAATACTCTCAAACCTCTCAAAAAACCTACCTTATCTACCTTATCCAAACAACCAAACTTTTTGAGCTCACCAATTTTATCAAACCAACCAACCTCACCAAATCAAACCAATAACTATAAACCAAATTTTTCTAACGCACCAAACTTATCAAACATAACTAACCCATAAAATCATTCAAACTTTTCAAATCAACCGAACTTATTCAACTAACCAGCTTTACCAAACCAACTAACTAGCTCCCAACCTCAAGAGCTATTGGTGCACCCTCTTCTTAGGAAACATACCCCACTAGGGGAATCATATGCTTTGATCCTTGATGAAAATTTAAGGGCTTTTATCATTAGACTCCCTCAAATAAAACTCATCAATGCTTCTCTTCCAAAACCCATTTGGTTCATAGAGAATGAGTTTTTTACATATCATCATATAAATAGACATGTGGTAGACATATGTGCATATTTTTAAATGATCATCCAAAACCTTATTGATAAAAATGAGGTTCTAAACAATATTCTCTATCTTTCCCCCAAGTTAACCTTGAATGTCTTCAAGCAATCAATCACTGAACCTCTTTATACACCCATTATCATCCAAGCCCATGACCAAATCCTTCAACACAATAAGGTCCTTTCATTAGATTTGGTCCTTCGTACATCTATAATAGGGGAATCATAATTGAAACCCCAACTAATCCACTTGCTAACAAAGTGAACCATTTTTAACTTCTTTTTGAAATCATCACTAAAGATGAATTAATATTAATCCACCCACTTGTTGACCAAAAAGACCCTTCTCAACTTTACTTTAAAACCATCATTAAGGAAACCAAACCACCTCTTCCACTTCCCCTTTTAATGGAGCCAACCCAAGCTCAAAACACCTCACCTATAACTAAATCCAACCCAACCTCAATTAAAATCAAACTCATTTGATTCCTCTATAATCTGCTATTTTTCATATACCTAATGACATTGTCTTTTATTTGATCCCCTTTTAAATAGGTTCAAATTTTTGTCACCTTACCTTACCAAAAAAACCAAATAAACAAGCAAACCCAACCAACAAGCTGGATCAACCATCCATACTACCTCCCTCAACCAATCAAACCAAATCAATCAACCATGATCAACTCAAAATTTAATCCAACTATAAGCAATTTATCTATCAACACAAATCAACATCAACCTTCCATTCAAGATTTCTTGAATTTTGGCCACCCTTTTTATACAAACTACCCATACCTCACCTAAGTTCCCTTATTGGGAAAATTCAACCCTCTCATTCACCTCACCTCTATTTTAAGATGAGCTTTCCAACATCATTTATGGACCTCAAACCTATCCAAATCTAACCCAACAATGTTTTCTTTGCCATAACACCATAACAATGATCCCACCTAAACCACCACCGAAAAATTGAACTCAACTCAAAACTAACAAATAAAAAACTAGCAACCCTTGAGAGGCAAATGAAGTCATCTTCATCCTTCATAAACCCTATTATTAAATAACACCTCACCTTGGAATCTTTGTTTCATCTTTGACCATCCATGGAAAGAGCAAACTATAGGAACTTTCCCTTCATATGAATTTGACCAGTTATCAACCCAAACCATACCTTAGAAATTAATCCTTATCATTTTAATTTATTGCCTCAACCTATCAACCAAATAACCCTAAACTATTAGATATTACCTTTCTCCTTTATCCAACCAAAATTATTGGAGATTACCCTTCTCTACCAACCTATTTAGGAGTCACCTTCTCCCCAACCTTTAGAGAGTACCTTCTCCATCAACCCAACCTGAACCAAGTAATATAATAAATTAGGGAAACCCATTTAGACACCACTCAACATATTTAGAGTCACTCTCTCCTTGAACCATTAGAGATTACCCTTCTCTACCAAACTATCACCTAACCAACCTCACTTTTTTTTAACACAATTATTTTCCACATCTCATCAAGTGTCAAAAAGTAACTAAGGGACTCTACTCTCATAATTAATGTCAACCATTTATTCAAGCATGGATCTAGGGAATATCAAAAACCCCTAAATTCTTTGTGTTTGTGTCATGTTTTTTTGTTAAACCAATTCTTGGTCACCTTGTGTCTAACCTAAGCTTATCCCTTATTTTCAACCACATTCATCATCCTATTTTAGGGGCAACTAACTACAACTGAATCATGTGATTATCCATCATAGTAATAGACTAATCTTGAACTATGGGTACCACAACTCTATCCATGGCATGATTCTCATGATACTTCCCATCTCTCTTCAAGATATATTCTCATGGTTGTTGTCACCTAAACCATTTTTCACCTATTAAACCTTCTTGTGATCTTAGTTTTTCCCTCATAAAGGTAACCCTTTGATCATGTTTAAGCAATTATATGTCAATAAAAATCAAACAAAATCAAAAGGCAATATCAAAAGTCAAAAATAAATCATGGATCATTCTTAGCATTCATAGACTTCTCCCTTGAAGGGAAATTATTGAAAACTTATTCAAAATCATAAAACATAAGGTGGAATGCTCCCTTGAAGGATAGATATCAAAAGCATTTGAACTAAGCATATAAACATAGACCACTCCCTCGAAGGATGGTTGAGTAAAACATTTGTCAAAGATAGCAATTTATAGGAAGCTTCCCATATCGATTAGCTTCCCAAACCCTCCAAGAAAAATCAAAATAAGAAAAAGACCCACATGTAAAAAAAAGAGTTTTGAAATCCAAAATCAACTCTCATAAAAGAAATAATCTTAGAAAGCCTCAATCGACTCTTATAAGTAGAATTTTTGCATCAATCAGTCTACACTTTATATGACATAGACTTGTTTATATTGACTCTTTAAAAACCTACATAAGAGACATGTTAGTCTTATAAGAAGGTTCCATTTTCATCCATATCCCCTTATACATTATAATCAAGGGATTTTGAGCTTCTTGACACTACGTGATCAAGCAACTTCTTTTAATCAATGAACTAACACCAATGCAATACATGAAAGGGGATTATGTTCATAAGCCCACCGATCTTAAAATTATGGTCTTTTCCAATTGGAGTGTTTGGCCTACTCCGACTTTTATGATATTTGTGTCAAGATTTATGTCTTCCTTTTTAAGTTCATTTATACCCTAAGCTACCCACTTTGCACCCTTTCACCAAGAAATGGGGAAGATTTTTACTAAACCAAATGGTACCCCAAATTGGGCAACCAATTTGAACACCACCAACCATTAGAGATTACCTTTCTCTATAATCTAACCACTAGAGATCACATTTTTCCATAACCCAACTTCCCATTTAATACCATTACCTAAACTAAACATTGGAGATCACCTTTCTCCACCAACCACACCCACCCCTAGAGTCTACTTTCTCCACCCACCCTGACCACCTCATCATCTTGCCATTGGTCCATTCTAACCTAACCATCTGGCATGTTATCTATGATAATTTTTACCTAGTTATTTTACTATAGTGACAATATTGTCATATTTCCCCTTTTAAATTTTATGCCACCTCATGCATACCAACCTAATTGTGTCTCACTAAGAGCACTTCCTACCTTAGATACCCATGACACTTGACCTATTTGTGTTTTCCCTAGGAGCACTTCCTACCTTGGATACCCACTAAAACATATAAATTGATTAAGAGACTTACATTTATGAGTGTTACCAACTGCCATGCCTACTGGTGGTTATGTTTTTCACTTATCACTTATCCTTCTAAGCACCGACCCTTATTTTTACTAACATTGACAACTTAGTCTATGCATGATCTTGGATATCACACATATTTGTCACATTATGTGTGCACATTTTCATCTTAAATGTTTGACCTCATGTCACCACCTCATAACTCACCATCTACCATTTATCAAACTTTGATGTAATTTTGGTTTCACCTCATTAACTCTTAATTTGAGGGGGAACACATCCTCATACTCTTAGGACAACCAGACTACTGACCCATACTCCATTTTTGTTTTATAGTTCATTCACACAAGCCATATAATAAAAAGGGAAAAATTTAGACACTAGAAATATGCACACTATGATTTTGAATGTCAAAAATCCCCCTAGACCTACCTAGGACCCCCTTGGCAGAAATCTACACCAATCAAGCCTAACCAAACCCATCTGAACTCAATTTCACCAAATTGACTCAATTTGGTCTTCAAGACCCTTTTTGTCTAGACCTAACCATCGATGGTCAGGGTGACCATTGACTATCAACCCTAAGGACACTCGATCATCAATGGTTATGATCCACCTCTTAATCAGAAGCATGTAATCATCCATTGACCTTTTCTAAATATAACTCATCTAAATCTTATTATGAGCCTTTTAATGGATAAATTATATTTAGATGGCCTAGTTGCACCTTGACTTCCACCTCTTCCCTCTTATAAAAAGAGAAGATTAGAAGGTGAAACAGGGGGCAATAATTAGGATTATTATTAGAACTTTTTGTGTAGATACTCTTATTACTTTGAGCAAGTCCAAGAGAGATTTCTAGGCAAATCAAAATCTTCTCAAATCCAAGACTTCTCCAAGCTATCAATTATCAACCATAAGTTACGTATATTATTCTTGTTTTAAGTTTTAGTTATTTATTTTTAATATTTTTACAACTCCAAACACCTTGTCTCTATCGAGCATCTCTTGACCACTCTCAACCATCTGAGTACCAAACCTTTACCCTTGATACCTTTGAGTCTCTCTTTAGCCCTCACAACCATTAACCAACCTCTAATAAATTATAGAACCTTTTTTATAACTAAAACATATCCTATTCTATCTAGGATCAATAAGCCATGAAAAACCCATAGTAACTATTGGTGGTCATCCTAACCATCAAAAATCACCTTCACCTTCAATCTTGACTATCGATGGGCAGCCTAACCACTAATGGCCAATATGTAAAACTAAACACTCAAAATCAGCAAGTAGAAACCACTTCTCAACCTCAACCAAAACCCTATTTTCTTGACTTTTATCACAATACAGACCAAAAAAATACCCTAACAATACTTGGACTATATTTTATATAATTTGGCATTCAAATTAATGTTATCTTGTTAATCTAAGCATTCCTTCTGAATAGTATTTATTTCACCTAAATTAAGTACTTTCATTTATGTTATGTAACCATATTTTATCAACATAATTTGTCTTAAAAGGTGGATTAATAGCCTCTAAGGAATTCATATACTTATTGGATCTAGAATGATAGGCAATCTACCTTCCTACCTAACTAATCAACCATTTCTTTGAGTTTTTTCTTATCTGCACCTCATCCTCCCAAGCTAAAGAGATCTCACAATATTTTGATTCAACATACACACAAACAAATAGGTTTTTGAACCATACCCTATCAAGTTTATTTTCTATCTTTCTTTACAACATAAGTGAAAATTTACATGAAATAATGGTGGATAAGATAATTAGACTAGACAAGATCAATATGAATCATAAGGTGTCAAATAAGATGAGGTGGATATTATGATGGGTAATATGGTTTGGACTAAAAATCTAAGGTTGAGTAAGGCAAAATGAGGTGATATAAGGATATGGTGACAAAAAAGGACCAAGATGTGTTAGAGGTACAATCATTGAGAGAGGGGTTTTATCAATGAGCCTAGATAATCCAATTTCAATTTTAATCCTTTCAAACTCTTAAGCAATTTCATAAAGCATACATATCATTCATGGTACTGAACAAGAGAGACAATGCAAGATTAAGTACATAACACATGACATATGTGAGAAACCCTCTTGAAGGATAAAAGCCACTAGAACCTGTAATTAGACTATTGTCTTATAATAACAAGAACCAATTTAGACTAGCTACAACTGATCAAGGAACTACTATCCCTTATTTAGTGAGACTACAATCCCGCAAAGTGATACCACACCTATCTAGCTGAAAAACCATAATAAATAAACTTTTATCAAGTTTCAACTTGAAAAGAGGTTAAAACACCTAAAAACACAACATATCCTAACAATTGATTGCTTACCAATCTGATGGAGATATAAAGTATATTATCTTTCTTCAACTCTGAACACTCAAAGCATCCAAAACATCCTATTGGATTACCCTAAACCTCTTCGCTCATCCTCAGCCTAAAACAACACTATTATGACATAAGAAATATTACCCATAGGTCATATACATAGTCTTAAATATGTTCTACTCATGAACTCATCTACTGGTCACTCTCTCTCTCTCCTTTGCTCCATAACTTTCATATACACACACCTTTTACAAGTCTAGAAGCCATCACATTCAGTTTCACTACTTATAGAGTGTTCATTATCATCACCATATTTGTCATCTAATAGGAATGCTTTAACCCTTAATACATTTATAACATTCAAAAATTGCTCAATACCATTTACATAGGTTAGACATAGCACCCATGGATCACCCTTAAACATTTACACCTTTCAATTAGGCCATTGTAGCCCTTATAGGTCACATGGAGACCTATTCACCCATTTATCACTTCAATAATATAAGACCACATTTAATTAAATAATTCCACTCTTCATGACCCATTTGACATCTTCAAATGATCACATTCATCTATACTCACCCCTACATATGCTCAATCAACTCAAACAATGACCTTGTACATAAGAACACCATAAATAAACACATAAGTAACTTATTAAGAATTATTGATACTCAATATAGAATGATCACACCTATAAAAACCACAAAGATCATCTTCATGAAGTCTAAAATACTCCCCAATATCTAGTTTATCATTAAATATCAAAACAATCTTGAATAATCTTCTTGGGTCACTTGTAGGACATAGTTAAACATAGTCAAGTTTGGAGCTTAATATATTTATATGTACATACTTTTAGACCTTTAAATATATATTTATATATGCATATTGGATTCCTCTAACTATTTTGTTTTTACACCATGAGAAAATTCTACCTATATCAAAAGATATGGCCTAGAAACTAGACACTAGTATTTCCTTTATTAAATTTAAATATTTGAATTCAAATAGTCACATTTAAACTTCAAACTACCTGAGTAGGCATCAAAATACTATTAAACTACCTAGGAGCCTAACTTTACACTTGTATATATTTTCTCTCTTAGTATCATGACCTAATATTTAGCACATAATATCTTATCTCATAGGGTAATTAATCCATATATCAATATTCTCCTAAATCTTTCATATGTTCAAGATATGATGTCACCAAAATATTTACTCGACTTTATTTGAACATAGAAAACACTATCAAAATGCCCAGGAGCCCAACTTTGCACACACATATATTGGATAAAATTTATCACATGACTTGAGACTTGGCCATAACAACATGGGACTAATTTTATCATAACCATATGACCAAATCCCTCTGACTCATCCACACATGGCAATTATGACATCATCAAATTGCCTACTTATATTTTTTTCATTGGACCCAAAATGTCTAAATGAAAACTATGGACTACCAAAAAAATTAAACTTATGCATATAAGAAATCAATGCATATTTTACCTCTAGTAGGATCTCTTGCACAATCTCAATACATTAGACTCATCCCTAATCATCTCTAAATAGACAAACTTTGAAGATCAACCAAGCCTACTTTAAACATACTAAGATAAGCATATTGCACACTTTATCATTATCACTTAGACTACTAAGTCACTTCATCCACTAACCTGGAAACCTTCATGAAATCACCTTGACATCATTAAAAACTATCCAATAATCTCCCCCTTTATCACTGATGTCAACACCCATCAATAAACGACGCACCTTTCTTCTCTCTCTTTAATCACTCTCACAATAAGAACTTTATCCCCCTTTGACACAATGAAAAAGTGGGAACTAATTGATCCTAAGGACTTGAAATGACTATGAATATGAGAGGACCATCTTATAAATATGATATAAACTCCCCCTTACCTTGAGCCTACCTCTTCTTACCTTGAAAACTTCCTCTTGCTCCATGTCAAAACTCTCTTCAAACAAGCACTACAAATAATGAATAGAGAACCCCAAAAAATGAAATCTAATTTAAATAACCAAGAAACATATAAATGGGACTCCCTATAATATTTCTAAGCCATTTCACCTCTTGAGCATATTCAAATATCCATACACCATGAAAAATCATCACATAGGCTTACTAGCCTTCTCTCTTAAGCCACCTCAAGGATCATCAATATAACTTCATGCCACTGACCAAATATGAAACATGTTCTAAAATAACTTGATAAATCACCTTAAGACATACATACCTTTATCTTTAGAATAAATTGAGAAAAAATCACTCTTTTTCACACTAGGCCTATCTAGTCTTCTTGTATCCCTACTTGAAACTTACAAAAGCCATAAATTTCTATAGACACAAATTCAATATATAAAATATCATATATGGATCTCTCTCATAGTCCCCCTCAATCACACCAATTTTCATTGCCTATATCATCCTATGAGACATACTTATTTCACAAACCTACTAACTAATTAGGCTTTCATTTTGATAAAAAACTTGAATAACTTAAAATCTACAAACCTTAAAATCTCTATGAAGCTTGATTTGACAACCCATTTATCCCATTTAACCTATTAATAAGCCTTATATCTCAACTCATAATGAAACCACTTTTCTATCAGATCCCAAAACCCTAGAATCTCAAAATAAACAAGCTCAATAAACCTCTTATTAAACACACACCTATGAAACTTATTTCACACCTAGAGACAACCATCATACACTTTTATACCAAAATTTGAGCCTCCATAAATTTTATAACATTGAATTCCTATAACCCATTTTAGGCCTACTTACCCTTAACCCAAAACTAAGAAAATCAAGAACACTTAAAAATCTTAAATTGGTACAAATAGGATCATCAAGACACAAAACTACCTAGAACACATCACAAATAAGTGTACAAACCTTTATGAGCATCAAAATCTTCTTGACATTGCATAAATATTATTATTCTACCTAAAAACACCCATTCGTAAACACTACAAACATAGTAACACTTGCTTCTCTATTGAAAGGAGTCTCTTAAGAAGCATAGACAAAGACACCCTACTTCACAATGTCCTAAAATAGTGTGAAACTAGGAGTTACCCATAACTCCTCATATTCCTTCTCCTTCTTAGTCATCTAATACTTGTAATTCTTCTTCTACTTAAGCTTAAGAGAAGTAACATGCTCAACCATTACTTGCCTTCTTCCTTATACTCTAGGTACTTGATGTAACTAATTTTGACTTAATGACCTTTACTTGTAGAATATTACAATGTGACCAATCTTCTCATAGTTGTAGCAAACTATTATTTTTTAAGTGAACTCAATGTGCCCTATCTAATATGGACAAAATCTTGTAATGTGTCTTATGTCACAACAACTAAAACAAACTCTTGCTTTTGAAGAAGACTCACCTTGCCTTACCTTATTTAGACACTACTTAGCAAAGTGTCCCTCATAAATATAGTTGAATCACTTAACTTTGTTCACACCTTTTGGTTGATGACCCCCATCCTAGTTCCATGTAAACTCATTTCTAATAGGTCTCTTGCATTCTCTATCTCTATGCCCAAATTGATTACATGTGTAATAGTAACCATTGAAACTTGCATGCCTCATGTTATTTGGTTAATTGATATGATTTCTCTTCAATCTGCTAACACCTTCAATCATTGTTTGATGATTTATAATCAAATTTAGATTATTCTTGTTGACATTGGTCTTCATCTTGTCTTGATTTGCATTCTCTAGTTCTTCTTTGTATCCAAGACTAGTTCTATCACTTACATGTTTTTGATCATTCAAAATATTGCCTAGATCACTTGACATTTTTTTAAATATCACAAATGACTTCACCTTACTAGATGTATTCTATAACTTTGATTTTAATGACTCAGTTTTAATTACATATCATGAGAATTCATCTTCTTTAGCTTTTAAGCTTGTAAACAAGATTTCCAATTAATAACTAAGATGTTTGACCATATCTTAATGCTCCTTGGTGTATTAATTTATCCTTACTTCATACACATTGAATTATTCCTCATTCCTTGATTGAGACTTCATCATCTTATTAATATTCTTCTCAATCTTCAGTTCTTTAAGGGCATTCATTAGTTTAGTTTCATATTCCACCTCATCTCTATCAACATCTGAATCACTCCAAGTTGACTCATCTTTAATATGATCAACTTCCTTCCTTAGCCATGAACATGGATTCATCTTTAATAGGACCATAATCTTCATGATCATATTTTGAGTCATTGTCTTCACTCTCATCTATTGAGATGCAATCTTTATTGGTGTAGAGACTCTTCTTATTCTCGAAGGACTTCTTGTTGTTATTATACTTTTTGAATCCTTTCTTTCTATATGTCTTCTTGTGTTCATCTTGATCTTCATGATGTTCTTCATAATCATGCTTATGAGGGTACTTTCTATCAAAATTCCCTATCTCTCCATAATTGGAGTATTTGAAGGGTAGTTTACCCTTATACTTTCCTAAACCTATTTTTAATTTCCTTGTAAATAAAACAATCAATTCATCCTCATCAATATCAAAAATGTCATTCTCCTTGGGTTTCTTACCTTGGAACTTATTCTTAGACTTCATCTCTATCTTCAATATTGTTTCCTTCTTTGACGATATATCATCATGTACTCTCATCTCATAGGTAGTAAGGATGCCATGCAATTCATCCATCTTCAACTAAGTAAGATCATGACTTTCCTCTATACTAAATACTTTAGAATCAAAATTTAGAGAGATAGAGACCTTAATACCTTTTAAACTATAGTATATTATTCAAGCTTCTCTCTGAGACCTTTGATGATGTTCACAATCTCCTAAACACTCTACAAAAAGGATGCCATAAAATCTTCTTCCTTCATATTAAGACTCTCAAATTATCTTCGGTGAGTCTTCAACTTTGCTAACTTAAATTTTGAGTCTCCTTCATAAATAGTATTATATATATCTCACATTTCCTTGGTATAAGTAAAATGGATTACCTTGGTGTATTTAGTATCTAAAAGACCACAAGTTATAGAGTTTATTGCCTTAGAATTGTTCTCAAATAACTTCTTATCTATAACACTATATGGAGGAATAATAGGTGTATAATAACCATCCAATAAAAATTATCAAATGTAAAACCCTAGGGTCATGATATGGGTCCTCATCCTTACACTCTAAAAATCATAATTATATCCATTGAACAATAGTTATTTCTTAGTAGATAGACCTCCTTGATGACTACCCATATTATACCTTGGATCACCTTCAAGCTATCAAGACTTTACTAAAGGACTTGATTTAATTCCAATTATTAGAGGTATAATCACTAAGAGTGGGGGTGAATTAGTGAGCCTAGATAATCCAATTTCAATTTCAATCCTTTAAAACACTTAAAAAATTACCACAGGTATTTCATGAAGCATACATATCATTTATAGTGATGAACAAGAGAGATAATGCAAGATCAAACACATAACTTATGAAATGTGTGGGAAAACTCTTGGGGGAGAAAACCCATTGGAACATGTAATTGGAATAATATCATATAATTACAAGATATAATTTAGACTAGATATAAATGTTTAATGAACTACTATCCATTATTTAGTGAGACAACAATCTTGCAAGGTACTACCATACCTATCTAGTTAAGCAACCAAAAAAACTAGACTTTTAGCAAGTTTCACCTTGAAAAGAAGATACAAACCCCTAGATGTTAAGAAACCATAAAAACAACTAATAACCCAATATATCATAAAAAATTATTACCTACTAGTATGATTGAGATATAAATTATATCAACTCTCTTCAACTCTGCACACTTAGAGCATCTAAAACATCCTATTGGATCATCCTCGACCTCTTTGTTCATCCTTAACCTACAAGAGCAATATTATGAAATAAAAAACATGACCCATAATTCATACACATATTCCTAAATATACTCTTCTCATGAACTCATTTACTAGTCACCCTACCTCTCCTTCACTCCATAACTCTCGCATACACACACCTCCTGCATGTCTATAAACCTTCATATTTACTTTCACTATGTATAGGGAATTCATGATCATCACCATCTTGGTCATACAATAGGCATGATTTAAAATTTAATGAATTTATAAAATTTATACACATCTTAATATCATCCACATATGTTGTCCATAACACCCATGGGTCACCCTTAAGTAGCTACACCTTTCAATTAAGCCCTTTTAGCCCTTATAGGTCACATGGAGACCTATTCACCCATTTATCACTTCATCAAAAACATAAGACCAATTTAAATAATATAGGTACACTCCACATGACCCCTTTGACATTTTAAAGTTATCATATTCATATCTATTCACCTCTTCATATGCTCAGTCAACTCAAACAATGACCTTGTACATAAGAACACCATAAACAAACACATAGTCAACTTCGTAAGCATTGTTCATAATCAATATAAATTTATAGCACATTAAAAAAACACATATATCATCCTTATTAATTTTAAAACACTCCCCAATATATATTTCATCATGATATGTTGAAACAACATTAAACTAAGCTCAAACAATCTTCTTGGGTCACTTACAAGACCTAGTCAAACACATAGTCAACTTTAGAGATGAATATATTTTATTATAAAACCTTTAAAAAATTAAAATATATATTTATATATTAAAATTATATTATTATACAAATTCTATTTTTACACCATGAGAAAATTATGCTTGTATTAAAAGATATGGCCCAAAAACTAGACACTAGTCTTTCCTTTGTTAAATTTAAATATTTGAATTCAAACTGTCACATTTAAAATTCAAAAACCTTACCATCATCTCATGTCCAAAAATATTAGATAAATAATGCAAATTTTATCTTATTTTAATAATCTCTATCTTTAATAAATTTAAACTTCAAACATGTTGACCACTTTGACTCCACTCGCACCGTTGATCTCAATCACATGATTAAATGTGAACCATTAGATATTTATCCTTTACCTTTGTTAAATGTTAATGAAAACTTTAAAATAATATCACTAAATATTAACCATTTATATATATTTTTATGAACACCCACTCACTATTAGATCTTCATTGGTCCAGATCTTTATCTCTCGCAAAACTGACTAAGTATGGAAACCATTGCAATCTGCTTGGAAGGCCAACTTTGGACATTAATAACTTTTGCTACACTAATTCACATGATCTAAAAATTGGACCATATAATCTCCTAAAATATTATAATCTAAAAATATAATAATATAACCCTTGTGTGTATAATATATAACACTATTAATCTTCTCACTCAGATTTTTCTACCATAGAGCCAACTATGCTTATAACTACTTGGAAGGCTAACTTTGCACATGTATATAATTTTATGCACTTTATTTAATGACCTAAAACTTAGTGAATATTAACTAGGAATAAAAATAAATAAACCCATATGATCAATTCATTCTGAAACTACCACACATGTAAAATATGACTACATCAAAATGCCTATTTAGCTTTTCTTGTCACATGCAAATTTGGCTAAGTATGGGAAAATATTATCAAACTTCTTGGAAACCCAAATTTACACTACATATATTTTGTCATGTTTAGTTTCATGACCTAAGATTTATCACATAATATATTATTTCATAGGGTAATTCATCCATATATCAAGCTGCTCTTAAAATTTCATAAGCATGAGATATGACATCACCAAACTACTTATTCCACTTTATTTGAATATAGAAAACATTATCAAAATGCTTGTGAACCCAACTTTGCACATGCATATATTTGGTTTCACTTTATCACATGACTTGAGACTTAGACCATAAAAACTTGGGACTAATTTGATTATAACCATATGATGAACTCCCCCTGACTCATCCACATGTGGCAATTATGATGTCACCAAAATGCCCACTCAGATTTTTTACCATTGGACCCAAAATGTCTAGGTGAAAACTATGAACTAACAAATGAATTTCACTAATGAACATAAGTAATCAATGAATCCTTAACCTCTATAATACGTCTTTCACAATATAAATACTTTAGACTCATCTCTAAATAGATAAACATTGAATATCAACCAAGACCACTTCAAGCATACTAGGATAAGCATATTTCACACTTTGTCATTATCATTTAGACTACCAAGGCACTTCATCTACTCACCTGGACACCTTCATGACATAACCATGACATAATTAAAAAATATCCAATAGGATGTGATTGATTATAGACAAGATGGGTTTTAGTCTTAAGTCATAAAGATAACACTAGGCAAAATTAATGCTAAAGCTAAATGAAGAGTGTGAGGTTAGACTATGATAAGATGTGATGGAGGGATGTCAAGACTAGATTAAGGTATGTAAGGGATGGGGGTATGACTAGTGATAAATGGATGAAACTAGATTAGTATGTGATTAAGATCAAAGGGGTGATGAGAGATAGGATAAAATGCAAGATGAGATAAGATTAAAGGATGTATACACATGTACAAATAAAATATACACAAGAGCATGTACAAAATGACATGATGATGAGACAAGGATATATAACATGATGATATATGAAATAAACCTATATAGGTGGGTATAATCTTGTTTAAAAGACTTACTTAGCTCACAAAAAACATTGGTCTTACACAACACTCACCAAATAAAAAAACCCATAAACCTATCATTAGTAAACTAATTTGGGAGTGTAACTCGATGATTGCACCATTTAACAACTTCATGGGTGGGGTTTTAGGATGATGACCTATTATATAATATCCCAAACCCTCTCAAACCTATTTTTACATAATGATCACTTGAGATATGATACTTACTCCAATAAAAACTCACTTATTATGGTCGATGGTCCTATTCTAGGTTATATAGTCTTTTTAAGAGCATATCTGATAAACACTAGGTATATGGGGCCCAAATCCATTTAGGGGGTCGTATGATTCTTAGGTTATAGATTTAACTTTTTACCTTCATGGAAGACCTATGTGGGGTCAATTGTTTCATTTAACGACAAATTTCTTGAATATTTATACTTTAAGAACATGAATTGTGGATTTTATACATGGTGGTGAAATCCATGATCATAATCCCCTTAGGACTAAGGCAAGTGCATGGGTGTCACTTCCATGTCATGTTTAAAAAAATAAAAATAGGATATTTTATTAGTGCTTTTTTATCCTTTAAGACTCATTATTAGGATACAAGGAGGAGAGCATACACCACTGTATCCCTTGGGTACTAACAAATAGATAAAATTCTGATTTACCAATTAAGTGTGATAAATACAAAAGGTATATAAGATGATTTTTCAAAATTTCTTTCAAAATTCCAAAATTTTGGTCAGCTTCCTACAAATTAAGTGATTATTAGTTTAAAATTTTCAATATTAAGGGGCAATCTATAATACAAGGCATTAGATAAAGACAAAACCATGTCAAAACATGACCTTCAAGACAAGTTGATAAAAGTTTTAAGAAAGACAAAATTACCACTAATTTTACCCATGTGAAAATCAAAACAAAATGTTAGTCCAATAAGCCTTAATAAAAACATTAAAATATCATGATTTTTTATTATAACTTCTTTGAATTACAGCCACAATGTGAGGGTCAAGGGGAAGTAGCCCCTAGTGAGGTAAATAGGTATCACCCCTTGTAGGGTTAAGAAGCATCACCCCTTACAGGGTCAAGGGCCAGCACCCCTTGTGGAGTCTAGGTGAAACACCCCAAGTGTGCTCCTTATTGTGGCATAGGGACAGGTTGGGGGTCATCACCCCTGATGCCAAAATCAATTTTAAACTTATGAAACCCTTGGAATGACTCAAAATTTACTAAAAATGATCCAAAAAATACACTCAAAAAGGATAAATTGAAGACAAAAAATGAATGGAAAATCACTACTAGTTTAATCAAAACAATAGATATGTAAACAGTGTTAATTCAAAATTGCTTCCAGAGAGTTAACATTACTAATGACTAGTCAAAATGATAGATGGGAATATTGATATTGTAAGCTACTAGTAAACTATTATGATTAGTCAAAATCACTTATAAAACCTACAAAACCATAACTATAAATAAGTGGTATTGTAAAAATGCATATAGCACATCAAAAATACAAATTAAGAGAAGTGATTTTTCCAAAATAATTAGTCATACTACTAGTGGTCAGGTCAAAATCATGACTATCAAAGGAAAATTTGTAACTTGAACTCAAAACCATGACTGAGCATAAGCAATTTTGTAGATTCAATAAAAATAGATATTTAAAAAAGACTAAAGGATTTAAAGAATGTATTTAGATATGATTTTATCACATTGTGATTATTTATAGTGATTAATAAAATATTATATGACTAAAACATGATTAGATTGAGTTTGATACAAGTGAATAGTTATGGTGTTTCTTTATAGTATACTTTTGGTTTAGTCCTATAATAAAAAATGTTAGAAATGGAGAAAACTATTTACAAACAATTAGTGATGTTTACAAATTTAAAGTAAGCATCTTATAGATTAAAAACCTTAAAATGTTTACTATTAGTCAAAATCATGACTGAGTATGTCTATATCATAACTGCCTATTCAAAATAACAACTATAAAATCAAAATCATAATAGTGTATTCAAAATCACATATATGATTTAATATCATAGATTATAGGAGACAATTTTGATTAAAAGACAAAATGGATAAGTTATCCTAATGACTAGTAGTTAGGTTGGTGGTTTATGTCAAAATTACCACTATCAACCTCAAAACTACAAATACAAAGTTACTTTTTGTAGATCAAAATCACTTTTCACTTGGAGGACAAGTTTTTTGAAAATTTGAGCCCTAAATTTATCCTAAACCTTCCCTGTAATATTCAAAATCACACTCACACATAATATTATCACAAAAGAGGTCTCCCACTTTGGTTTTCAAATATGAGATGATAACTTTGAATAATTGTTTTAGATATGCAAATTATATCTAAAACACCCAAATGTATAATCCATAATTAAAATCTAGATCCATTAGGATAAAAATGTAAATAAATGAACATTCATAACAATATTAGATCCTAATGTTAAGTGCTCTAAATCAACATTAAAACAATAAAAATACTAAATGATATGAATAATGGATTTCTTACAAATATATTTAGAATTTTAGCATGATGTTAGCTTGATCAGAAGACTTAGATGATAGTTTGATAGATTTAGTTGATAGAATATTTTAGCGTGAAAGATCATGGATTTTATAGTTAGTTTCAATGGAGAATGATTTGGTTATTTATAGAGAGGGAAGAGGAAAGATGAGTGTTCATAATTCAAAGTTGGGTGTAGGAAGATCAATCGTGGAGAATTATTCATGGAATTGAAAATTTCTTGGATGTTTCTAGAGGAGGAAATGTTTTAGAGGTAGAAGCCTCTAGAGTCATTTTAGAAGCCTAATGACAATTAGTCTATAATTATTCATGTTATTAGGGGAGTAGTCTTTTAGGAAAGCCTAGGAGTAGGTAGTAGGTACGTGGGACATGGGAATTTTAAATTCCCTAATATTAGACAAGTGGGATTAGTTAGTAAATAATTGGGACTTAGGTGGATTAATTATTTTGTGGGGTGACATAAGGTTAGTAAATAAAGAAGGGGGAAAATGAATAAGGGGTGATATTATGAAAAAATTAGAGGGTATAAATGAGATTAGAATAGATAGGTTAAATTAGTGTTGATTACTAGTAATATTAGTGATGAGGGATGAGGTGAGAAAATTTATATGCATACAATAAGACCAATCATGCTCTTGTAAAAAGTTATTTTGAGTGGGTGTTGATGTCTTTCTACCCTTGGACCCAAAAAGGATAAAATTGTGTTTTTAAGTAATTGAACAATGTTCTTGTCAATTTAATGAGTCTTTAGGATGTCATGGTAGTCTAAGAGAGGGTAAATTATTATTAGGTTCATATGAAACATATTTATGTGGTGTGTTAATGACAAAAGTGTTGTGGTAGTCACAATCTCATCTTATTTTAGACTTGTGTCAAAGTTCCATTTTATGTTGACTATGTCTAAAAGTCTACATTAAGCCTTAGTGTGACCTTAATTGTATAAAATCAAAATAATAGGATGACCTATGATGTTTCAGCCCATGACTAGTCATGTGTTCATTAATGCATGCCAAAGACCTATAGAATATGGAAAAATTAGAGGGATTGGAGATAATATGAGGGAGAATGGTAACCTTGTTCATAGACTTTACAATATTTTAAGGTTTTATAGCAAACATTAAGGTAAATACTTCAATAATTGTTGTATTTTATATCATGTGTATATTGCCTTCTAATGATGTTCAAACCATGTGAATAGTGTTAATAGGCCCCTATGACATCATTCAACCACCAAAGTCATCATCAAGGGTAAAATGTTCCCAAAAGGTATCTTAGTCATTGAAAATTCATAACAAGGTGGTATTATATGTTAAAAATGGTATTTTAGGGGTCAAACATCTTTTATTCACCATAAAAGGTCCCCACAAACTTGAAAAGTGACTTTTCAGCTTCCCTCCATCCATACCCTCTAATTTAAAAGTGTACTTGATCTCTCATTTCCCTCCTTTTTTTCTATAATGGTTTCTTAATATGTCAAAAATGGAAAAATACAAAGAAAAGAGGTTTTTAAGGTGTTTTTAGGACATGTATAGATATGTATGATTAGGTTAGGGTTAGATAAGGTCAGACATCTCATGGGGAATTCCTTGTAGGCATCACATAGGAGAATTCATGTTCACAAAGACAAAATAAAGGTAGAATATGTAGTAAAATATCCATAAATATCTTTTCAAGCTCATGAGGACTAGTTTGAGGAGAATGGTACAATCCATGTAGGGAGAGTTAGAGGCCAAGCTCTTCATTAGAGGTAGATCTCCTAGTTGGATTGCAATTAGTGTCATTAGTTTATAGATCAAAGTCCTAAGCTTTATGAACAATAATTAAGACCCCTAGGTGGTCTTAAACCCTAGAATCAACTTGATGAGATTAAAAGTGAAATAAATGGCTCCAAATGCATTAAGTTTCCATGGAAACACCTGGGTCATGTCCAACACTCCATGAAGGGTCTCTGCATAGAGTTTGATGGTACGCTCACTTATACAAATATTATGAATGATGGATTTTATAGAGGTTTCAAACATTAAATTAGGGTTTTAAGTATGTGAATGGTTAAATATCATGGATGAAGGTTTCATGTATTGTTTCACAATAGGTCTAAAACTACACTCATCTCCCCCTGAAGGTGTTTCTATAGACCTAGAATGCATAAGGTGTTGGGAGATAAAGGGTAATGTGGTCATTGAAGAAGGATGAAAACATAATACGTAATCTTAAATAGTATCATAACATGTATTTAATATCCTAAAACATTATCATCAACCTAGTTTCAATTTTCTAAGGAGGTTTTAATGGTCATTCTAATGGCTAGTAGCAAGTAGAATGAACTTAACTACCTTACAGGCCTATTTGACCAATGTGAGAAGATCATAAGGAGGCTCAAGATCTTTAAAGTGTATAAAAATTATTTTTTGATACCAATGAATACATATAAGTCATTTGAGATTCATAAAGGTTTTTTTGACTATATCCTAACTACTAAAAGGACTATAGGCTAAGACCCTGATACACAATCTTATGTATGAAGGTAAGAAGAAAAGCTTGTAGAATGCTATGAAAGGTTAATGAAAATTTGTAGGATAATGAGAAAGGATATACAATGAAGTTTTTATACTATTAATGTGTCAATTATATAGTTTATAAAGCCAAGTTCAAGCTCAAATTTTAATAATTCTACCAAATCGTCACCTACAGCTAGGCGTAGACAGATGAAAGAAAAGATTGTATGCTTGTGAAATATGACTATCTTGAAAGAGTTGAAGAGGTTAAAATTAAGTTAATTGGGTTATAATTATGATTTATAAAATATTTCTCTTGACCATTGACCTATAGAAGGATCTTAAGACTTTGATTATAGTTAAAATCCTCCAATCATAACCTACAGGATTATAGTCAAGTTATCTCCAAACTTGAAAATAAGATGCCATATACACATTAAGGTTAGATATTATGAAAATGAATAATATATATAGTTTAATTAATATTAAAGGAAACATGAAATAATTAATAAATAAGATAACCAAAGAGGACTCTCTAACCTTACATACATAGTTGGTTTAGTGCAGATAGGTCTACCTAGTCAGAGTTAGAATGCCTCATTCATTTGAATGATGAGATCTATTAGAAGAAAAAAACCATGTGAAAATTAATATTATGGCCTATATATGATCTTTAGGATTTATGAAGCTAAGTTTAAGGTTTATAAATATCTTCCTTAGCATGATTGAGCACTCACGAACACATAGGCGTGTGTGTGTATAGTTATTAGAGAGTGTTTGTTGTAGGTAGGATGGAGACCTAAGTCTCAATAAGGTTTTGATGGATCTTGAGATATGTTACATGAATATTACAACTCCATTAGTAGTGAGAAAAGGTTCAAACATAGGTTTCCAAGGTCATTTGCATTAATTGGTTTGAGAACCCTAAAATAAACTAATGATGGTCATAACAGTTCTAAAGAGGAATAATGGTAGAGACAAAGGTATATACAACTCTGAGAATATATATAGGGTTGAAATTTAATATAAAAGATACTAAGAATACTTTGATACCATCATAATCACCTATAAGTGGTCTTGTGCCTTGAAAATTAGTTTAGGCCTATAAGGCCTAAAACCCTACATATGCCCTCAGACATTCAGCTCCAATCTTGTGAAAATATGAGTTCCTTAGAAAGATATAAATCTATAATAGGTTTTATAGTGATATTATAAGTCTTAGAAAAGGTTTCATAGTTAGGGGAAGACAATAAAAATGATAATTCGACTTAATATCTCTTTGAACTCTCTCGTTATAATCTAATAACTTGAGTTGTATATTAAGATGCTCATATTTTATATGAAGAGGTTTATGGGGCCTAATGATATTATGGGAAGTTGAGCACCCCTATGCACTTTCCATCTATGGTAGAGAGAGATATATTTATGGGGATACCTTTTTGAATGATCCTTAAGACTATATGTATACCTAACTTACCTAGAAGAAACCCAAGAGGTGCCAAATTTTTCTCAAATATTAGTGGACAAGATGCATAGGATCAAGAGACATTAGGGGAAATTTGTATAGGTCATCAATCTTATATAAACTTAAAAAATACATTAAAGGTCATTTAAAATTAGCATTGATTGGATATCTAAGTAAAGAGCAAGTCTATTGCAAATCTCTGTGCTAGTTTGTAGGGTTTAAAGTTAGCAAGTTTTCTTAATTGGTGCCATAAATGAGTCTGAAGGGGGTATGATATGAGTTTCACTCTGGTATAGCATGAGAGAAGCCTTGAATAGTTTAATAATATCATGAAATTTTCCAAGGAAGTATGAAATTTTTTTTAATAAAAGAGGTAATGGATCATAATGATTAATGGAGATATTATGGAGGTCAAGATGTCAAAGGAATCTCTTTATAACTCCTCATTCAACCACTAGGTCACCACTATATCAACACATGGGGAGAGTTATGATACTATTTTCTTCTCCTCATTAAATTTTATGACTATTTTTGGATGGGTAATTTCCATTATTTCCTCTCCACTCCATCTCTATGCCATGTTCTCTCTCTCTCTCTCTCTCTCTCTCTCTCTCTCTCTCTCTCTCTCTCTCTCTCTCTCTCTCTCTCTCTCTCTCTCTCTCTCTCTCTCATGTTCTATAAATTGGGCTTTAAAAGACATTATATAGATCCATCTACTAGGTACAAAATAACTCTACCCATTTGTATATTGAAGCCTTTAAATTAATACAAGGTTGATTTAGCCTTTCGATACTAGTTTTTAGTGTGTTCTATACTCATTGATTTTCATTAGTTGTTGAACACTTTATCCCTTTGTAGGCCCTTGTCTCTCACCTAGATGCTAGTGGATTGGTCTTATGAAGGTCACATGGTGTGTGAAGGTGCTCATGATTATGATTGTAGTGTAAAATTCTTGGTAGTATCTTATATCAAACCGTTGATTCATCACCCATAGGTTATAGGCATTTAGCATGGCCTCCATGTGAAGTATTGCTATTTAGGAGTCCTTTTGGATAGAATGTGTATACACATAATATGTTTAACTTTTATTGACTACTGACACTTTGTATCTTGCAGGAACCCATCGAGTCTCAATCTTTGTGAGTGCATACCTTAAGGGGTGTATCGGGAAAGAGGTGAGTAGACCATTGGTGATTCATAAGATTGTTATCCTTTTTTACACTTGTCATCTACACACTCATCTCATAAAAACCATTCACCCTAAGATTATTCTTCTTAGACTTATCCATTCTAGTCATTTTCCATGCTTTATCCTCCTTCCTCTTGCCTTGACCCGCTTTCAACCATTTGACTATACTAGGTCAACTAGGTTAACTCTGTATAGTTTTTAGCTTTGGAATATTATACAAGGTTTATTGGGTTGACCCTATACCATTTAGGGACATTTTTCATTAGGAGATTTATTATCCCTTTAGCTGAACTAGCTCGGGACCTAGTGAATTATCCTCCAAAACATACAAAGTCAACTGGGTTGACCCTATATAGTTAATGTTTTTGGGAGGATTTAGGGTAAGATCTGTATATATATACAAGTTCATTTCTAACCATTTGTAAGAAGAGAAGTGAAGAATAATAAGTGTGAATGAACATCTCCTTATTTACCATTATACTTCAGGAAAAAATCTTAGGGTTCCATACTTTCTTTGGATATACGGATCTTATTTTATGGAGAAGTATTTTGGATGCATAGATAAGTTGTGTATCCTAGAGATAATTTTTATTTTCTATCCTTATATACCACATCAATATCTTGTGAAGAACCTTGGCCAAGGGAGAGATTGAGGCTTGGTGGGTTCATCTTTAAGGTAAGTATTCCTAACTTTATTTCTCCTTTGTAAGAGTAGATAGATAATGTATTTGTGCTTCTTTCTTCCATGCATTAGGATTCCTTATACATTAACATGAGTATATATCTTCTATGTATGCTTAGTTTAGTTTTTTTTGTTTCTAACTCCCACTTTGTGCCACAAGATTTGGTGTACACTAGATTATATTTACTTTCTTATTTATTGTAATAAAGTGAACATTAAACTTAGGACTCTTTTAGGGTTGTTATGTGATTGTGTTAGACTATAGGATTTGGAACCCTTCCTAGAATGGTGTATTGTGATAAGTGATCCCATAATAAGGTCTAGAAGATCCCCATATTATTCATGTCCCTGCTTAACAAATGTATTCCCAATTGAAAGTGTAGGTATGCTCTATCTTTTATGATCTAGGATTGATTTATAGACATGATGCATTTTTAATTGCATACATTCTAGAGAACCTGACATAAAATAACCCTTACAGTATTTTTTCATCTTATTTTATTTATTTCATTCTTTAATCATTATTTTTATAATATATCTCCCATACTAGATCAACTATGTTGACCCAATATCTAACTTATGTGCATAAGTTTTCAGGTATAGGCTAATGGATAGACCCTATTGACCCATTACATGTTTTTAGATTTTTAGACATCTAGTCCAAACTACTAGGTTGACCCAATCAACCATGTACTTTTTGAAACATTAGATTCAACATACTAGGTCAACCTAGTCAACCCTATACATTTTAGGTACTCAACAAGTTTATGTAAAGCTTGGTCAACCTAGTCAACCTAGTTAGTATAATTTTTAAGCATATTTCAAGGTTCTTAAACAACAATATTCATTCTCTACATCTCTGATCCACCAAGGTTCCTTTTATCTCTCTATCTCTTTATTTATAGTCTTGCCTTTTACAATTTTTGGTCTTCAAAATTACCCTTGCATAGTTAATTGGATTGACACTACCAACCCAATTCTATGTTCTATGTGCTGTCTATATAACTAGGTCGACTCTTCCGACCTTATTCATTTTTAAACCTTGCTTTCATAGTATAGGTTTGATCTTGTCAACCATATTCTATATTTTGTGCATACATTGTTGACTTCCTTATATTATAGCTCCTTAATTATATCTAACTTCCCATTGAATTTAAAATCACATCATAATAATATAATTACAATTTACATTGACCAATTAGTTAGCTATTTACTTTTCAAGTTGATTGCTTGCTCTTTACTCAATTATATTATAGATTGTAAAAAATTACATTAGCCAATCTTTGTGAAAAGTTTTGTACTATGTGCTTCAGTTGGATTGGCTAACATTAATCCAATTGACTATTTTTTTCCTTTTAGTTATTTCTTTTGAAATTGCTTGCAAAATTTATCTTGTTTTAGTACACAAATATATCATAACTTTCTAAATTTCCCTCTCTGTTATACTAGGTCAACCCAGTCGACATTGTACCTCTTTTTGGATTTTTCTCACTATAATATATCAACCCAGTCAACCCTATACTATTTATAGACCCTATTTTTTATTTTCTAAACATTTTTTTGCTATACTAGATCAACCCAATTGACCCTATACAATTTGCAGGCCTTGTTTCCTATGTTAGATCGACCTAGTTGACTTTGTATAGTTCTCTACCTCTTCCTATTTCCTTGTGTGGTTATCTATTGTTCTCTTATCATGATGACATATTTTCAACCTTATTTTAGCAATAACATTGCATAATTAATGATTTGGATAATAACCTCACTTATTTCATTACTTGAAATGAAAATATCTAATTTCTTCCTCTCTCTTCTCATAAACCAAAACCAATCACTACATAATATAATGTAGTTGAGGTCATTCATTCTAATTCTCTTCCCAATACCAATTTTTAGAATATTATACCAACTAATACCTCTCCTATCAACACTCATACCCTTACAACCAATATTCATAATCCTCTTGTTACACCCATAACAAGATCAACAACTCTCATCAATTCCCAAAGTAACATAGTTAAAACAACACAAATTGATAATGTAGATGGTTTTAAATTATTCAAAAACCTAGATGATAATACTATTTACACTCCTCATAAGAATGGTGACTTTACCAAGCTTCCTTATTCTTTAATCATGCTTAAGACAACTAACACTAATGTTAGGAATCCTCCACATACAAAGAATACTCCTTTCACCAACACTAATAATCCTCTTCCTATCAACACTAATACCACTCCTACAAACACAAATCCACCTATTGATATAACTCAACTTATTACACACATAGTTTAACAAATGTGCATCATAAAAATAACCAATCAATCTCAAATTATGAACATGCAACAACATTTATTACACATGATTAGTTAACCACCTCAAGTCATCATGTCTTAACCAAATCAAAATTTTATCCCTCCTCTTATAGATACCAATGGGAATATCATACCTCAACCTCCAATGAATAATAAAATGCTTCAACATATTCAAAATGAACCTTTATCCCCATTCATTACATCCATAGATATTGAAAACATTTGTCCATCTATCACATATAATGGGACTAAGGACCCTACTATATTTCTTAAGTCTTTTGGTAATATTTATAAGGAATGGGTCCAAACTAACACCTTTGATACCACCAAGATCCTATCTAAAACCTTTTTTGGTGATGCACTTCAATGGTACAACCAATTTTCTAGACATTCTATCTAGGATTTAGTCAATGCTCTAGTGAAGGAATTCCAACATGATGACATTCCTAAAAACTACCTTAGCCATTTCATCAATGCCAAGAAACTTCCTAATGAATTTGATCATACTTTCATCAAATGATTTAAGTCTCTTTCTCATAAAGTAGATCATAACATGAATGATGATACTATTTTAAAACTATTTGTCACAACTCTTAAACCTCCCCTTTAATATAAATTTTGAATCTTTTCACCTAAATTTTTATAAGAAGCCTTAGACAAAGGCAAAACTTCAATTTGAAATACCTCAAAAAACTAATAAAGCACCTTTTCAATCATTTTCTCATAACATTGATTCATCCAAGCCTCCCCAACCTCAAAATGGAGCATCCAATTCAACCAATTTTAACCCAACTGACCCTCCCTTGAGTCTAGATAAACTTAAGAATAAATTACCATCCTCTAAACCCATAAGCTTTGATCCTTACAAACTTCCTTCAAAATGGTAAAATTTATATGTACCTAGGGATATGATATATTAATGTATATGGGTTGATGGAGATGTTGACATGTGACACACATCCCGTTAGTCAGTTATATGGGTACAATATATTAGGATAATGGTATAACTTGTGTAATCAGTACATTAGGTAATAGTCAGACTACATTGGGATTAGGAGGTTACCCATCCATAGGTTAGATAGATGTCTATATATAGGAGATGATTATCATGGTAAAGATATCAAGTAAGCATTGATTCTTCTATTGTAAGAGGATATTGGAGGTTGTCCCCTCAAAGAGACATTGTGGAGTTATTCCTTCCTAAAAGAGTATTATATGGTGTTGCCCTTCCTTAAGAGTATTTTTCCACATATTGAATATTTGAATCATATCAAGATCATATCAAGTGGTATCAGAGCTTTGATTTGGGCAATTTGTGTGAAGTGAAACCTTAGTTTTTTTTAATCATCAATATCTTTTGATGGTTGTGAATTTTTAAACAATTTTTTATTGGATATAAAGAATAGTTTAAATAAGTCAGAGTAAAAAAATAGAGATTTTGTGATTAGTTTTGAGGGAGTTATTTCTGTTATAAGGTTTATAATAATTTCACTATATCTTTAGACATATAAATAATTTTTATTTTAAACTTTTACTAGAGATGTAAAAAGATATAAGAGAAACAGAGTCAAAATATCAGAATTTTTGGAGTTATTTTGAGTGATTGTTTGCGATTTTATGATTTTTCATATATTTAATTTACAAGTCCAAATTTGTGATATTTTTTCACAAAATTTTGGCCGAGATTTCAATATAATAAGAGGAAACTACAGTAAAAATTTGGGACTTTTTGGATCATTTGCGTATGATTTATTGACATTTTAGGGTTTCATGAACCCTAATTTTTTTTGTGGATCATAAAGTTGTAATAAATTTTAGGGGAAGATGATTTTGATGCTAGAGAATAGTGGTTCATTTTTAAGGAGAATAATACTAATAAAATTTTATGGAAAACATAATTATCTCTTTCTTTGTCTGGGCTTGCACAACATTGGTGGTTTAATCAATTGAGCTTTGTGCAAAAGTATTCTTGATGGGAAGCAATGGAACAAACCTTCCTAGATCAATGGGATATAAAATAAAAAGAGGATGTAAAAGAGGAAAAAAATAATGATGATAAAGAAGAAGAAGAAGAAGGGTTCAAATAATTGATCTCCAAAGAAATCTGAGTCAATTTTTCAATTTCATGGATGCATTCAAAAAAAGGTAGTTGTGTCCATAAACTCTACCAGAAATTATAACTTTATTAACATTAATGTGGCCAAGAATATACATGTTCAAGAAAATAATATCAAGGAGGTTCAAGTAGATGTTAAAAGTATTTCAATGTTTGAAGATTTGAAGCTCATTATGGAAAAATATGTTTTGCATTTAGATTTTTATGCTTTGGATATGGATGATGTGGATATAGTTCTTGGATATCTATGGTTAGAGACTTTGGGAATAATGAATATTAATGTTCAAAAAAAGTTCATGAAGTTTTGGTATAGGAAAAATAAGATCATTTTACAAGATATCATAGTGAAAAAGGCACCAATAACAATCTAGGTAGATCATGAAGATGAGATTGAAATAGGTGATGAAGAGCATGATGAAGATTCAGATGATATAGATAAAGACACACTACAACTAGAAATGAACACTTCATATACTAAAGAGACAAAGAAGGAAAAGGTGGAAGAGGTAGAAGAAAAGGAGGATAAGGTCAAAATATTAGAAAAAGTTGAGGTATATAGAAACCCACATCATCATGAGAGGAAAAAATCATGAAACCATGTGAGGAAGTGTCATAACAACAATCATTTTGTCTATAAAAGAAATAAAATTTCCAATCATTATGGATATGCATGTAATCCAAAGAAAAAATATTATGGCACATGGAATGAATGGAGAAATGACTATGACTATGCATGGAAGAATGCCTACTATGATCATGGTTGAAATTAGATTAGCATAGCAGAATATGGTACATAGAATAAAAAGAGGAATAATTGTGCTTGGACACCAAAGTAGTATAATTATGATCATAAATGAAATTAAAGGAGAACAATGGAATTTAGAAACAATATTGGATAGATATCACCTATCAAGATCACATATAGATGGCTAGATGATCGAGATTGGAGACAAGTGTGCAATGATTTGAAGCACACTCATTATTTTGTTTCTTCCTATGTTTTAGGGCACATGGAATGAATGGAGAAATGACTATGAATATGCATGGAAGAATACCTACTATGATCATGGTTGGAATCAGATTAGCATAGCAAAATATGGTACATAGAATAAAAAGAGGAATAATTATGCTTGGACACCAAAGTAGTATAATTATGATCATA
Source organism: Torreya grandis (assembly GCA_037957365.1). NCBI lineage: Eukaryota > Viridiplantae > Streptophyta > Pinopsida > Cupressales > Taxaceae > Torreya > Torreya grandis. The sequence goes on from JARHVA010000022.1 coordinate 3,334,723, forward strand.
AATGAAATTAAAGGAGCACAATGGAATTTAGAAACAATATTGGAGAGATATCACCTACCAAGATCACATATGGATGGCTAGATGATCGAGATTGGAGACAAGTGTGAAATGATTTGAAGCACACTCATTATTTGGTTTCTGCCTATGTTTTAGGGATGAAACATGTTGAGGGAAGTAATGCTGTGTACCTAGGGATATGATATATTAATGTATATGTGTTGATGGGGATGCCAACATGTGTCACACATCCCCTTAGTTAGTTATATGGGTATAATATATTAGGATAATGGAGTAACTTGTGGAATTAGTACATTGGGTAATGGTCGGCCTACATTGGGATTAGGAGGTTACCCATCCATGGGTTAGATAGATGTCTATATATAGGAGATGATTATGAGCATCGAGTCTTCTATTATAAGTGGATATTATAGGTTATCCCCTTAAAAAGACATTGTGGAGTTATTCCTTCCTAAAGGAGTATTATATGGTGTTGCCTTACTTTAAGGGTATTTCTACATATATTGAAAATTTAAATCATATCAAGATCATATCAACAATCCTAATAAATTTTGGTGGTGCATGATCTTCACCATTTTTTAATTTATTCCTTGCTTGGTCCACATTTCAATCTTGATACTCTCATAAAACCGTGTTATCAATACTATATTCAAACTTCTCAAATTAAATCTCAAGAACCAAAATCACATCAACATTAACTATCTAATGAACAACAAAAATTATCCCATACCTACACCTCATCCACTAATGTTATTCAAACCATAGTTGATACTTATTCCTACATCAATAATGAAAGTATTTATAACATGAATAAATTTAAACATATCATTGCATCTATTGAACCTCAATCTCTTAAGTCACATAAACCAAAGGAGTACCTAGTTCAAATGCCTACTCCAATTCATATCATACATGGTCTTCCTTTACCTTCTTATACCTCTCTTACACATCATATGTCATATTCAACCTCCTTAAAATCTAATAAACCAACACATTTTCCTTTCTTCAAATGCACCTACCAACCTAATGCAAATCATTTTAATGGTTCAATGTTACCTCACTCCAACTCACATGTTGGGGTATCTTATAATGCCTATCCACATGTCACTTCAGACTTTGGGGCATGTTAAGATGCTCATCCCTATATATAATTACCATTTGGTTCATCTTTTGATGCCCACTCTTATTATACAATACATAATAACAAACAAATTCAACTTCAAAAAACCCTTTGAGACTTATAGACTTGTATTTTACATGCTCATCTTTGATATAGATGTTATCATATATCTTACTTATTCTTTTTTGTTTCATGTTTCTTTGTTTTTGTGCACTTTATTTTTTTAATTTTACTTTATAAGCATCATTTTATTCCTTTATATGTTTTAGATTAATTTCCACTCATTTCCTAATTTAGAAGTAAGTAATGAAACTAGTAATAGGGTGTGTAGAAAAATACTAGATAAAGTGTGCATGTGATGTAGATGATGATGGGGACTCATCTTTGGCTTGGAAGAATAACCTATAGATAATAAAGACACTAGAAAATGGGTTATTGGATGGATGGTTGATTGGAATACCTATTGTAAGCTAGATCCAAGAAACATATGCTTATTAAGAGGTTGTCAATCCACTATTTATAAAAATTAAGTTGATATATATGAAAAGAAAGGAAACTTGAATTTAATAAATGAAAAGTAAATGCATGTAAAATGAGATGAAATTAAATTTTTTGTTAAAAAAAACATAGAATATAGAAAAATTAGGTCAATAATCATGCTAATATAGTTGGGGTCTAGTTTAGAAAATCAAAGAAGTCTCTATGACTAGGCAAGAACATAGAAAACAAGGTTTGGTTGGGTTCAAGGGGGTGAAAATAGCTTGGTATATTTTTCCATAGTAACCATTGGTGGTTGGGTGAACTGTCAATAGTTAGGCTAACTGTCAGTTTTTGGTTAACCATCAATGGTTGAAATGATCATTTATGGTTAACCAACAACTGACAGTTAGCAAAGTATTCATAGTTCACCCAACCACCAATGGTCACTATGGAAAAATGATGATCGATGGTTGAGCTATCCTGTGTAATTATAAAAATGATCAAAAACATATTGTAAATTAGATAATTTAGGCAAATAGAGGTTTGTTATGGATTACGGGAATAAAAAATAACATACTAATGGGTATGATAGGGTAGGGAGGTTAGAAATGGAATATAAATAAAATAAAACAAGCAAGAGATACCTATAACTTACTGGTGGAAGGTTGAAGTTATTTGGCCATATTGATAGTACTTTGGCCTTCAAAATTGATACTAATAGAGGTTTAGGTCTCTAGTGATGATACTTACTAAAGGGATGTTGGATACCTAAATGCAAGATATCTTGGATGCAAATTACTAGATTTTTGGATCCCTTTCTTTTCCTACTTCTCTCCTTTTATAGGATGAAGTTACTAAATGTGCAAGAGGAAGTTACTAATTATGCCATGCTTATCTCATATATCTGGTAATCCTTTTTAAGTAGGCTTACAAGACCTAACCATCGATGGTCAAGCTAACTATCAATAGTTAGGCTAATCATTGACGATCAAGGTCTAGAGGAAAATAGGTTAAAAAAGGTGAATTAGAAGTTAAATTTAGAAAATTAATAAATGGGCTAAGTTAACAAGGTGGTTAACTAGCCTTAGATTCAAGTAGGGGTCTAAGGTATTTCAACATCTAAAACTAAGTAGATTTTGAGTGTCTACATTTTACCCCTTTTTGTTATTCATCTTTTAATTAACAAGATAAAAAATATAAATAGATAGGTTTCTAGTCATGGTTTAGTTTCCCTGAGTATGGGAGGAGGTATTCCCCCTCAAACTAGGAATCAATGAGGTGAAAGCAAAATCAAGTCAGGGTTTGATAAATGATAAATGGGTAGTCACAAGGTGGGTGAAACAAAATGGGTTGGGCATTTGAAATGCAAACACACACACAAAATGTGACTAAGTGTGATAATCAAGATCATGTAGAGACTAAAGTTGCCAATATTAGTATAAATAAGGTTACGTTATATGGAGATGCATGATAGGGTAACTAGTCCAAAATGTTGGTCATAGCTAATTAAGTCATGCCTATCAAGTCATATAAATAAGGTTGATATTATGCACAAGTATTCAGGTTAAGAAGTGCTCCCATAAAACAACACAAATGGTTTGGTCATACACGAGGTGGTGTAGAATTTAAAAGGTTAACTTATTAAGGTTGTCAGTGTGGTCAAAGTGATCAAGGCAAGCTCATCATAAAACATGCAAAATTTTAGGTCAAAATAACTAAAATCAAGGTGGACATGGTCAAATAGGTCGGTTAAAGAAGGGTAAGCTCTAAAAGGTTAGGTGGTTGGTGTGGGGGAGAGAAGGTAATCTCCCAAAAGGGAAACACCTAGATGGGGTACTAAAATATTAGAAAAATAATGTGGGACCCTAATTGTTGATGGTTAGGGTTATCCTCAAGGTCAACCATAGATGGTCACCCTAACCATTGATAGTCAAGAAAACCCTAAAAAGATGGAAGATCAAAAGTAAAATGGTCACACATTTTTACCATTTAACTTTTGTCGATTTATGTTTTGGGGGTCAATGTGTTTTGTCTACTTCCATTTTCTTGTTGAGGTGGATTTAATCAATTGGTGGATAGTGTGTGGGGGATTTTAAGGTTTAATTCGATGGAGGGTGGATGAGGGTGCAACTCTACATTGGGAAGAGAGTTTTGACCATGTCAGTGATCATGGAATAAGGTAGGTTATGTCTTAAATAGGCCAGTGAGGTAAATTATGTTGTTGGTTATAGAATGTGTATTTGAGGAGTGGGGAATAAAACTATGAGGTTTTTGAAAAGGTGTTGGAAAATGATGCCCTATATTTAGTTTTTGTTAAATTTTTTCAAAGGAATGGGAAATAGAGAGGGGAAAGGTGTGGTGGTTATGAATTAGGGTAGGGAAAAAAATTAACAAGGATATTATGAGGATGGGAGTGTTTTGTTGAGGTGTATGAGGTTGAGAGTTTGAGGGTTGTGCCACAAGTAATCACACATAGTGATTGTCATTGGTTCAATCTGATCATTGATTGTCAAACCCAAGGGTAAAAGGATCTCTAAGGACTGTTTATGATTTGAGGAACTGTTGAAGATCAATCTTAAAGGGATAGGGTTGGTTAAAAAGTGAGATTTTTTAAAGATTTTTAAAGTTTATAAATTTTGTAAAAATGTGAAATGGTAAATATTAAATGTTTTAATATAGTTTTAAAAGTTTGGAAAAGGGTGTGTTCTAGTTATGAGTGGGGTTAAAGGGAGTAAAATTAAGATTTGAAAATTGTGAAAGAGATGTGTCCTATGATAAAAAGTAATAAATGTAGGTGTGATAGGGTAAGATGTCAAAAATGGTTAGTAGAATAAGGTGAAAGACTTTTTAGGTGGGAGGATGAAGGGATAATAATTTTAGAAAAAGTTAGGTAGAATATTGCAATTATTTGTGATAGAAGTAGTTGGGGGGTAAGATGAGGGTAGAATTAGTGAGAATAAAGGTAAAGGTCAATTTTTAGTGTTAGAGGAAATGATGGATTAAAGTGGAATAGTTTGAAAAATATAGGGGTAGATTGGTACTTAGCTTGATGTGGAAAAGTAAGTGGACATGCTAATATTGTGGTTTTTTTTGTAATACGATGACTAGATTCATATGAGGGACCAAGTCCCTAAGATATTTTCCAAGGTTTCAGATGGGATGATAGATGTAGAGTGGAGGAAAATGGAGGAGGTTAGTCTAGGGGCCATGAAACACTACCAGCACCTACCATGTGATGTAGCTATGATTATGACTTTCATTGAGATATGGGACCCAGCCATGAACACTTTCTTACTATTAATGGGGGAGAAGATGATTCTCCTAGAGGACATACATTGTATCACACGACTTCCCATCTAGGGGGAGCTAATGTATCATGTAGAGATAAATGAGAGAGATTATTTCATGGACCTAATATACATAGTAGATTAGGTTCAAGCTAGATATCATTTAAATAGGTTTTGTTATAGGCCATTATACTAGAGGACCCCTAGGGATAGATGCTTATTGACTATGATGATGATGGGGGTGTCTTGATTCATACTACCAAATTTGAGTAGTGGTTGATTTCCATGTCTTATATTGGGAGTACTAGTGGAGATGCAACTAGGGAGGACCATGTTTGGTTAGGCCCTCATGTTATTGGTCTAGATATATAGAGAGTTTTGGGCCTCCTAAGCACACTAGAAATATAGGATTAGTATTGGATTCATTCTCCATTTTTAGCTATATGAGAACATTTTGAGTGTTGATACCATTGGGACTACCTTAGGATGGTTATGTACCAACTAACTATAGGGTTGGCTTTATGAGATGGAGAGGGGATTATGAATTAATAGGGGTTAGTGGTGGTGCTAGAGATATAAAGTGGTTAAGAAATACTTTGGATGGTTTGGTGGTAGGTAATATAGTGTGGAGGCTCTATGTGAGCTAGTTAAGTTGGGTACGTTACATCTACCACACATTATCACTATAAAGTTGGCACTAGATCCATGGGAGAAGGGAGGGAAAGATAGAGCTTATCCCATTTGATTGAATATGAAGATAGTTTAGACTAGTGTAGGGGATCTCACTAGATTTTCCTTGATACAAGAGAGAAAGGATGTTGAGTTCTTACTCTCAGAGCCATAGCCACAAGACATCACATTAGAATATGAGGAGTTACCAGTGAGAGCTCCCATAGATGATGTTGGCATTGGAGATGGGTATGCAACTTGGTACCAGGCTAAATATACAACATCTAACTTTAGATGGGTTGACAATGGTCATCAACCTATGGATGCAGATCCCATTTGGGTACCATTACAAGGTGGTGGACCAAATGGATAGGCATAGGAATCATTGGTAGTAACATAGGCCCAGATCATGGGATTATATGGATAGGCAACCTTATAGGGGCATGTTGATACTTTGACTAGCAAGCGTGATTAGATAAATATCTCTCTTGGGGTAATGACTCAAGAGAGAGATTATTTGAGAGAAAGGGCAAGATAAGCCAAAATAGTAGTAGGAGGACCACCTAACATAGTTTTGAGGACATGGTACTTAGCCACCATTGAGGAGATGAGATATTATGAGGTGATAGTGTTGGCAAAGCTACCATTGGAGATGAGATATATGAAGCAAAGGGCTAGCCTAATAGGTAGTCCATATATAGTTACTCTAAGATAATGGGCCTCCATAGTTGATCAAACAGGGTTGTTAGGGGGACTACCACTAGATGATAATGTGGGTGTAGGTGGAGCCAGTGGGAGTGGTGCCCCAGGGGCTTGAGTTTTATTGTTATGGATGGATATTGTTTTGATTATGACCTACGTGTCGATGATGTGAGATGTATATGAGTGAGAGAGATAGGTACATTATGTCATGCATTTCTTTATGGATGTGTATGATGATTATGTGCTGATTATGACATGTTGACATTTGATTATATTGATGACATGATGATATTATATTGTTGTATTATGAGGACTCTTGCTTATGAGAAGATATGTAGATTGATTTTTATTGTTCATGTGATGGATATGGTGTATTATGATGATGGATTTCATGGATGAATTTATGATGACAATGTTTATAAATGATGACATGAGCTTAGTGATGTATGATTTTGATATGTAAATGATTGATTTAATTATGTTATTCATGATTTTATTCATAGATGTATATGATTTTTTCAATGGATAGATATGATATATATGATCAAAGATGGATAATGAGTGTGTTGATAAAATGATTTTGTTCATGATATGATATATGGATATGAGATATATGTTTTTAGGTATATAGGATCATGGTGACTTCATGTTTGTGATAGATTATTTGATGTACTGATGTTGATAGAATGATGACATGGTTATTCCATGATTATAATGTGGTTTACTTATAATGTATATGGTAAATGGTATGATGACATATATTATGTGGTTTGTCAACATGATGTGATTGATAGAATTATGAATATGTGGTTTATGGTTATTTCATTTATTTTGATATTTATGAATGTGTACGATGTGTAGATATGAGGACATGTGAAATGGACATTGTGTCTAGGTGATTAAATATTTGAACTTGATTTTTAGGTGATTATATTGTGAATGATGTGTTTATTCATGGTTATAGATAGGATGGTTTTGACTATTTATTTTAATGTTGTGGTTTATGAGATGTTTGATGTTTGGTGTGCATAGATGGGATATGGATCATAATGTTATGAGGCATATAGATTAGGGTTATGATGAAAATGATGCGTTGAATGTTTGGATATGATATGTGATATAAAGATACATAAAGTTGGTATACATAACAAACTAAATGTTGGAGAAAGATAAAAGAATCATGAGACACATGTCTTCATGAACTGATAATGAGAAGGTGAGAAATGCATGATTTGTCTATTGGTAAGGATCTACCAAAACTAAAGTTAGACAAGCTTAATGAAAATAATATTTTTGAATGTTTTAAGTGATAAAGAGGGTATCTTGATCACATTGTGTCAAGTAAGATCATAGTCCCTTTATTGTAGAGAGTTTAAGAAGGGAAAAGTAGGTGATAGATAATTTGAAGGGAAATTGGTAATATGGTAACCTAATGTGGGCTATCTTACCCCTTCTATAGGTGACCAAAAAATTATAATAGACAAGCCCATACATTAATACAAAGTGTAGACTGATTAATGAAGGAAGTCTACTAAATATATATGAAATAGTTGATTGTAGCCCTTTTGAGATAAATTGCTTTAATTTTTATATAGGGCCCCCCTTTTTCATGTTTTGTTATTTTTGACAAAAGGGTTAAAGCTTATTGATGTGAGAATCTTCAAGTGATTACTATGACAAATTCAAAGGAGTGGTCTAAATTTGTATTTATTATTATGTTATAGCTATCCTCAGAGGGAACAATCTATCTTTTAAGCAATTGAGTTCTTGGGTAGTTGTCCTTCAAGGGAGCAGTCTACAATGCAAGATATATGAACCCAAGTAATATTTCAGTATCCTAATTTGACTTTGAATGTTTATTTTAGACATGGATAAGTCTATTTAATCTTAAAGGTCAATGCTTATGGGGGTAAGACTTTTTACACAAAATGTTAATGATACATAATAGAAAGTGGTTTGAAAGACAATTGATCATGAGATTCCATCTGATTAGAGATGAAAAGTATCCATGAGAACCATGCCATGGCTAGATTCATGGCATCCATGCTTATGATTAGGCTATAACTATGATGGATAATCATATGGTCCTATATTATAATCTATTGTACCCAAAATAAATAGGGATAGTTAGGTAAAGGGAAGTGAAAATCTCATAAACCAAAGGATGAGCTTAAGTTAGACACAAGGGTGAGTTTTATCCTTATTTTAACAATAGAAAGGATGCAGATGCAAAGCATTGAGAGGCTCAGGTTCTATTTTTCCTTTGAGAGAAGACAAATGATAAGCCCTTACTCCATACTTAAGGGTTATAATGTAGGGTCTAAGTTAATTGAAAACAAACTTATCTTTTTTGCTTTTCTCCATTTTAGTTACATGTTGGTTTTCCTTAAGGATGAGGTCTTCGATATTGAATTATTGATCTTTCAGGTATTTTTTATATGTGCACTAGATTTGTTCTTGATAAACATGAAGATGATTGAGGGATATGAGGCAATGTTCATCAAGGAGATCAAGATGTGTGAGTCATTCCTGATGATAATTGCTCTCAAAAGGATTTCATGTAAATATATGTGAAGAGAAGGAATCTGGACTTCGAGAGGTAAGACTACCTCTTCTCCAAAGATTTGAGAGAAAGGGGTAGCACTCATAGAGGTTCAAATATAAGTGTGATAAGCCCAAAAAGCAAATGTGATGTACAAGTGCTAATCTAGACCTAAATCACTTACTACTTTGGTCAATATTTTGTTGAGGATTTTTTCAGAGGCTTCCTCCTGTCCATTTTCTTATGGATGATAAGGTGAGGAAAATCTTAACTTGATTCCAAAAGTGTTACATAGACCTTAGACTTTCTTGTTTTTAAAGGATTTTCCATGTTCAGTGATGATATTATAAGGAACATCAAAGTGATATATGATATGGTGAGTGATGAAATCAATAATATTTTCATCTTTGGTGGATATAAGGGGGATGGCTTCTACCCATTTGGTGAAATATTTGGTAAAACAATGATGGATTGATGGCATTATGAAGAATGAAGATTGATTTCCCCAATAAGATCAAGACCCCATTATGAGAAGGGATACTAATATTTGGATACATGAAGGCCATGGGTAGGTACGTGATGTAAATTAGTGTGTTATTGACATTTGACACACTTATTTACATAATCAAAACAATCTTGATTGAGTGTGGGCCAATAATAGCCAAGGCAAAGGATGCGTTTGGTGATGACTAGGCCATTGAAATGTCCCCCATAAATTATATCATGTGTTTCCTTGATAACATGGGAATCATCATTATTGAAAAGACAATGGAGAAGGAGACCATAAAATCCACATTTTTAAAGTATTCCCCCTAGTATGGTGTAATAAGAGGTATTCTGTACAAAATTTGTATGGTCATTTATTGAAAGGTTGGGAGGAATGATGTCGAGGTTAAAGTAGTTTAAAGGTTGGTCATTCCAAATGTCAAAAGGAGATATTTCCACACTATAAATGGTAAGAAGGTTAGAAATAATATATGAAGGTGTGATAAAATGATGGATGGTGACAAATAGTTTAGATTCGATAAGATGAGATGGGATTTGGGAAGCAAGGGAAGCCATCATGTCTAAAATTTATTAGTAGATCGAAGAACTAACTGGATAAGGTAATGATAGAATGATGCTAAGAGTACATATATGAGTTGTTTATAATTTAATATTACATAATTTTTACATTGGTAGGATCCATTGACTTGATTGATCATGAGTTGGGAATCACCAAAGATACTAATTGTTTTGATTCCTAAGGCTAAAGCAGTTTAGAGACATATGACTAGGGATTCATATTTGGCCACATTGTTGGTGCATTTGAAGTCAAGTTTAAAGGAAAGTGGAAGAGGTTCACCATTGAGAGGAATGAGAATAACTATATCCCCCCCACAATGTTGGAATTTGGAGCCATAAAAAAACATGGTCATTTGGTAGGTGGGTTCTTCGTGAGAAAGAGTTATAATGGACTCATCCAAAAATTCAAGAGGAAGTAATTAATTTTCGAGTAGAGGGGATTTGGATAATTTATTAGTGATAACTTAATCTTTAATATATTTTTTCTAAAATAAATACATATCAAATTTAACTAGGATCATGAGTCACTTATGCATATGCTAGTTTTGGTATGGCTTAGAGTGCATGTATTTGATGGGGTTAGTGTTAGTGATGACATAGATTTTATGATTAAGAAGTTAGTGATAAAATGTGGAGGACACAAAGACTAAATCAAGGAAAAGTTTCTTGAGATGGGTGTATCGACTTTCATACTCTATAAGCATGTAGCTAATGTAATAGATGGATTAATATTTTTTTCATCATGATGAGCGAGCATTACCCTTAAGGAATGGTTTGTGGTGGATATATAAAGGTAAAAAGGTTGGTATTCTCTAGGAGGGATGAGGATAGGTGGAGAGATAATTTAATCCTTGATTAAATCAAAGGCTTGTTGGTAGTCCTTAGTCCACTTAAAATTAGTTTATTTCTTGAGGAGATGGTGGAAGGTTTGACATCTATCTAATAACTAGGAGATGAAGTGATGGATGGATTGGAGCTTCCCTTGTAGGCTATAAATTTGCTTAATATTGGTAGGAGGAGACATCTATAAGATTTCTCAAACTTTGTTAGGGTAAATTTTGATTCCTTTAAGGGAGACAATAAATCCCATACTTTTTTTGGATAAGACCCCAAAAATTCATTTATTAGGGTTGAGCCTGACATGATAATGGATTAGTCAGTAAAAGTTGATTATGAGAATGGCAAGGTGATCTTTGTGGTGTTTGGATTTCCCAAGGATATCATCCACATATTATTATATAATTTTATGGATGATATCATGAAAATAATAGGTCATGGCACGTTGATAGGTTGATCTAGTGTTTTTTAGACCAAACAGCATGACCCTTTAACATAAGGTCCCCCATGGGGTGATAAAGGAAGATTTATACTAATCTTTGGGGGAAATCAAGATCTAATTATATCTTGATAAATTTTCCATGAGAAATAACATTTCATGGCTAGTTTTAAGATCAACAAGTTGGTCAATGTTTGGCAAAGGGAAGTCATCCTTTGGGAAAGTGAGGTTAAGGTCACGAAAGTTGATATAGAGGTAAAGTCCCCCTATGGGTTTGGTAATGGGAATGATGTTAGATACATGTTGTGGGTAATAAATGGGTTAGATGAAGTTAATGGATAGGAGACATTGAAGTTTTTATTTAACAATAAAGGTGATGTGAGGCTATATCCTATGAAGATTTTACCATACTAATTTAACCTCAGGATGAGTGATAATGTTAAGGAGGGAAATATAAGTGTCAAATTTGGGCATATATTGGTAGGAATAAGTGAAGGCCATGTTACGGTCATGAATGAAAGAAGGGTAATCTTGTTACTCTATAGAATTTAAGGATTGGTCAATTTTGATGATATGGGGGTTGTCTTGAGAATCTAAGTTGATATCAATGGTGGATTCATTTAGCATGGTTTGGTTCTCAAGAAGAAGGGATTGATGGATAGAAGAATCCCCTACCTTGAGATAGGTGAGAATATAAGCATCATCCTGATGTTGGATGGTGTTGATGGTAGGAGAATCTCATTCTATCATTTCAATATGGATGAGAGGAAGGGTCTTAGTTTAGCCACCCTTTTCATAGGTCAAAGAGCCCAAACTAATAGTATTGATAAAAAAATTATATGGAATGATATCAAGGTCTTCAAAATTTGGAAAAGGTTGGGTTGGTAAAGATGAGACATCTTTTTCAATGGTGGTAATGGGTTTTGGTGAGGTGGGTTCTTTTGGTGGTACAAACCCAATACCGAATAACTCATGAGGTTTTTAAGTTTTGATTATGGGTAACTCATGAGGTTCATGTTCATAAAGGCCAAGGCCAAACCCCTTCCAAGAACACCTATAAAGGTAAGCTTTTGTGAAGGCTAGTTTGTTGAGATAAGAGAAATTAGAAGTAAATGGTCGGATGGATGAGATAGTGATGGGGTGAGAAGTGGTTAATCATGTCCCCCATAGATGAAATTTGTTTGATTATTAGAGAGCCCAAAAGGGATGATGGTTATAATTTTAGGATCATATGAAAGGTCATGTTTGAGTTTCCCATACTCTTATGGATTAGGGAAAGCATCCAATGATAAAATATGATACTCCTAAAGAGAGAAACATTGGAAAATGGATTTTAAGGGGTCCTCTACATGAATCTAGGAAGAAAGGATTGATGAGTTGGTATAAGCTTCATCATTATTGTGGACAAGAGTGTTATGGGTTTTAGTTAGTGGTAAGGTAGTGTTGTTATTAGTTGATGATGAGGTGGATGAGGGAGGAATAAGAACATCATTAGGTCGATATGTCATATTTCATGAGGCAAAAAGACTAGGGTTAGCTTTCATGATAACAACTTTACCTTCATGCTCAAATTTGGCACATCGATGCAAGGTAGAAGGGACACAACTCATGGTGCATATCCAAGGGCATCTAAGTAACAAATTATATTGGAAATTTTCCTCTATAATGTAAAATAGTTCAATAATGGTGTGGGGTTCCAAGTGGATATGAAAGAAACTATCCCCAAGGTTGTGGCTATGGTATCATTGAAGGAGTGCAAAAATGTTGTGCTTTCTAACATGATGCTCTTGGGTAGCTAAAGTTGGTCATAAGCATGGGAGGAGATACTATTGATATTATCCCTTCCATTAATCATCACCCTTTTTATATGGAGGTGATTGATGTATGTGGTGATAAATAGGGGAGGATCGAAATCCTCAAGGTAAACAGGAGGTATTTTAAAATCTTGAAAAGTGATGAGGGTAGAAAGTTATAGGTCTCCAACAAAGGGTGAAAGAGGTTATGGATCATCTAGTTGAACCACTAGAGATTATAGAGCCTCTATTAGTGCCTAATAATGGTAGGGTGAGGTGTTGATTAGTTTATAAAGGCTCATTTTCATAGGTGTCTAATGAAGTTGTTTCAACATGATACGCTAGATGGATTCAAATGGGTTGGAGGGAAAGTGTCCTAAAATGGATACTTTGGGATTTGGTGGTAACATAGGTGAAGGTGTAGGTGTTTGAGGTTGGTCAAAAGTTGTAGGGGTTGAAGGGTATGTCCAAGGAATGGAGACTTTGGCTTTTCCCTTATCCTTCTATTGGGTCCATGAGAAAGTAACCATATGAATAGTGTGGATGGGGGGATTTGATGGGTTTGGTGATTTCTCTAGGTCTTCCTCCTTACTCTTGGATGAGAGTGGGGAGTAGACAAAATTTGGGAAGGTTTATTTGATGGTAGGATTGGTAATAGAGGTAAAAAGTCTCATCAAATAATAGATCATCCTCATCATATAGGCTATGAAAAAGTGCTTGGAGAGCTTTGTAATTATTTGTATCATGTCTTGGTGCCCTATGGTATGCACAAATAAAGTTATCATTAAAATAATAAGGTTTGGTATTGGAGGGGTAAAATGATTTGATAGGTGGTAAGCTAATGGAAGAAGTTTGAAACAACCTTTGTAAGATTGTAGACACAAAAATTATGTCATACACATGCGTAAATCCATGTGTTGAAACTCCCCTTGAGCCCCTTTTAAATAATAATAATTAGCCTCCCTAACCTATGCTTTTACCCCTCACACTTTTAATTAATTTAAAATATTTAATTAAGTTAATTAAAAACCACTTATGTGACCTTACCTAGCCACCTCATCCTAAGACTAATTCTCACCCTCTGAGACACCTCAAGACTTAGTCCCCTTATCCTAACTACCCATGACTTGTTCTCACTCCAAAAATAAATTCCTAACCAACTACATCCTTCTTAAGCTCCCATTTATATCATTTCCTAATGGATACCAAACTTGGCATGAGAAAGAATACAAAATAGGCTAAAAATAGCCATTTTACCTATTCTCATGCTATTGACATTGGTCAACCCATGACCAATGTCGATGGGATATTTAATGTTAGTTATTTAATCCAAACTCCAAATTAGGTTAGTAAAAATTAAGAAAACTCATTCTTATTTTCATACAAGCTTTTGACATTCAACTTTTCACATCTTGGCTTATTTTTACCTTACATAAGTCAATGCAAATTAGGAACCAAGCTCTAAAGAACTAATAACACACACTTGTTTTCTCCATTCAAGGCATCATTTTGGCAAGCCTTATAGGAGCCATCCATCTAAAACTTATCATTCAATCACCTCCACAGCTAAGTACATCACTTATTCTATAAATCTTTAAGAAATTAATTTATAATCACCTTATATCTACTATTTATTATTTTACACATCCTTGACTGAACCCTCGTGAGGGAGTTATAAAGCTTCCTTGATTGTTTCCCCTTATTCCAACACATCAAACCTTTGAACAAATCTATCCAAACAATACTCTCTCTCTCTCTCTCAAAACTCTCCCCAACCTTCTTGACCCGACCAAAACCATTTCCCAGACCTAGAAAAGACTTTTTCAAGCCCTTAGGCAATTATTACCCCTACCAATTTTAGTAGCCTAACTGATATAGGTCACACTTTCTCACCAAAATAAACAACCTAACCAACATTGATGGATATGGATTTCTATTACCCCTTCTAAAACCTACCCAAACAACTTCTAAAATACAAACTAAATATACCACCTACACTTTGTTACTCTCTGCTGCACTTAGATTGTGAATAATGGTAACATAGTCTCTCTTTCACTCTTTCTTTTCTTCTCTCTTGGTTATTTATTACTCTTTTGTCTCTAAAAAATGGACTATCATCTCTAAGGAAGTTTGACAGTTCTTAGAACAAGCGTGTAGCTTGGTATCCCACTCATATATATACTAACAAACATTTTGTGGTAGTGTTTTCTTACTTGTATGTAGTCCTCCTCAGCCAAAGAATAGTGCTCACAATGTTTGGATACAGTGTGCAAACCAATATGGGTTCATTATAATCACTTATCCCTATCTTTCTTCTTTATTTTTCTTTAGACTTGAAATAGATACAATTTTTAGCAAAACATTTTTGGCATGCCCGGTGAGACCTTGGAGTTTTCCTTGGGTTCATTGCTTGTTTTAATAATTCATATAGGTGCATTATAGTGAAATTTTCATTTCTTGAAATTTATCCTTCTTTTCTCCCTCAAATTAAAAAATTCAACATTTTATTTTGTATTTAAGGATAATAAACTAAAATTTCTTCTTCCTTGCCACTCTTCTTTTCTTTTTGCCTCTAAAAGTAATTTATCATTTTTATTACAAGTTAAAATAATCTCTTATTTATTTATTTCTTGCATGCACATTAGGATAATGAATTTCATTGTCTACTTCTATTTCATCATTATTTTCATTCAAATCTAAACATTTCATATTTGGGTTTAAAACTTACTGCACTTCAATATTTTCTTGTTGCATATTAGCTCACCTAGTTAATTACAAGCATTATGAATGAATTGTAGTACACATATGTTACACAACCAAATCACACTCATAAATACAAACATCTAAACTCACCTGAGACAAGGCCCATCTAGATTTCATCACCTGGTAGATCACCTTACCCTACCTAATTGTCCTACTTGGATTTCACCACCAAGGGGAGAACCCACTCCATTCTCTAGTAAAGTATAAACTCTAGGCAAAAGGTATATTTTGGATAAAGTGGCCTAGCTTTGCTTTAGGTCTATGAAGTGTGAGGAGAAAGCTCCTATAACAAGCCACATACCTGGTCTAACATAGATTTCCTCTTGAGCACTAAAACTATCTGTACATTTCTTTCTGTTACCTTCACTAACCAAATTCTCTTCTCACTATCTGATTAAGGCATAAGTTAACACAAGACTAAAATTAATCTCAAAGAGTTAATAATTAGTGAATATATGTTATTTTTCTTCTTTTCTATTGCCTTCTATATTTTGGAGTTGGTAAGGACATTTTTCCATTGATTCACAAAATCAACACTATTTGTAATACTCAATTTGTATAACTTGTTATATCAAGTTTTTTGGTGTTCTTTCTTCTTACATAGACTCTTTGCATCTTATAATTTACCTAGATTCTTCATCTAGGTTTATAAAGCATTAGATTTTCTATCTCTCAAGATATCACAGTGACTGACATCAGTTAATTAAACCAACATCAGTAGACTTTAGCTATCAACATCAGTTAATCCAATAGACATCGACAAACTATTACTACTAACATCAGTCAAGTGATCAATGTTAGTGACTGTGTAATTTTAATTTACTAAAAATAACAAGATAAAATAACCTATTTACCTGTACTCAAACTTGTTTTTTCCTTATTCTATCACTAATACATAGTATTAAGACTATTTTTACTTCTTATTGAATGGTATTAACACGAGCCTAAGCCAAAATTATTACCAGTTATGTAAACTGACAACCACTTCCACCTTCCCTTCTTGTTGTTGATTCTATCATGGATCATACTTCAAATATAGATCATACTCCTAGCCCCAAACAAATTCCCATTGTGCCTAAAGGGGATCATGATTTTGCTAAATTTTTTGATTGCAATGTGGCAGCCCTTCAGCATTACCTTGGCATGAGCCAAACCCATAATTCTTCAGGTGACCCAATCTATGGTATGCCAACATCTCTAATGGAGAAAAATATAGTTTTAGCTATCTCCACTATTTTCCCTATGGTTACTCAAACCAGCACCTCAATAATTAACCCAACCATAAACAATGTCCAAAGTTTAGCATTGCCAACTACCTAATCCCACCTAAACCCTGGTGTAACTTCCCTACTTTCACAACCATAAGTAGTTCATTCAAGTCTCACCCCATTTCAAAATTTGGTGGTACCTATTCCATCTGCTCTCACACCTATAATTACTTAAGTAATGACTCACCCTTCATCTAGTTTAATCGTGCCAATAACCCAACCTATAATAAAAATATCCAACCAAAGCATAGTCTCTAACCCAATAGGACAAGCCCCTTTTATTTCTGCCCCTGAGCCTATGACTCATTATCCTTATGTTTCCCCAACATAACCTCAACAATATATGTCATATGCTCCCTCTTCTTCCTATCAGGTTCCCTATAACTTAGGGGGTATCTCCTAAACTAATACCCCTCCAAACCTCATTAAGATGTTGATGGACAAAATGTCTAATCTAGAGACATCTATTTTAGGTTCAAAGAATGTGTTATCCTATGATTAGATATGCAATGAACCCATCCATCCTTTTGTGCCTATTTAACCTTATCCAAGACAATGGAAAATCCCCAAATTTACTTGTTTCCAAAGTAAAGAGGACCCACAACAACATATTTGAGCATTTATACATGTTTGTCATTTAATAGGGCATGATGATGTGTTATTACTTTGCACTTTCCCTATATTTTTTAGGTGATGCCCTAGATTGGTATAGCTCTATAACTCAACACTCCCTTTTCTCATTTACCCAACTCATGAAAATATTCCTAGACCATTTCTCTATTAACATTTATAAAAAAGTTTCTATTACAGACCTTTATTCTATTAGACAATCTGATGATGAGTCTATCATAGATTTTATTGATCATTGGAGAGGCTTGATAAATTAACTCTCCTCCTTACCCCAACCTGAACTTATTGAGCTCTTCTCAAGGTCATGTGCTAAGCACAATTAATCTACACTCTGAGTAAAAACTTTCTACACATTTGATGAGGCATTTACAATGGCATGAAAACTTGAGATTTGGGCTATAGACAAAGGAAGAGTCAAGTTACAAAGTAAGAATGCCAATTCCAAATCTAATGACTCATCTTCTTATAAAAATTCTCCTTCTAACCAAAAATCTAAAGGCTCCACCAATGCGGTAGTCATTAAATCAACTTCTTCCATAACCACAAACCAACCTAAGTCCTCAACTTCCCAAAATTTGACCAAGCAATTCCAACAATGGTATGAACAAAGACAATACACTCCCATTGGGGAGTTTTATACTTCCATTTTGGAATAAACTATTACAACAAGGTGTCATAAACCTTCCTCAAATCAAACCTCCTATATAGTTTGACCCCTCCCATCTTATTCCAACTTGGTAAAAGGAGGATGAGTTTTATGACTACCATCGAGTTCAAGGACACAATTCTAATAACTATAAAACACTTTAAAACATTGTTTAAGACATGCTTGATAGGGGTAATCTCATCTTGGATAATCATAATGTGCCCACTAATCAAAAAATGGATGTGTTCAAACAACCTTTTCTTAACCATTCACCCAATCAAAATATTGTTCAGACCATGACTAACTCATGTGATCATAATATCCATACAATTAATATGGTCTTTCCTTTACATCTAGTTCAACCTCTCCCACAACAAGAGGCACCCATTTTATCAACTCCTCCCCCACATTCAGTGGCAATTGTTTCACCCATTCTCCCTCCTCAGGTAGAAGAGCCTATTTCACCCATTCCACTCTCGTGTGAGGAAGAGCCTCCTTTACCACTCCATTTACCATTAGAGGAGCCCATATTACCAGTACATTTTGAACCAATGTTAATTATCCTCTTACCACTTGAAGACCACACCCTACCCATTCCATAACCACATGTCGAGGGGATCAATCATGCCTATGACATACCCTCTTGAGTAACTCTCTTTGCCTACCTCTCCTCCACCGATAGAGAGTAATACCCCATCAACTCCACCTTTGCACCTAGAAGAGTCAGTGTTATATACTCTTACATTAGATGAGAGACATATTGTGCATACTCTAAATTTACCTCTCTTACCACTTTTTTTACCTATGGAAGATCCTACTTTACCTATTCCTCACCCACATGTTGAAGGAGAAATTATACCTATGCTCTACCCCCTCAAAAAACCCTCTTTGCCTACCTCTCCTCCACCCATAGAAGACTATGCCTCTTCTCTTGTCTCTATCAAAGAAGACCCTATTGTAAATCTTTATCATCTTTGGTCTGAAGTAGTGACCAACAATTTCCCTCTTTCTCAATCAACTCAGCCTTTTAAAGAAGCAACTGTAAGGCATACATCAACTTCATCTAAACCCTTCTCATAATTGGTAAAAATTCTAGAATTTATTGACTCCACAAAGCTAGATCACATGGCATTTTGGTACTAACTTAAAATTACTTATCCAATACAATGAGTGTCAACCTTTACCACCAATCCTCTCACTACCCTTTACCCCAAGGTCTTTGACAAAACTAGAGCTTCTTCACCAAAATCACCAGAAGCTCATCCATCTACATTAGAAACCTCACCCTCATAGGCATTTGACACATTAAATTAGATCAGGTCTTGAGGCATATGCCCCATCTCTAATCTAATTCACCCACAAGTGAAATTAGATCTAACTCTCCAACCACAAGTTGGAGTTTCATGGCTTAAACTATCAAAAAATGTTAAGCTTCCTAGATCTTGCCAATCCTTCCTTCTTCAACCTTCAACTTTATCATCAATTTTAGGAACACACCCCTCTACTTTAGTTGGAGTATCACCAATCTAAGTGAAACAAAAGGCTAAGTTAGCTCCACTACTACCTCTACCACCTAGTAATCCTTTTACATATGACACCATGATACCTAACACCAAGGAAGTGTTAGAAAAACACATAAGTCCACTGCCACCAAATAAGGTACCACAAAAAATCACCCCTTCAACTCTTAACCAAAATAATGTGTCCACTCTTATTACCATAATAAGTGCAAGCCCACTCGTAGGCTCTAAGAGATTTTTCTTACATCAGTTGTTGCAATCTTCTATAATAACTCTTCCTCCCATTAAGCCTTATAGTCCTTTTGGACTGAATCCATCTTGGTTTAATGATACATAAGTGTGTCTATATTATCATTCACCTAAACATAATACTGAGAGTCGTAAAGCCCTCACAATAGTCATTTAAAAATAATTTGATGTCGACACTCTATTTGTTGATACTCCTATTAACTTTCCTATTATTCCACCTCTGGCATCCACACTGCCTCTTATTATTCCACCTAAATTATCTAAAGATGTTGTACCCCCTTTTCCACCACCTTCACATATATTTTATATCAACATAGTTAATAT
The DNA here is from genome assembly GCA_037957365.1 of Torreya grandis. NCBI lineage: Eukaryota > Viridiplantae > Streptophyta > Pinopsida > Cupressales > Taxaceae > Torreya > Torreya grandis. The sequence continues at coordinate 3,355,075 of JARHVA010000022.1, forward strand.
GGCCAAATGATCACAAAACCAAAAGGATAAAGGTAAGGAAAAAGTCACTTCTTTGGGTTCATCCCTTTTCCAAAGACACTTATTTGAATCTCAATATTTATATCTTAGGTGTCCCAAAACCAACATCTTCAAACATTATTCAAAGCTCGATGGTGAAATAGTGTCACTAAAATCCTATGAAAATGTCCTTGTATGAGTTAATCTAAAACTCACCCCCATACCATCAAGATTTTATTAGTGCCTTACAAGAAGTTGAGGTATAACCTAATGATCCTTGACCTCTTAAAGCTTTACTCAGCTTTCTTAATTCCATCTCCTTGATTTCCTTTAGTAATTCAAAAATTACACTTCAACACCCTGAAGATCAAGATTTTTCCCTTTTTATTATCACATTTATTGATCAAACTCATGTCAAAAGATTCATGATAGATGGAGGAGATAGCATTAATATTATTTCCACCCATGCCTACAAATAGCTAGCTCTTCCCAACAATTACATGTCTCAAACTGATGTAATGCTCTACTCCTTTAATGATACCACAACTACTATGGTGGGCACTGTTATCCTACATATCTATGTAGGTCCCTACATAATTCCTAAGCTTTTTTATGTTGTAGAAGGATATTTTAAATATAACATATTATTTATATGATTTTGGGTATGTGTTATGGCATGTGTACCCTCAACTTTGCACCGTTGTGTCGAGTTTGAGCACGATGGGTAGGTGCATGTTATACTTGTTGACCCACCTCTATTTAAAACATGAAACATGATGTATAGTTCTAATGATTTTCTCATTTCATTAAATATATCTTCTTCTTCACATGATACTTATAAAGCTTCCACTAGTTCCACTGCCCTAGTTACATAGATACCAACAACACAAATTCCTTATAAGGATCCCATAGAGGAAACTTTTAAATGTTTTCCACTTAGAGAATATCGTTCGTTGATGCTTGACATGTTATATACTCTACAAGAGTATGGAAAGATTCATATGCACCCAAATTATGATCCCTAGATTAGGATGGTCATCAATTATGGGTGCCCTAACCTTTGAACTAATTTTGCATATGGGGGAATTGACTAGGCTCCCATTATCGAGAATCCATCAACTTCACCACAATCATTTACCTATGACTTGCCTTTCTTGAGCAAGTATAGATTTGCTCACACCTATCTTTATAGGTGTGTGTGGAAAGGATTTGGTTTGGGTCATTACGAGTAGGGTGTTCATACACCTATTGAATATCCCACTATCAAAACCATTGAAAATGCCAAAAAGAGGCATGGAGTGGGTTATGATGAACCAACTAAACTCACCAAAACTTCCCATGTACCAATTATTGAAGAACCAATCTCTTCTTCTCCACCTTATTCTCCACCATCATCTCTAAAATTAGAGGTATCTATAGCTCCTAATTTTTTTTAAATAAATGCCATCCATTTGGGGCCTCTCACCTATCACCAGGGTAAGGAAACAAGGTCCCTTCCTCTCATTCATCCTAAAATAATTGATGAAGACTCTCCCACTATTAAAACTATCCAATGTCAAGATGATGATGCTATTCTCACATACATAGGTGTAGATTATTCCTATATCTAATGATCACTCCCATTTAAAATACAAGCCATGTTAAATGAATCAACCATTGACATCAATTTGCCCTCTCACAATAACCGCCATGTCCTCAAAATTGTCCAATCTTTGGATTCCTCTAAGGAAGATAATTTTGTAACATTTATTAATAACCATAGCAAAGCCTTCACTTGGTATTATAATGACATGAATGGTATTGACCCCTCTATCATCACCCTTAACATTATCACTAAATGAGATGTTAAACCTGTTACGCAAAATATTTGCAAAATGCATCCTCATATTGCTCTCTTTGTCAAAGAAGAGCTCCAACACCTCCCTTCTGTTAACTTTGTCCAACCCATCAAATACCCACAATGGATTTCCAATATTGTTACTATCACAAAAATGACTGAATGAATCTACATTTGCATTGACTACTATGACTTAAACCTTGCTTGTCTAAAAGATGACTTCCCATTGCCAAGTATCGACCAACTTGTTGATCTAACAACTGGCCATGAGATGTTATCACTTATGGATGGGTTATTTAGATATAATTAATCCTAGATGCTCTTGAGGATCAACACAAGACAACCTTCACTACCCCATGAAGGAATTTCTATAATCAGCTCATGCCTTTTGGTCTGAAGAATGTTGGTGCCACCTACCAATGCACTATGACTTACATCTTCCATGATCTCCTACACAAAATTATGGAAGATTATGTAGATGACTTACTTATAAAGTATAAAATTCACCAAGATCACTTGATGGTTCTCAAAATAAAATTTACTCATCTCCTCAAATATAACATTTGACTAAACCTAAAGAAATGTGTCTTTAGTGTCATTTTCAGTAATATCTTAGGTTTTATCATTTCTCTCCATGGTATTGAAGTTAACCCTACTAAGGTTAGAGTAATACTAGAGATGCCTCCACCTATTAATATCAAACAACTCCATAGCTTGTAAGGAAAACTTTAATCAGTCTGTCACTTCATTTCTCAGTTGTTAGATAATTGCCAACCTTTTCACCATCTCATCAAAAAAGATGTCTCCTTCCATTAGAATACAGATTGCCAAGAATATTTTGATGCAATCAAGAAATATCTCCTTTCCCCATCAGTTCTTATTCCACCTAAGTAAAATAAACCTTTCTACCTTTACATCTCTATAATAGACCATTCTCTGGGTGTTATGATTGCACATCAAGATGATCACCATTGAGAATAGGCAGTTTACTACATAAGCCACACACTTATTGATTATGAGACTCAATATACCCATATCAAAAAGCTTTTCCTTTAATTGGTATTTTTAGTCACCAAGCTCTACCATTATCTCCTAAATCACAAAACCTACATGGTTACCCATACTGATCCACTCAAATACATGCATTTTAAGCCATATCACAACCAATGTGTAGCTCGATGGCTCATGCTCCTTGCTAAATTTGACTTAGAGTTTATTCAACAAAAGTTTATCAAGAGGAAAATGATCACTGACCAATTAGCTACCACCCCTTTACTTGATAACCAACCTTCAAACCCCAAATTCCCTAATGAATCCATTGTAACACTCTCCAACGATGACATTTACTATCAAATGATGATGTTCTTTGATCGATCTAAATGTCAATAAAATGGGGGTGTGGGGGTCATTCTTATTCCTCTAGATGGTGAGCCTATGCCTTTGTCATTTAAAATTGATTTTTAATGTACTAACAATATGGCTGAATATGATGCTTTGATCTTAGGGCTTCAAATAACTATCTTCCTGGGTATCAAATCCATAACCATTTTTGGTGATTCTTAGTTAGTGGTTAATAAGGTTAATGGTTCCTACCTATGCAAAAATGAAATTCTAAAATGGTATAAATATCATGTAGCTATGATTTTGTGATCATTTAAATCTTAGCTCTTACAAACTATTTCTCAATCTACAAACAAGTTTGCTAACACAATGGATTCACTTTCTTCACACATACCCTCTTCGCCCTCTTCGTCAAAAATCTATGTCATCCTACATCACTTAACATTACCCTCTTATGTATCAACTAACATCCTTTTTATCAGAAATGTAACATCTAACCCATATGACTTATGGTACAAGAAACTCATGGATTATCTTTCCTTTTCTATTGGGCCTTCTAATCTCTCTAATAATAAGAGATGTGCCTTCATAAAACATGTCACTCATTACACCTTGCTAGGGGGACTTCTCTACAAGCAAGGTTTTGATGGTCTCCTCTTTAGATGCCTCACTAGTACTGAAACTCTCTTTACTATTAAGGAAGTCCATGATGGGATTTGTGGTGGACATTTCAATGGTCATGCAATTGCCAAACATATCTTTCAACTCAGTTATTACTGGCCAACACTCCATTAAGACTATGGTGATTACATTCAATGTTGCATCAAATGTCAACACACTAGCCTCCATGTTCCAACTCATGCATTACAATTTACCAAAGACTTATGACCCTTCTCCCAATGGGTCTTGGATCTAATTGGTGACATTAACCCTCATTCATCCCTCCATCACCATTCTATCATTAATACCACTAAATACTTCACCAAGTGGGTTGAGGCCATTCCTCTCATCTCCACTAAGGCTGATAAAATTATTGACTTTATCAACCACCACATCATCTATCATTTTTTTGTCTCACATAAAATTATAATAGATAATGGAAAATCTTTCAAAAACAAGATTGTCCAAAGTATTTGTGATACCTTTGGAATTAAATTAAGCTTCTCATCACCATACTATCCAAAAGTAAATAGATAGGTAGAAGCTTCTAGAAAAACATTGAACAAAATTCTCATGAAGGTAGTCAATGATATGGGTAAGGATTGACACATACACATTCCCTTTACTTTATGGGCTTACTGCACTAGCATTCAAACCCGTACAGGTGCTAAAAAATTTTCCTTGGTGTATGGGATAGAGGTTATTTTGCCTCTTGAGGTTCAAATTCCTTTTCTTCATATTTCTCTAAAAGACATACTTACTAATGATGAATTCAACCAAGAACATTTGGCTCAACTCGAGTTACTTGATGAGTGTTGTCTCATATCCCTCAACCACCTCCAAATATATCATGAGTGTATCAAATGTGCTTATAAAAAAACATCAAAGAGTGAGATTTTAATATTGGAGATCTCATCTTAAAATAAAATCAACATGTGATGAACATGAAGAAAAGCTAACAAGATAAGTTTTCTCCTAATTATCTTGGATCCTACATCATAACTCACAAGTATGGCTCAATAACTTATCGCTTGTCTTCTCTCAAAGGAAATCCAAAACCTAAGCCTTTAAATGCCTTACACCTACGTCCATTCTTTTGTTAACCAAGTAACACTTCACCTCATGTTTCACTTGAACTCATCCTTTGAGTATCCCTATTAGATTCATCTACCTTCATCTTAATCCTTATTCTTACACACTTAGTTAACTTACAAAGTGATATGGTTTTTCCCTCAAAGTGGAAAAATCCTAAGCCTCTATAGTCTTGTCCATGACTAAAAGTAAAACCAGAAAAAAAAATAGAGATATGTAGACAAGTTATAATCTCTTAGGTCATGATTTCCAATGTAGACTACTCCCTTAAAGGATAGCTATGTAGCTTCTTTTTACTACTATCAATAGACTACTCCCTTGAAGGACAACTATTTAAACTAAAAAAATTGCTTAGACCACTCCCTTGAAGGATGGCTTGGACAAGATTTGTTATCAAAGGTAAATAAAAATAAATAAATATCTTCTCATATTGATTAGCTTCATACGACCTCAACACAAACAAAATCCCATTGTAGGCTTATTGCATTGATCTACTTAAACACATAGAAAAAAGCTTTAAGTCATGGAATTGCCTATGGTATCTCTTAAGTCATCCACAATAGGGGCATATCATCCCCACTTTGAAGGTTACACTACCCAAACATTTTCACTCATTTTACCCTTTTCCCCTCATAATCTTTCAAGGGGATTTTAACTCACTTAACACAAGCTGAACATGATTCTTCTCTAAATAATAAAATGGTCCAATGATGTAAATCATGAATGAGGCTCATATTCTTGAGCCTATTTATGTTATGATTATGGTCTTTGCTAGTACACTAGCATTCTACCTCTTTATTTCCCAACTAAATCACATGTTTATCTCTCTATTGAGATGGAAACTTCATAAAAACAATAACATAAATAGCCTATCCATTTTAAGCATAAACCATCACAAATATGAACAATGCTAAGACAAAGCTAAAAAATCAACTATGCATATACCATCACACATATGGGAAATGCTAGTCTAACTCAACTAACATGCTCAACATTAACATACCATTAAATCCACTATCTACATCAACATCATCATCACTATCACAATAAAATGCATATCAAAACATCTCATATATATATATATATATATATATGCTCAACATAGATATACATCAATACATCATCATAATATCATCTTTCTCTCAAAATATACATCTCTCATCTTTAGCTCACAATTTGGTGTACATACAACATATATAATAATAACAAACTCTAGCACTCAGAGTCCTTGAGGCTCTTTGTGTGGTTGTGAAGAAGCAATGTCATCACCAATCTTCACTTGTATGTGTCTATGTGAGCTAGAAGCGATGGCACATGTCATTGATCTCTCCTACTCTCTGAAATTAGGATACCTTTGAATCTATGGGGACTCCCTGATGTCCCTCTCATAATAAGCAATCTCATCTAGGGTATTATTATACCTCACTAGAGATAAAATCTATGGTGGTCGCATCACACCTACTAAAGGCCTAACCTATACTAGTCCTTGTGGTGGAGGAGGAGTAGCCTAACCTACTACTCTCAAACTATGCCTCTCCATTATTAGTGAAGTAACTTGACCCTATAATACCCAAACCTAGCCTTGTAATGCCCCAACCTAGCTGTACAATGTCACCACCTATCCCTGTAAAACTAATACCTATTCTTGAGCTACATCTCAAGCTTACACTACTGCATCTTAGGCTTGTACTATTGCATCTTATGCCTATATCATTGCATCTCAGGCTTTTACAACTACATATCTCTCTCTCTCTCATCAACCCATATAAATTTGGTGGTGGCCTCTTAACCTAAACCATGGGATGCAAACCTATCCACCATGCAAGATACACAGTTGTGCATCATGGGTCTATTACACCTAGCCCTACTGGTAGATCCTTGAAATCTAGCCCATCTATCTCCTATGAAAATGGTAAGGGTGCCTCTATATCATCCCTCTTATATCAAGGGAAGGTAGGTGGTACATCTTATAACAAACCAAACTATATCCTAACCCATGCCATGGGTACCATCTATAGCTCACTAGCTCATCTCCCTCTAACCCATAATGTACTTTATAAGCCAACAAACTACTCTACATGTCCTTTAAATGTAGGGTATGTCAAGTAAGGTCTCCACACAATATCTACAAGGATCAATCCCTCTATCATGTACCTATAGTGATAAATATCTTGCACTATGTTGTCTACTCAGGTCTGGGCCATACCATCTCTATACCATTTGAAACTAACCTTGAAACTTTCTAAAATTGTGGTGGGTAACCCCAATGGTCATGTCACCATAATATGCTTGTATGCCCAATAGTGGAGTAAATTCTTGACACATAAACTATACCATCATCATAGTCTCAACCCCCACAACTTTTTTTATAACTATGCTAGAAAAGTTAGTCCCCATGCAAATATGATCCACTACTCAACCATCTATGCTAAAACACCTATCAATTTAATAAAAAATATCCCATCATTTACATCTGGTAGTTCATACACTATAATCCCTATCATCATCAAGATACTCAACTAATGTTGCTCCTCATTAGTAATGTATAGTGGCTCATAGGCAAAGCTCATTGAGTGATAGGTCACTTCGTTAACATGCTCTCCAAATTTTAATAAATGTTACCATGTGAATATCATGCTTCTCTCTTAAACATGAGAAGAGCTCCTCACCCTAGAGTGGAAATTATAAAATCTTGTACACATCCTCCTATGTCACTATGAACTCTTTGATTGGCAAATGGAAGGTGTTGGTGGTGTGATCCCACTGCTCAATCAATGCTATCATCAAACTCACATCTCATGCAACTCTTTAATATCATCAGACTCCCCCTAAACCTACAACTACCATGTGATCCCACTAATTTGGGGTGAGATCCCTCCTCATCCACATAAATAACATCGGTAGGTGATTTTGTAACATCAAGTTCTACCTAGCCTACATCCATGCACACACACCTCAAGTCACATACTTTCTCATATAACCTACCACCTCCTTTTTCCCTTCTCTCTAGGAGAACTACATTGGTTTAAGGCCCTCAACTAATCTATGTAGGTATCACTTAGTTTACATGGGGTATTTTGAGGTTAGCTTGACCATATACCCACCTAACTATTTAACCTACTCTCCCATCTCCACCCTATGATTCACTTCCTATCTCTCCACCCTAGGCCCAACTACCTATCACAACTCTAGGCCTCATGGCTTATATCCCTAACTATCAACCTTATAACCTAATATTTTAATCCCTAGGTCCCCTAACCTATTTCAACCTACCTTTTCTTAACCATTTCCCTTAACACACTTTTAACCATATCTTAGATATTTTTCCCTACATAGTGGGAGAACTACATTAGTTTGAGGCCCTCAACTGGGCTATGTAGGCAACACTCAATCAACATGGGGTCTTCTAAGGTTATCTTGGCCATATACCCACCTAACTATCTAACATACTCTCCCCTCTCTATCTTAGGCTTAATTGCCTCTCTCTCCACCCTAGGCCCAACTACCTATCACAACTCTAGGCCTCATGTCTTATATCCCTAACCTTCAACCCTATGACCTATCTTTTAAAACTTAGGTCCCCTAACCTATTTCAACCTATCCTTTTCTAAAACATTTCCCTTAACAAACTTTTAATCATACCTTAGATCTTTTTCCTTATGTAGTGGGAGCACTACATTGGCTTAAGGCCCTCAACTAGGGTATGTAGGTAACACTCAATTAACGTGAGATCTTTTGAGGCTAGCTCAACCATTAGGCTAGTTGACTACTTTAATTAGGTATCCAAATTGACCTTTTCTCTTATTTTGGATTATTCATAATCAGTGATGTCAATTTTTTATGCTAACATCAGTGCTTGATGTTGGTCAACATCGATCAAAACCTATTGACATCAGCACCATGTTGGTCAATATCGATGGACGCCATCGACATCAATGACTGATTCAGCCCTAGGGACAAATGACCCATCTCAAGTAATTAACTTTTAACCTAAAAACCTACCCCCATATCCTTCCCAAATTAACCTAAACCTACCCCACCCCATTTTCTACCCCCTTCAACAATTGTTTTTTACCCAAACTTTAAATTTAGCCTACAAAAGAAAACTAACCAACTCAAATTCAAAATCAAATCAAAAGGGATCTTAATTCATCTCTTTGTCTCCTCTAGGTTGGAATAATTAGCTCTTATGGTGGCATGCCTCCCACTGGGTCCCCTCTTATCTCTTTCATCTCACTCACACTCAGAGCTCTTTTTCTCTCTAATCAAATGTTGTAAATGAGTTATGGTGGGCCACCAAACACCTTTTTATCAGGTTTGGTCACCCATCAATGTCAGCAACCTTGACCTAAGCCATCAACATCACCACTATTTACTATATGACATAAAAAATGTATTTAATGTTGGTATTATTGCATTAGATTTTCTATTAATAACCATAATCCTTTAGACTCTACCCATAATCTAGGGTAATTTGAATATTATGTATATCTCCCTGACCATGAAAAATAACTTAGAGATCATGTTTATCTCCCAAACCATGACAACCACCCTTAGATATCACTTAAATCTCCACTCATGATGACTTTGACTAGAGATCATGACTATCTCCTCGACCATTGACCCTTTTACACCAACTTTATATTGTTTATCTTGATCACTTATGTTATTCTACTATAATTGGCTATTATACACATGCATGTATATTAGGTGTTTTAGATGGAAAAAAAATCATCCTATCACCTAAAACCTTTCATGCTTTTTAGGGGCACTTCCTACCTCAAATACTAGGCACACATGGACCATTAGAGTTACAACTTTGATCATTTTAACCTTATCATCTATCACTTACAAGCTATGATTTGGTTATTTCTATTTGATTCCTCCTCCACCTTACCTATTCATGATTTTATCAACTATAGCTCATAGTAGTATGTTTTCAAGCCATGATACCATGATCTCATCGACTCACCCAATTCACTTCTTATTAAACTGGTACTTGGTTCTAGTTTATTCTCTATTGATTCCCACTTGGAGGGGGGATACCTCATCTAATACTTAGAGCATCTAACTACTATTTTTGTCTTACAACTTATTAGTTCAAATTACATGACAAAAAGGGGAAAATGTAGACATAAAAAATATGTTACATATGTGCATAACTCCCTATGTTGAAGCCCCCCTTGAGCCTCTTTTCAATTTTAATAATTAGCCTCCCTAACCCATGCTTTTACATGTCACACATTTAATTAATTTAAAATCTTTAATTAATTTAATTAAAAACCCCTTATGTCACCTTACGTATCCACCTCATCCTAAGACTAATTTTCACCCTTTGAGTCACCTCAAGACTTAGTCCCCTTATCTTAACTACCCATGACTTATTCTCACTCCAAAATAAATTCCTAACAACTACATTCTTCTTAACCTCCAATTTCTACCATTTCCTAATGGATACGACACTTGGGATGAGAAAGAACAAAAAATAGGCTAAAAATATCCCTTTTACCTATTCTCATACCATCGATGTTAGTCAACCCATAGTTGACATCAGTGGGATCACCGATGTCAGTTATTTAAGCCAAACTCCAAACTAATGTTTAGGTCAATATAAATCAAGAAAACTAATTCTTATTTGCATACAAGCTTTTGGCATTCAAATTTATACATCTTGGCTTACTTTTACCTTGCATAAGTCAATCTAGATTAAGAACCAAGCTCTAGAGAACTAGCAGCACATGCTTATTTTCTCCATTCAAGGCATTAGTTTGACAATCCTTATATGAGCCATCCATCCAACACTTATCATTAAATCACCTCCATAACTAATTACATCACTTATTCTATAATTATTTATGTAGTTACTTTATAATCACTTAATATCTACTATTTATTTTTGTACACATCCCTGACCAAACCCTCGTGAGAGAGTTATAAATCTTCCCTGCTTTTTTTCCCTTGTTAAAACATGTCAAACCTCTAACTAGATCTATCCAAAAAATACTCTCTCTCTCTCACACACACAAAACTCTCCCTAACCTTCTTGACTTAACCAAAACCATTTTCAAAACCCAAAAAATCCTTTTGAAAGCCCTATGCAATTATTACCCCTACTGACATTGATAGCCTAACTGATATCAGTCACACTTTCTCACTAACCTTGACAGCCTAATTGACATTGGTAGCTATGGATTTCTAGTAACCCTTCTAGAACCTACCCAAACAACTTTTAAAATATAAATTGAATATACCACCTACACTCTATTACTCTTTACTGCACTTAGATTATAAATAATGGTAACATAATCTCTCATTTATTCTCTCCTTTCTACTTTCTTGGTTATTTATTACTCTTTTATACCTCAAAAGTGAACCATCATCTCTAAGGAATTTTGAAACTTCCTACAACAAGTGCATAACTTGGTATCCCACTCATATATCTACTAACAGACATTTTATGGTAGTGCTTTATTACTTGTAGGTAGTCCTCCCTAGCTAAATAAGAGTGCTCACAATGTTTAGATATAGTGTGCAAACTAGTCTGGGTTCATTCTAATCACTTATCCCTATCTTTATTCTCTATTTTTCCTTAGACTTGAAATAGATACAATTTTTAGTGAAACAAGGATAGTTGAATAAGATTCATTCAAAGGTGTTAGAGGTGATGGGTTTATAGGTTTAGGGATGGGAGTCTTCCTAGAAGCATTTTTCACCTTAGAAGTTATGAGTGGTGGAATGGTTTTCGTTGGTAGTTGGGATTGCTTAGTCATGATTGATTTTGGGGTAAATGATTCAAAGGTTGAAGATTTATATGATGATGGGTTGGATATAAGGAGAAATGTAGAGGCAAATAAGTTGGTTAAGAATGATGGGGAACTAGATGATTTAGTGGGTATAGGTTTAGGTAAATAAAAGGAGGATGGCTTACTAGAGGAAGAATAGGTAATTTGGATGGTAGAAAGATGGGGTCCTAAAATAGAAGGAAATTGGGAAGGAGGTGGTATGGGTCTAGTTTGAGGTTGAGTTTTGGGAAACTTTATGTTCTTAATTGGTTTGGTTGGAGGTTTCTTTGGTAGATTATGTGGAGTTAAATCCAACTTCAAAGAGGGGTGAGTTTAACTAGGTGTGGAAAGAATTCCTAGATTCTAGATAGGCTTGGTAAGAGGGGCACTAGGATTTTTGGCAATGTTAGATGGAGGTACTTGGGAGGTTTTCCTATGATTTTGGAAGAAGAGGTATTTTATGTAGGGGTAATAATGGGTTTAAGGGTAGTTTCAAGTGAGGTTGAAGATTCAAATTTTTTTTAGTATGAGAGACCAGGATGATGCCAAAAGGTGGCTCTATCAATGTTGGGTTGAGAAGTGAACTCTAGATTTTGGACAAGTCTAGAAAAGGGCTTATAGATGGGTTTGGTTCTTTGGTAATTAGTTTCAAAAATTAATCCCCTAGGTGAAGAATATGGAATGGATCCTTCAACCTTGTTCTTGATGGGAGGTTCAAAAATTGATAGTTGGGTGGGTAAGGTAACTTTCTCTTGTTGGATGGTTTCAAAAGAGGGAATGAATGTTCTATGATGGGGGAGGTAAGTGTAGTGTCCTCAAGTGAAAGAATGGATATGGTTTCTTCCTTTGTTTGGGTATCCAAAGGAATGGAGGATAATTATACCACTTCAATGGGTGGAGTGGAAGAATAAGAAGTGGTTAACACAAAGGTTACCTCCTTTGGTGTTTCCATCAAAATAGAGGTAGATAAAGCCAAGGTCTTATTAGGTGAAGAGAGAGGGGTGGTTGATTCCTTCATTTTGGTATCCAAAGGAATATAATGTTAGTCTAATACTTCCATAAGTGAAATGGAGGAAGAATTAGTCTTGGTAGTAGTCTCCTTAACAAAGGAATCACTAATAATAATGTTGATCATGTGTGCTTCATGAGAGTGAGATGATTTTGGCTTATTGTCATGGTGATGGGTAGAAGGAGCATGATTAGGAAAAGGTCTGTGGAAAATGTCAAGGGACTGATTAGAAGGTGTATTGGGATTATCAAATGTAAGTTTTCCACTATTAATCAATCTTTGAACCAAACTTATAAAGTTATTTCATCTATTGATGTCATTTCTAATAACTTAGTGAAAGGCACAATGATCATTTTAATTATACCAACTAGATACAGGATAAGAAACATTAAATTATTGGGGTCGTTTAATAGGTGGAACTTGGACGAGGTTAGCTTTGAGTAATTTTGAAAAAATTGAAGAATAATGCTCCCCTATGGGAGTGTATTTTTTTGGAGGAGTTTGGTTTTGGTTTTGGTTTTGTTGGTAGGGAGGGTTGGAAGAATTGGTTTGTTGGGGTTGGTTGATAGTTGGTAATGGAGCAGTTTTTAGGACAACTGAGTTTATAGATGCTTTTAATTTGGTATTGGGATGGTTGGATTGGTTAGTGATTTTAGTGGGAGGATCATTGGATTTAAATCTATAATTCTTGTTTTGTAATTTCAATTTCCCTTCATCAATGGCTCAATTTTCAAGTTTATGTGCCATGATGAATGTGTCATCAAAAGTTCTTAAAGTTTGAACTTTAAGAGTAGGGGAAATATGTTTGGCAAAACCCCAAGAGAATATTTTAATCAACTCAAGTTGGGTTATGGAGAAATAAATTTGGTTGATGATACCTCTCCATCTTGCTACAAAATTAGCAATTGATTCATCATCAAATTGCCTAATAGAATAGAGGTTAGTAATAGAAACCTTTTTAGATATATTTATTGAGAAATGCTTTAAAAATATTTGGGAAAGTTAGGACAATGAAAAGATGGAGTGCTTGGTGAGATCACTATACCAATCAAGATTTGGTCCTAATAAGGACATGGGGAAGGTACAAAGGAAGAGAGCATCATCATATGCAATCAAATAATAAGAATGATGAAATGCTCTCAAATGTTGTTGGGGGTCCTCCTTACCTTAGAATTTGTAAAACTTAGGTAGTTACCTTTAAGGAGGATAAATATGGATAGGGGTAGATGGATGAATAGGCTCATTAAAAAATTTATCATAGGCTAAAAGGTTATGAGACCCAAAGATAGATGACTCAAGGTTGGTTATTTTGTCCATTAACATCTAGACCAGATTTGTTTGTGTTTGGGAAGTTACAAAATTAGGTGGTAAGCCTTGTTAAGGTTGGGTGGCATCAATGTATGGATACATTATAGAGGGTGATGAATAATCCATATATTGGTAAGTGGTCATAAGAGGTTGGGATGGTGCCACATAAGGGTTGATTAACACAAGTGATTGGGTGAAAGGTGTTATGTATCTATGTGGGTTAGAAAGATATGGGTACTTGTTGGGGGGATGATATGGACTGGGTTATAGGTATGTTTAGGTTTGTGGATGGTGGTGTGGATATATATTGGGTTGGGGGTATGAAATTTCTAGTTGGTTGTTGATTAGTGGCAACTATAGTGCTAATAGGTGGGAGGGTTTGAGGTATAGAAAGTACCAAACTCTAAAGTGGGGTAGAATTAGGTGGGTTGGTTAAACTAAGGGGAATGTAATAAATAGGGGTAGAGGATACCCCCATAGTGAAGGGAGTATAGGTGACAAGCGGTAAGGTTGATCCAAGGCTAATTTCTTATTGAAGGGACATTAGATACTTGGATGCAAGATAGCTTGGATGCAAATTTCTATATTTTTGGATCCCTTTCTTCTCCTACATTTCTCCTTTTATATGATGAAGTGACTAAATGTGCAGAAGGAATTTACTAATTAGATATATGAAAAAGTTTATAATTATGATGATTTAAAGCTAGTTTGAATCATAAAATGGAAGTTGATAAATATTCCATCCTTATATTATACAAGTGTTAATGCTTTTAAAGTAGGCTTACAATACCTGATGTTGATGAATAGGCTAACCATCGGTGGTCGAGGTCTTCAAGAAAATGGGTTAAAAAGGGTGAATTAAAAATTGAAGTTTAACAAATTGATAAATGGGTTAAGTCAACTAGGTAGTCAACTAGCCTCAGAGTTGGGTAGAGCTCCAAGGCATTTTGACATCTAAAATTATGTAGATTTCGAGTGTCTACATTACATTATTTGGTTTTATTACACATTACATTTGGAATTTACCGTAATTTTTGTCTTAATATATTTCTTTTATTTTTATCTTTTTATGTTATTCTTTGCCTTAGTAGCTTTATGATTATTTTTTCCCCTTATTTAGCATTCACCCTCATGGGTTTATCTTTTGTGAGTTTGCAATGTAAGACTATGGATAGAATTTGGCCCTCCTCATAAAATGTCACCTTTGATTCTTTTCTCATTTTATTGTTTCACATGTTTCTTTTTGCCACCCTCATGGGTTTTCATTTTATGAGTTGAAGTATAAGACCATGGATAGGACCAAACCCTCATAAATTTACCATCCTATTAATCCTTTTCTAAAAATGTATTTTTTATTCTTGTTCTCAACTTTATCTTTTGCTTCTTTTGATAGATGGAATTTACACAATAATTTATGTTAGCATGTTTTCCTCCATTTCCCTCATTCTTATGATAAGGAATCACACTTTACTATCATTGTATCCCATTTTTCCTTTGTCATATTTTTTTTCAATTTGAAGTAATTCAATTTATTCCATGTGTCATTCCTCTTGATTTCCCTTTTCTTTTCACTCTAAATTGGATAAAACAAGGTCAAAGTCAAGATAACACTTTTATTTTACCTAGATTTATGAGACTCTTATACCCTATGCTCTTTGAAGTTATCTCTATTAGTAACCTTGTCCTAAGTATTCAAATGAAAGTCATATTTAACACCCATGTTTGGTTTTCAAAATCCATATGGAGGAGGAATAGAAAAAGCCATCAAGAAAGTTAAAATCTAAATCAATTTAATACAAAAGGAAATGATATTTAAAAGGAAACATACAAATCTCAAAAGTCAAATTCACAACAAAAGGCATGATTAAAATCACATCTTCTATCTCCAATAAAAGATCAAACTCCATAGTTGGCCTCACATAGAGTTGAGGTCCTTTGGGGTGTGTTAGGCTAGTAGATTAGAATAGGGGAATTCAACAAAATAGATGAGGCTGCCTACTTTCTCATGCAAGTACCCAATCTTCATATTAGATTGATAGATCTATAAGGGGTCCTATGGAATGGGGAACATATTGTGGGGAGGTAGGTCAATTTTAATTTTCATGCATATAGCCTTCATGGAATGATCTATATACTTTATTTTTTAACCTAAGACTTGTGTGGCTCAAAGAAGTTCTTCAGAGTCCTTAAGATTGAAATTCATATTGTTTTGAAAAACCTAATTTGAGTGTCTTGAATTTAATAAAGAGTTCCTATACCTTGGAATTTACTTTATTCTCCCCTCCACCCATTTCATTTCACCCCTTGATAGATATATTATGATTCTAAATCTATTGTCCCCTCTTCTTTAATTCCTTCTTCTTCACCTCTTAAAAACATGCTAGCATTACTTTGTTTTAGTTTTATCTATCCTTATATAAAAACAACATGTTTAAGTAACTATATATTACACCCTTACACCATTTATTTACCATACCACCTCATTGTTATACTATTCATGTCATTAGGTGGTTATGTTTTCTTACATTCTTTCTTAGAACAAGCACTAAGTTTTAAGTTTTCATCCTTTAGAGATTTTGATTTTGATTTCTCCATCATGTTCTTGTTTTATTTTTTTGTGGACTTACCTTATCTTACATGTGACATTTTACATTATTTTATGTTTCTCTTTATGTATTCCTTCTTCATATTTTGTCTCACATATTCAATTACATTTCATTTTTAGTCTTTCATGTTTTTTGTGTGGATAGCTTACATGAGATTACTTTTCCCTTTCTTTCATATCGTTGTTCAAGTTTTATTGTATTGATATTTCATTTTTTACATGCTTCACAATGTGATTTAGTATGTTATACATTCTATTTGTCATTTATGTTTTCTATGATTTCCAACATGATTTATTATGTTTTACACTCATTTGTCATTTATTTTCCATCACTTGTCATTATTTTTCCATTATTTTGTCATTCATTTGACTTCAATATTCTATCCTTACCTTGACAATATTGATTTTACAATTTTTCCTAACCCCTCATATCTTTGCCTTAACTCATATTTTCCATTACTATATGCTTATCTTCTCAAAATATCAATTTTGGCTATTTTTTTCACTAACTTTTATAGTTTTTCCTAGTGTTCTTCACATTGGACACTTTCACTTTATCTTGCAATCTAATTATTTATCTACAACACTAAGGTAAGTAAAATTATGTGTTTTCAATGTTGTCCTTTCCTTTATCTTATTTGTTACTTACTACACTTTACTAAGCATCAACATTGTGTGTTCTCATGTTTTTTTTATCTAAGCACCATCCCATGTTGCACTTAAGTGATATGTGATGACATTTTAGTGGGGAATATGTATATACATAATATTTTTAACTTTTATTGATTAACGACACTTTGTATCTTGTAAGAACCCATCAAGTCTCAATCTTTCTGAGTGTATGCCTTAAGGGGTACACTAGGAAAGGGGTGGGCAGACTATTGATGATTTATAATATTGTTGTCACTTTTTATACTTGTCATTTACACACTCATCTCATAAAAACCATATACCCTAAGCTTATTCTTCTCATCCTTACCCATTCCAATCATTTGCCATGTTTCATCCTCCTTGATCTTGCCTTGACCCCCTCTCGACTAGTTGACTGTATTATGTCAATTGGGTGGACCCTGTATAGTTTTCAAATTTTGATTACTATATAGGGTTAACTAAGTTGATCCTATACTTTTTAGGGAATTTTTTCATAAGGATCTTTGTTATCCCTTTAGCTAACCTAGCTCAAGACCTAGTGAATTTTCCTTGAAAACATACAGGGTTAATTGGGTCAACTTGTACATCTAAAATTTCTAGGAGGATTTAGGAAAATATCCACCTATGTAAACAATTTCATTTCAAACCATTTTTAATAATATAATCTAAGAATAATAAGTGTGAACAAACATCTACTTATTGACCATTCTACTTGAGGAATAAAGGATAGGGCTCCATACTTTCTTTGGAGATGTGGATCTTGTCTTGTGGACAAGTCTTTTGGATGCATAGATAGGTTGTGTAGCCTAGATTTGATTTTTTTTATCCTTACATACCACAACAATATCTTATGAATCACCTTAGCCAAGGGAGAGATTGAGGCTTGATAGACTCATCTTCAAGGTAAGTATTCCTAACTTTATTTCTCCTTTATAAGAGTAGATAGATAATGTAGTTGTGATTATCTATTCCATGCATTAGGATTTTGTATATATTAATGTAAGTATATGTCTTTTATGCATGCTTAATTTAGTTTATTTTTATTCTAACCCCCACTTTGTGTCATAGGATTTGGTGTGCACTAGATTATATTTACTTTCTAGTTTATTAGAAAGAGTGAACATTAAACCTATGACTCTTTTAGGGTTATTACATGCTTGTGTTATACTATAGGTTTTGGAACCCTTCATATTATGGTGTATTATGACAAGTGATTCCCTAATCGGGTCTAGAAGATACCCATATTGGTCATGCCCCCACTTAACAAATGTATTCCTAATCAGAAGTGTAGGTATGCTCTATCTTCTCTAATCTAGGATTAATATATAGACATGATGCATTTTTGATTGCATATAGGGTCTGTTAGTGATTATCCCTTTTTGTATCCATAAATGCTATTAAAATATTTAGTAGAATAGACCTAATAGATTAGTTCATCACCTTCTATAGTTTAGAGTTTATTTTCAAGTCTTTCATATCCATTTTTCTTGGAAATACAAGTAGGATTAGTGGTTTGAGCATGGATGATGCATCAAAGGAGCTAACTCTAAATTTAGAGACTCACCTCATTCATTATGCTACCTAAACCTAGAGGTGATTCAATTATATTAGATAGATGAGGCATTTTTAAAACTCCCTACCTCAAGCGTGTAATCTAGACTAATTACAATAGGTACTAGAGTTGTAGAGGTGGAGGTAGCATTTAGATTATAACTATTATATGGTTTAGAATTGGTAATATTCCCTTGTCCTTGATAATTGGATTGAAAAGGTGGTCTATTTGGCTAATGTGAATGATGGGACTGATATGGAACTTGATAAGATCTATGAGACTAATTTAGATATCTCTTCATAGCCACCATATAATTTACAAGAGTCTTGAGTAATGATTTATCTTCATCATTTGATTTGTTTGATTTACTAGGAGTAACCAACTCATGACCAATTAGTGTAGGAATAGGATGAATATTTGGATTAGGGGGATGTATATTAGGAAATTATAGCATGGGAGGTCTTAGAGATTTTTTTAATCTTATATGTGATTATTATTAGCCTTGATGTTAATATCATAGGCTTCAAGTAAGGTCTCTCCTCCCATAGTGTATCATAACATCTATGTCACTATTCAAGGCCTTGAGATAGTAAAAAAAGGAATAGTTTAGAGTAGGTATCATAATATTTGGGATCATATCCCATGTTTTTTATGATCTAGAATTGAAATCTTGCATAAAATATTTGTGTAACTATCTTGTTAGTTGTCAATTGCTCAACTAGAGACAAGTGATCACTCTTGTCTTCAAACCTCTTACTTAACTTCCCTCCCAATTGATCCCAAAAATAAATGGAGTTAGAAGCCAAGGTCCTATACCAATCCAAATATTTTCCCTTAAATGAGATTTCTAATAACCTAATGGACACATTCTCTTAAGTGATGTTTTGAATATTGCAAAAGTTAGACATATCTCTAATGTGCTTAATAGGGGTAATGGTTATTTCTCCACTAAAGTACAAGACATTTTTAAGATATACCACAAGGATGTCATCATATATTATAAGGTTTAGAGGGTATCCACCATTGAAATCCACAAAGGATAGGATTCTATCCATCTTTATAGCTTCAGGATAACTTTGAGTATAATGAAAATGGAGCTTCCTTATATGAGTCTTAGTATAAGGGACATAATAAAGGAATGCCTTACTCTTGACTAATAATGAAGGTAATTAAAAAAATTCAAAAGTAATAAATTTGTCCCTTGAATTTGTAGTTACTTTTGGCATGAAAATTGGTTTGTTAGTCTACAACCAAGAGTTATAAAATAATTGGAGTCACTACATGCTGCAGGAAGGAAGCTATTACAGCTAAATTTTTTCAAGATCATAATCAATCTTAGACAAACTTATTGAAATTTAGTACCATAGAGCATGCCATAACTATTATATATCTAATTTTCACCCCTAAGAATTTTTTTCAAGCCTTCCTAACTAGATGATAGAATGGAACCATTTCTAAGTTATGGGTGGCCTAATTGTTGAAGTGAATCTCTAGATTAGGATAGCTCCCTTGATGATTCACCCAAAACTACAACTAACCTAATAAAATTAAAAATAAAAGTAATATAAGAATAAAAAATAAAAAATAAACATGGAGTTGATGTATCAAACATAGTTCCTTCTACGCATGAATGCTTATAGTATGAAATAACAAGATTACAATCTAATTTCCCAACTTCAAGATAACTCCTCCCATAAAAATGTTTATATATGAAGGCTATGAGTAATAAAATAGATAAGGTGATTAATCATAGGCCTAAAGGAACACACTAATGACCTTTCAACACTTAAACTTAGAAAAACTATTTGATACACTTCATAAGACCTATGGAAAAATGACTAACTTGCATAGAGGTATGAATGTAAAGGACAAATGTAAGAAAGTATTACAACTATTACTAACATTCATCAATAATACATCTCAAATTCATTAAATTCAAGACTAAGAAAGTGTAACTCAGCTTGAATTTTATTCAAAGGAAATAACAAGTATAAAATTGGTATGGCTTCTTCATACACATTTAGAGGTTGCATTCAATGCCTTTCAAGACTTCATTTATATAGAAGAAGGAAGAAAAAGAGAAGAGAGGTGTTAAGATTCCATCATGACTATAAATATGTCATAAGATCAATTTCATAAAATAAGTAGAATATAGAAGACAAGGAGTTTTTATTCTTCTTATCCATGTGTCAACTCAAAAGGTAGAATTCTTTAAAACTTGGAAAACGGATGAAGAATAGACACTTGTTATGCATCCTAAATTGATTAATCT
Organism: Torreya grandis; assembly: GCA_037957365.1. Classification (NCBI taxonomy): domain Eukaryota; kingdom Viridiplantae; phylum Streptophyta; class Pinopsida; order Cupressales; family Taxaceae; genus Torreya; species Torreya grandis. The sequence continues at coordinate 3,376,181 of JARHVA010000022.1, forward strand.
TCTTGTATGAGGAGATATGAACTATTTGTGGTGAGTTTATCCTTGTCTTAACACCTTGTGGCTTTTTTTCCTCCCAACCTGACAATGTAAGCTGATAATTCATCATAAAGGAGTTTGATGATCAAATGAGGCTCTTCATGAAGTATGGCATGGAAGGCCATCTTATCAAATTTGATACTTATTGAATCTTATGTTTCATTAAAATTTGTCTATTTTAAGTCTAAAGAAAAATATAGAATAAGGATAAAGATAAGTGATTAGAATGAACCTAGATTAGTATGCATGCCATATCTAAACATTGTGAGCACTCTTCCTTTGCTGGGGAGGACTACCGACAAGTAAGAAAGCACTATAACAAAAAATTTGTTAGTAGATAAATAAGTAGGATTCCAAGCTATGCACTTGTTCTAGGAAGTGTAAAACTTCCTTAGAGATGACAATCCACTTTTGAGAGACAAAAGAGTAATAAATAACTAAGAGAGGAAAAAAGAGAGTAAAAGAGAGATAATATTATCATTATTCACAACTTGAGTGTAGTAGAAAGTAACAAAGTGTAGGTAGTATGTTATATTTGTATTTTAGTAGTTGTATAGGTAGGTTTTGGAAGGGTTAGAAAATCCATAGTTGTCGTTGTTGGTTATGCTACTAAGGTCGGTAAGGAAGTGACTGATATCGGTTATGCTACTAAGGTCAGTGGGTAAAGATGATCGATATCTGTTAGGATACCAATGTTAGTAGGGGAAATAATTACCTAAGAATTTTTAGAAGGATTTTTTGGGTTTGGGAAATGGTTTGGGTTAGGTTTGTAAGGTTAAGGAAGAGTTATGAGAGAGACATTATAGTTTGGATGGATCTGGTCAGAGGTTTGGTGTGTTGGGTCAAGGGGAAATAAGCAGGGGAGTTTTATAACTCCCTCATGGGGGTTTGGTCAAGAATGTGTAAAATAATGAATATTAGATATAAAGTGATTGTAAAGTAACTACTTAAAAGACCTATAGAATAAGTGATGTACTTAGTTATAGTGGTGACTAAATGATAAGTGTTAGATGGATGGCTCGTATCAGGTAGTCCGAATTGATTCCCTAAATAGAGAAAACAAGTTGGTGTTACTAGTTCTCAAGAGCTTGGTTCCTAATCTGGATTGAATTATGTGTAATAATAGTAAGCCAAGATGTCAAAAGCCTATATGAAAACAAGGAGTTTTCTTGATTTTTTTACCTGAACATCAATTTAGAGTTTGGCTTATATAACTGATGTCGATGATTTTATCAATGTTAGTTATGGTTTGATCAATATTGGAAACATTAGAATAGGTAAAAATAATATCTTTATCCTATTTTATATTGATATTCATGCTAAGTGTGGCACCCATTACAAAATGGTAAAAATAGGAGGTTAAAAAGGGCATAGTTGGTTAGGAACTCATTTTTGAGGTGAGAACAAGTCTTGGGTAGTTAGGATGAGGGGACTAAGTCTTGAGGTGACTTATCAGTTGAGAATTAGTCTTAGGATGAGGTGGCTAGGTAAGGTAGCAAAAGGGATTTTTAATTAACTTATTTAAGTATTTTAAATTAATTAAATGTGTGAGGGGTAAAAACATGGGTTAGAGAGGCTAATCATTATTATTAAAATAGGGCTCAAGGGGGGTTTAACATAGGGAGTTAAACATATGTATGACTCAATTTTAGGATCTGAATTTGCCCCTTTTGTCTTCTAATTTAAACTGACAAGTTGTAAGACAAAAATAGGAGTTAGATTCTTGAGGTATTGGATGAGGTATCCCCCCCTCAAAATGGAAATCAATGGAGGAAAAATAAGAATTAGGTATCGGTTTGATACTAAGTGAATTAGGTGAGTAGAGGAAAATGTGGTATCACTACTTGTGCATATAATAAGAAGAGCTATAATTGATAAAGTCAAGAATAGGTAAGGTTGAGGTGGACTAGAATAGAAATAACCAAAGCATAGCTTGTAAGTGATAGATGATAAGGTTAAAATAATTAAATTTGTAACTCCAATTAGTCCATGTGTGTTAGGTATCTAAGGTAGGAAGTACCACTGGGAACACAAAAAGGTTATAGGTGACAAGACAAGCTTTGTCACCATATAAAACACCTAATATACATGCATGTGTATAATAGCCAACTATAATGGAATAGCATAAATGGTCTAGAAAAGTGATGCAAGGTTGGTGTAAAATGGTTAATGGGTGAGGAGATATTCATGATCTCTAGTTGAAGTCATCGTGGGTGGAGATTTAAGTGATCTCCAAGGGTGGTTGTTGTGGTTGGGGTGATATATGTGATCTCTAAGTTGGTAGTGATGGTTAGGGAGATATATGTGATCTCTAAATTGCCCCAATTATGGGTAGAGTATAAAGAGTTGTGGTTGTTGGTGGAAATTCTAATTTAATGGTGCTAACATTGGTGATGTCACTGATGTAGGTAGTGAGTATTGATGAAATTAGTGGCCGAGGGTAATGTTGTCAATATCAAAGGGAAAAAGTGATGATATCAATGAATTAGGTTAAGTATGTCGATGTTAATGGGTGATCAAACCTATTAAAATGGGGTTAGGTGTCCCACCAAACTCATTTTCAGCATTTCATTAGAGATAAATAGAGCTTTGACTAGGACTAAGATGGTAGAGCTAAGAGGGGACCCAACAGGAGGCATGCCACCACAAGAGCTAGTTGTGCCAGCCTGAAGGAGACAAATAGATGAGGTAAGATCCACTATGATTATATTTGAAAGTGATTTGGTTAATTTACTTTTGTAGGCTAATTTAGAGGTGGGGGAAAATAAAATGCTAGTATAGCGATAGGAAATGGGGTAGGGTAGGTTTTGGTTAAGTTGGGAGAGATTTGGGGTAGGTTTTAGGTAAATTTTTAAACTTTTAGAGATGGGTCATTTGGCCCTAGGACCAAACTAATCATTGACATTAATGGGGTCCACTAATGTTAGCAAACATGACACTAATGTCGATAGGTTTCTACTAACATTAACTGACACCAAGAACTGATGTTGGCATATAAGACCAATGTTGGTGATTATGAAGGACCCAAAAATAGGAGAAAAGGTCAATTTTGATCCCTAATTAAAGTAGTCAAATAGACTAATGGCTAAGCTAGCCTCAAAATACCCTATGTTGACTGAGTGCTTCTTATATAGCCTGATTGAGGGCCTTAAGCCAATTTAGTTCTCCCAAAGCCTAGGGAAAAAGATCTAAGGTATGGTTAAAAGTGTGTTAGGGGAAATGGGTAAAAAAGATAGTTTGAGATAGGTCAAGAGACCTAGGGATTAAAATATAGTTTATAGGTTAGGGATATAAGCCATGAGGCTTAGAGTTGTGATAGGTAGTTGGGCCTAGGGTACAGAGAGAGAGGTATTAAAGCTTAGGGTAGAGAGAGGAGAGTAGGGTAGATAGTTAGGTGGGTATATGGCCGAGCTAACCTTAGAATACCCCATGTTAACTAAGTGATACCTATATAGCCTAGTGGAGGGCCTCAAACTAATGTAGTTCTCCCAAAGATAAGGGGAAAAGGTGGTGATATATTATATTATAAAGTGCGTGACTTGAGTTGTGTGTGTATGGATGTAGGTGAGGCTAGAGTTGACATTATGAGATCACCTATTAAGGTTACTAACATGGATGAAGAGGGATGTCACTCTAGAGGAGTGGGATCACATGATAGCTATAGGGTTAGGAGGAGTGCAATAATATTGTAGAGTCACTTGAGATCTAATATTGATGATATCATTGATTGAGAGGTGGGATCATACCACCAACACCTTCCATCTATCGATTAGAGAGTTGATAATGACTTAGGAAGATGTATACATGATTATACAATTATTTTTGTAGGGTGAGAAGCTCTTATCATGCTCGAGAGAGGAGCATAATATTCATATGGTTGCATTATTTGGAGAGCAGGTGAGTGAGGTGACCTATCACTCAGCCAATTTTGCCTATAAGCCACTGTATATTGCTAATGAGGAGTATCATCGATTGAGTATCTTGATGATGATAGGGATTATCATACATGCATTACTAGATGCATATGGTGGGAGATTTCCAATTTCATTGATGAGTGTTCTGGCATAGATGGTTGAGTAATGGACTATTTTTACATGGGGACCAGTGTTTTTAGCATAGTTATATAGAGAGCTGTGGGATTTGAAACTACATTAGTGATATAATTTGTGAGTTGGCCATTTACTCCACTACTAGGCATATGATCATATTATAGTGACATGACTATTAGGGATACCTATCATGATTTTAGCTAGCTTTAGGTTTGGTTTTAGATGGTGGAGAGATGGTATGGCATATACCTAAGTAGATGGCATAGTGCATGACATTGCTTATTATAAGCACATGATAGAGGGATTGATCCCTAAAGATATATTTTGGAGACCCTACCTAATATACCACATATTCAGAGAATAGGCATAACAACTTATTGGCTTATAGAGCTCATTATGGGTTAGAGGGAGATGAGCCAATGATTTGGAGATGGTACCTATGGCATGAGTTAAGAGGTAGTTTAGCCTACTATAAGATGTACCACCTACCTTCCCTTGATATAGGAGGTATGATATAGATGTATCCCTACCATTTCTATAGGAGACATATCAGCTAGATTTTGAGGAGCTAACATCAGGGTAGGGTGTAGTTGATATAGGGTGTATAGTGGAATATATGTCTTGGTGGTTAGGTTTACATCCTATGGTGGAGGTTAGGAGGCCACCACTAGATTTATATAAGTTTGTGAGAGAGAGATATAGTCATACATGCATGAGATGTAGTAGTGTAGGCTAGAGATATAGCTCAAGCATAGGTATTAGCTTTACAGGGATAGGTGGTGATATTGCAGGGCTAGGTTGGGGCATTACAGGGCTAGTTTGGGGTGTTATAGGGTCAGGTTACTACACTAACAATAGAGAGAGATAGTTTGAGAGTAGTAGGTTAGGCTACTCCTCCTCCACCATAAGGATCAGTACAGTTTGGGCCTTTAGTAAGTGTGATGGGACCACCATAGACTATATCTCTAGTGATGTATACTACTACCCTTAATGAGATTTCATATTATGAGAGGGCCATCAGGGAATTCCCATAGATTCATAGGTATTCTAAGTTTAGAGAGGAGAGATCTATGTCATGTGCCATGGATTTTAGCTCAAGTAGATGTAGATATAGATGAGTAGAGAGTGGTGACAACACTACTTCTTCATGACCATGTGGAGAGCCTCAAGGACTCTGAGTGCCAAAATTTATTTTTGTTATATATATATATATATATATATATAATCCTATAAGCCAAACATGAGAGATGTATATTTTGATTGAGAGATGATATTGTGATGATGTACATGTATGATGATCATATATATATATATATGATCATCATACATGTACATCATCAGAATATTTTGATTGAGAGATGATATTGTGATGATGTACATGTATGATGATCATATATATATATATATGATCATCATACATGTACATCATCACAATATCATCTCTCAATCAAAATATTCTGATGATGTACATGTATGATGATCATATATATATATATATATATATATATATATATATATATATATATATATATATATATATATATATATATATATATATAAGATGTATATTTATTGTGATTTTGAGATGTATGTATTGCAATGGTGATGTTGATATTGATGTAGATGATCATTTAATATTATGTTAATTTGAGCATGTTAGTTGATCATGTTAGCTGAGGTATACTAGAATTTTCCATATATGTGATGGTATATGGATAGTTGGTTATTAGCTTCATATTAGCATGCTTCTATATTTGTGATGGTGTATACTTAAAATGAATAGGTTGGTTATTTTATTTTATTTTAGAATTTTTCCATTTATGATGGTGTATGCATAAAATAAATAGAGTAGACTTGATAGTGTTAGTATGATATTTTCATCTCAGTAGAGAGATCAACATGTGATGTGAATGGGAAAATAAAGAGTTAAAATGTTCATGTATTGGAAAAGACATAATCATAACATAAATAGGCTCAATAATATGAGCCTCTTTCATGCTTTGCATCATTGGACCATTTTGTTTGTTAGAGAACCATCGTGTTCACCTTGTGTTAATCGAGTTCAAAGTCCCTTGAAAGAGTATGAGGGAAACAAAGTTAAATGAGTGTAAGTGTTTGTGGTAGTGTAACCTTCAAAGTGGGGATGATATGCCCCTATTGTGGGTGACTCAAGAGCTACTATAGGAAAGTCCATGACTTAGATCTTTTTTTGTGTGTCTGTAAGTTGATCAATATAAGAAGCCTACAATGGGATTTTGTATATGTTGAGGTCATATGGAAATGATCAATATGAGAAGCTTTTCATTTTTATTTCTCTTTGATAATAAAGCTTGGATTATCCATCCTTCAATAGATTGGTCTAAGTGTTTATGTATTATTTTTAAATATCTATCCTTCAAGGGAGTAGTCTATTTATATTAGTAAAGAGAAATTATGTAGATATCCTTCAACGGAGTAGTCTACATTGAGAAACATGACTTTAGATATTATAACTTGTCTACATATCCAATTTTTTTTGCTTTTAGTCATGGACAAGTCTATAGAGGCTTAGGAGTTTTCCACTTTGAGGGTAAAACCATAGCACTTCATAAGTTAACTAAGTGTGTAGGAGTAAGGGTTAAGAGGAAGGGAGATGAATGTAATGGGGTGCTCAAGGGATGATCTCAAGTTAAAACATGAGGTGAATCGATGCTTATTTAACAAAATATTGGTCATAGGTGTAAGGCATTTAAAGGCTCAAGTTTTGGCCTTCCTTCAAGAGAAGACAAGTGATAAGTTCATGAGCCATACTTGTGAGTTATGATGTAGGGTAAAAGATAATTAGGAATAAACTTACCTCATTTTCTTTTCTCCATGTGTATCACATGTTGATTTTATTTTAAGATGAGATCACCAATATTGAAATCTCACTTTTTGAGGTTTTTGTTGTAAGCATGTTTGATACGCTCTTGATAGATTTGTAGGTGGATGAGGGCTATGAGATGGTGATCATCAAGCAACTTGAGTTAAGCCAAACATTCTTGGTGAAAGTCATCATTATGAAGTATGTCTTTTAGAGAAATGTGAAGAGAAGGAATTTGAACCTTAAGAGGCAAAATAGCCTCTATCCCATATACCAAGGAAAAAGATGTAGCACCCATAGGGGTTTGAATGCTATTGAAATAATCCCATAAATCAAAGGGAATGTGTGTGTGTCAATCTTTGCCTATATCTTTGACTACCTTCATGAAGATTTTGGTCAATGTTTTGTTAGAAGCTTCTACCTATCCATTTGATTATGGATAGTACAGAGATGAGAAGCTTAATTTAATTTTGAATGTATCACAAAGACTTTGGATAGTCTTATTTTTAAAATATTTACCATTATCTATTATAATTTTATGTGTAAACCAAAATGACAGATGATGTGATGGTTGATAAAGTCAACAATTTTTTTAGCTTTAGTGGGGATGAGAGGAATGACCTCGACCCACTTGGTGAAGTATTCAATGGTAGTAATGATATAACATGATGGAGGGATGAATGAGAGTTAATCTCCCTAATTAAATATAAGCCACATTAGGAAAAAGGTCAAAAGTCTTTGGTGACTTGTAAGGCATGACATGGAATGTGAAGGAGGTTAGCGTGTTGTTGACATTTAACACAATGCCAAACGTAATCACTACAATATTGATGGAGTGTTGGCCAATAACAGCCAAGTCAAAGGATATGCTTGAAAACTACATGACCATTGAAATGTCCACCACAAATCCCATCATGAACTTCCTTAATAGCAAAGGGATTCTCAGTACTAGTGAGGTATCTAAGAAGGAGACCATAAAATCCTTGCTTGTAGAGAAGTCCCTATAGCATAGTGTAATGAGTGACACATTTTATGAAGGCACATCTCCCATTATTGGAGAGATAAAAAGGGTTAATGGAAAAGGAAAGATAATCTATGAGTTTCTTTTACAATAAGTCATGTGGGTTGGATATTACATTTCTAATAAAGAGGATGTTAGTTGATGCATAGGAGGGTAATGTTAAATGATGCACGGTGACATAGATTTTTGAGGAAGATGATGAAGAGGGTATGTGTGAATCAAGTGAATCCATTATGTTATCAAACTTTTTGGTAGATCAAGGAATGATTTGTAAGAGATAAGAGTCAAATGATCCCAATAGTGTATCTACATGATATTTGTACCACTATATAATTTTGTTTTTGCATAGGTAGGAACCATTAACCTAATTAACCACTAGCTAAGAATCACTAAAAATGGTTATGGATTTGATACATAAGAAGAGAGATATTTGAATCCCTAAGATCAAAACCTCATATTTGGCCATGTTGTTAGTACATTCACAATCTAGTTTAAATGGCAAATGCATAGGCTCACCATCTAGAGGAATAATAATGACCCCTAAACCCCCACCATGCTAACATTTAGACCCATCAAAGAACATCATCATTTGATAGGAGATGTCATTGATGGAGAGAATTGTGATAGATTCATCAAGAAATTTAAGGTTTGAAGGCTGGTTATTAGGTAAAGGGGTGGTAGCTAATAGGTTACTGATTGTTTACCCTTTGAAAAAAAATTGTTGAATAAAATCTAAGTCAAATTCAACAAGGAGCATGAGCCACTAAGTTACATGTTGGTTGTGATATGGCTTGGAATGCATGTATATGAGGGGATCAGTATGGATGACCATGTAGGTTTTATGATTTAGAAGATAATGGCAGAGCTTAAAGGTTGAAAATACCAACACGAGGTAAAGTTTTTTAGAATAGGTGTATCAAGTTTCATAATTAATAAGTGTGTGCCTTATATAATAAACCACCTATTATTGATGGTTATCATCTCAATGTGCAATCATAACACCTAGAGAATGGTCTATTGTGGAGATGTAAAGGTAGAAAAGCTGATCTTCCTTAGGTAGAATAAGAACTAGTGGGGAAAGGAGATATTGTTTAAGTGCATCAAAAGCTTCCTAACAATTTATATTCCAATAAAAGGAAACATCATTTTTGAGGATATGGTGAAAGGTTTGACAACAATCTAACAATTGGGAGATGAAGCAGTAGATTGACTAATGTTTGCCTTGCAAGCTGTGTAGTTGTTTGATATTAGTAGGTGGAGGCATCTCTAGTATTTCTCTAACATTAGTAAAGTCATCCTTAATACCATGGAGAGAGATGAAAAAACATAAGAGCTTACCTAAAAGAACACCAAAGACACATTTCTTTGGGTTTAGTCAAACATTATATTGGAGGAAATGATTAAACATGATTTTAAGAATTGTTAAGTGATCTTGGTGAAGTTTATACTTATCAAGTAATTCATCCATGTAATCTTCCATAATCTTGTGTAGGAGATCATAAAAGATGTAAGTCATAGCACGTTGATAAGTGGCACCAATGTTATTCAGACTAAAAGGCATGACATGATAACAAAAAGTTCCCAAAGGGGTAATGAAGGATTTTTTTAATCTTCAAGAGCAACCAAGATTTGATTATATCTAGAGAATGCATCCATAAGTGACAACATCTCATGGCCAGCTATTAGATCAACAAGTTGGCTGATACTTGGCAATGGGAAGTCATCTTTTAGACAAGAAAGGTTTAAATCATGATAGTTGGTGCAAATGTGGATTCCCCTGGTCACTTTTGTGATAGGAACAATATTGGAAATCCATTGTGGGTAGCTAATGGGTTGGATAAAGTTAACAGAAAGGAGGCATTGGAGCTCCTCTTTGACAAAGAGAGAAATACACGGATGCATCTTATAAATCTTTTGATTAATAGGTTTAGCATCTTGATTGGTGATAATTTTTTGGGTGATGATAGAGGATTCAATACCATGAGTGTCATTATAAGACCAAGCAAAGGCTTTTTTATGGTCATTAAGAAATGTGGCATAATCATCTTACTTAGAGGAATCTAAATATTGGCTAATATTAAGGACATGGGGGTTATCATGAGAGGGCAAATTAATGTCAGTGGTTTATTCATTTAACATAGCTTGTATTTTAGATGGGAGTGATTTTTGGATATAGGAATCACCTACACCCATGTATGTGACAATAGCATCATCATCTTGACATTGCATACTATTAATAGTGGGAGAGTCTTGATCAATTATCTTAGGATGAATGAGAGGAAGGGACCTTTTTTCCTTACCTTGGTGATAGGTGAGAGGCCCCAAATGGATGGCATTTATTGAAAAACAATTAGAAGGTAAAGATGCCTCCAATTTGGTAGGTGATGGTGGAGAATGGGAGGCTAGTTCTTCAATAATTAGTGCATGGGAAGTTTTGGTGAGTTTAGTTGGTTCATTATAACCCACTCCATGCCTCTTTTTGGCATTTTTAATGGTTTTGTTAGTGGGATATTCAATAAGTGTATGGACACCCTAATCATAACAACCCAAACCAAATCCTTTCCAGGAACACCTATAGAGATAGGTGTGAGTGAATATAGGGTTGATCAGGAAAGATAAGTTATAGGTAAATGATTGTGGTGAAGAGGATGGATAGTTGATAGTAGGAGCCTAATCAATTCCCCTATATGTGAAATTAGTTCAAAGGTTAGGGGACCCATAAGGGATGACCATCCCAGTATGAGAATCATAATTTAGGTGCATGTGAAGCATTCCATACTCTTTTAGAGTATAGAACATGTCAAGCATCAACAAATGATATTCACTGAATGACAAACATTGAAAAGTTTCTTCCATGGGATCCTCATCAAGAATTTGTGTTATCAATATTTGTGTAACTAGGGTAGTGAAGCTAATGGAAGCCTCAAAAGTATAATGCATAGAAAAAGATGTCTTTAATGGAATGAGAATATCATTGGGACTATAATTCATGTTGAATTTTTTAATCAAAGGTGGATTAGTGGGTATAACATGCACTTACCCATCATGTTCAAACTTGACACAACAGTGCAAAGTTGAGGATACACATGCCATAGCACGTATCCAAGGTCATCCAAGAAATATGTTATATTGAAACTCTCCTTCAAAAAAATAGAAGAGCTTGGGAATAGTGAAGGGACCTCCATAGATATGTATGATAATAGTATCAACCATAGTAGCTATGGTATCACTAAAGGAGTGGAGTACTATGTCAATTTGAGACATGCAATTCTCAGGAAGAGCTAGTTGTTTGTATTCATGGGTGGAAATAATATTAATACTATCTCCCCCATCGATCATGACTCTCTTGATATGAGTTTGATCAATATATGCGATAACAAAAAGGGTAGAATCCTGACTTTCAGGGTGTTGAAGTAGAATTTCTAAATTACTAAAGGAAATTAGGGAGATGGAATTAAGGGAGCTAACCAAGGTTGTAAGAGGTTGGGGATCATCAGGTTATACCTAAATAGCTTGTAGGGCACTAATAAAAGCTTGGCAGGGTTCGGATGGGTTTTGGATTAACTCATATAAGGACATATTCATAGGTGTTTGGTGAAGCTATTTCACCATCAAACTTTGAATAACATCTAGAGATGTTAGATTTAGGACCCCTAAGATGGAAACCTTGGGATTCAGAGGAGTGTCTTTGGTGAAGGGATAAGCCCAAGGACTAGTGACCTTTTCTTTACCTTTATCCTTTTGTTTTTGTGACCATGAGGCCAGATTAACTATGTTGATCTAAAATATAGGTGAAGGAGGTGGAAAAGGGGGTATGACCAAATCTTTGGGTTTGAATTTAGGTGGATTAGCAAAAGGCATTGTAGATGATAGAGGTGGAATAATAGGAAGGTTAATGAGAGTATTAGTAAAGAGAGTGTCGACATGAAAGTGTTATTGAATGATTTTTGTGAGGGCTTTACAACTCTCAGTATCATGTCTAAGTGAATGATGATATAAACACATTTTTGTATTATTAAACCAAGATGGATTAGTTTTAAAAGGACTATAAGGATTAATGGGAGGAAGAGTTATTATAGAATATTTTAATAACTGATGTAGGAAAAAGCTCTGAGAGCTTACAGGTGGGCTCACACTTGTTGTGGTAATAGGAGTGAAGACTTTTTGTTCAGGAGTTGTAGGGGTGATTTTGCATGGTGCCTTATTTTGTGGTGGTGGAATTACATGTTTTGCTGACACTTTCTTAGTGTTAGGTATTATGGTGTCAGATGTGAAAAGCCCATCATGTGGCAAAGGCAGTAGTGGAGGTAACTTATCTTTTTGTTTTGCTTGGATTATTGATACTCCAACTAAAGTAGAGGGGTGAGGTCCTAAAATTGATGATAAAGTTGAGGGTTGAAGAGGGAAGGATCAATGAGATCTAGCAAGCTTAACATTTTTCTATAGTTTAGGCCATGAAACTCCAAAATATGGTTGAGGAGTTAAATTTAGTTTCACCTATGGATGAATTAAATTAGAGATGGGGCATATGCCTAAGGTCCTGATCTACTTTAATGTGTTAGATGATTTTGAAGGTAAGGGTTTTGACATAAATGGATGAGCCTCTAGTGATTTTGGTGAAGAAGCTCTGACTTTGTCAAATACCTTGGGGTAAAGGGTAGTGAGAGTGTTGGTGGTAAAGGTTGACACTCTTTGTGTTGGATAAAGAGTTTTAAGTTGGTCCCAAAATGTTATGTGATCTAGCTTCATGGAGTCAAGAAATTCTAGACTTTTCACCAACCATGATAAAGGTTTATATGAAGTTCATGTAGGCCTTATGGTTGTGTCTTTAGAAGGATAAGGTGCTTGGGAAAGAGGGAAATTGTTGGTCTCTACTACTTTTGGCCAAATATGAGAAAGAGCTACAACAAGGTCTTCTTTGATAGAGACAAAAGAAGAGGCATGGTCTTCCATGGGTGAAGGAGAGGTAGGTGAAGAGGGTTTCTCAAGGGGGTAAAGTATAGGTATTATTTCTCCCTCAACATGTGGCTAAGGAATATGTAAAGTATGATCCTCCATAGGTAAAAGAAGTGGTAAGAGTGGTGGAATTGGAGTAGGCACAATAGGTCTCTAATCTATTGTGGGAGTGGATAACACTAACTCTTCAAGGTGCAAAGGTAGAGTGGATGGGGTATTAATATCTATTGATGGAGGAGAGGTAGGTGAATACAATTCCTTAAGAGGGTATAACACAAGAATTATGTTCTCTTCAACATGTGGTTGTAGAATGGGTAAGGTGTGGTCTTAAAGTGGTAAGAGGATAGGTAATATTGGTGCAAAAGGAACTAGCAATACTAACTCCTACAATGGAAAAAGAAGTGGCAAAGGAGGCTCTTCCTCATGTGGGATTGGAATAGGTGAAATAAGATCTTCTACCTAGGGAGGAAGAATGGGAAAAATAAATACCATTGACTATGGGTGAGGAGTCAATAAAATGGGTGCCTCCTATTAAGGGGGAGGTTGTTTAGAGGTAAAGAAAAGATCATATTAAACATATGGATATTATGATCACCTAAGTTAGTCATGGTCTAATAAATTTTTTGATTGGGTGAATGGTTAGGAAAATGGTGTTTAAACACATCCATATTTTTATTAGGGGGTGCATTATGATTATCCAAGACAAGATCACCCCTATCAAGCATGTCTTAAGTAATATTCTTGAATGTCTTACAGTTATTAGAATTGTGGCCTTTAACTTGATGGCAGCCGCAAAACTCATCTTCTTTGTACCAATTTGGAATAGGATAGGAGGGGTCAAACTTTATAGGAGGTTTGATTTGAGGAAGTGTTATGACACGTTGTTGTAATAGTTTTTCCAAAATGGATGTATATGACTCCCTAATGGGAGTGTATTGTTGTTGTTTATACCATTGATGGAATTGCTTGGTCAAATTTTGGGAATTCAAGGAATTATATTGGTTTATGGTTGTGGAGGAAGATGACTTAATGAACACCATGTTAATAGAGCCTTTATATTTTTGGTTAGAAGGAGAATTTTTAGAAGAGGAGGAGTCATTCAATTTGGAATTGGGGTTCTTACTATACAACTTGACTCTTCTTTCATCTATGGTCTGAATATTGAGTTTTTTTGCCATCATAAAGGCCTCATCAAATGTGTGAAATTTTTTACCTAGAGTGTGGATGAGATGTGATTAGCACATGCCCTTGAAAAGATCTCAATAAGCTTAGGTTGGGGTAAGGAGAAGGATAGTTGATTGATCAAGCCTCTCCAACGAGTGACAAAATCTATGATAGACTCATCATCAAATTGTCTAATAGAATAAAGGTCTATAATAGACACATTTTTATAAATGTTAATAGAGAAATGGTCTAGGAATGTTTGTGAAAGTTGAGTAAATATGAAAAAGAAGTGCTGAGTTATATAGCTATACCAATCCAGGGTAACACCTAAAAGAGATATAGGGAAAGTGTGAAGTAGTAAGACATCATCATGCCCTATTAAATAACAAGCATGTCTAAATGCTTGTAAATGTTGTTGTGGGTCCTATTTACTATGGAAAAAACTAAATTTGGGGATTTCCCATTGGCTTAGGTAAGGATGAATAAGCACAGAAGGATGGATAGGTTCATTACATATCTTATCATAAAACAACACATTATTTGAACCAAAAATGGATGTCTCTAGATTAGACGTCTTGTCCATCAACATCTTAATGAAGTCTAGAGGTGGATTAATCTAGGAGATACCTCTTAAGCTATAGGGAACCTAATAGGAAGCATAAGGAGCATATGACATAGCTTACTATGGTTATGTTGGTGTAACATAAGGATAATGAGTCAAGTTGGGGGTAAAAATAAAAGGGGCTTGTCCTATTGGGTTAGAGACTATGCTTTGGTTGGATGTTGTTATTATAGGTTGAGTTATTGGCATGGCTAGACTAGATGAAGGGTGAGTCATAACTCAGGTAATTATAGGCATGAAAGTAGATGGAATAGGTACCACTAAATTTTGGAATGGGGTGAGACTTGACTGAATTGGTTGTGGTTATGAAAGTAGGGAAGGTACACTAGGGTTTAGGTGGGATTGGGTAGTTGGTGATGCTAAATGTTGGCCATTGTTTATGGATGGGTTGCTTGTCAAAGTGGTGGTTTGAGTAACCTTGGGGAAAATAGTAGAGATGGATGAAACTGAAGTTGTCTCCATTAGAGAGGTTGGCATGCCACAGATTGGGTCACCTGAAGAGTTTTAGGTTTGGCTCATGGCAAGGTAATGCTAAAGGGTTGGCATATTACAATCATGAAATTTATCAAAATCTTGATCTCCTTCAAGAATAATGGGAATTTGGTTGAGGCTTAGAGTATGCTTTGTATTTTAAGTATGATCCATGATAGAATCAGAAGTAAGAGGGGAAGGTGGAAGTGGTTGTTGACTTGCATAATCAAATTTTGGCTTGAGATCACGGCAATACCATTTTAGAAGTAAGAATAGTCTTAATACTCTATATTAGTGACATAATAGGGAAAAACTAAGTTTAGGTGTAGGGAAATTGGTTATTCTAGCTTGTTATTTTGAGAAAATCAAAATTACACAGTCACTGACATTGGTCACTTGACCAATGTCGGTAGTAAAAGTTTGCCGACATCATTGGTATTAATCGATGTCAATAGCTAAAGTCTACCAATGTCGGTATAGTTAACCAATGTCAGTCATTGTGATAATCTAGGAGATGGAAAATCCAACATTTTAGAAACCTAGAAGTAGAAGCTAGGTAAAAGAGAGGATGGAAGAGGTTTGTTTAAGAAGGTAGAACACTTAGAAAACTTGATATAATAAGTTATACAAATTAAGTATTAGAAATAGTGTTGATTTTGTGAATCAATAGGAAAACATCCTTAGCAACTCAAAAATATAGAAGGCAATAGAAAAGTAGAAAAAGAACATACAACCACTAATTATTAACTCCTAGAGATTAATTTTAGTCTTGTGTTGGCTTATGCCTTAATCAGATAGTGAAAATAAATTTGGTTATTAAAGGTACTAGAAAGCAATCTAGAGCTATTTTTAGGTTAGTTTTAGTGCTTAAGAGGAAATCTATATTAGACCAGGTACATGGCTTGTTATAGGAGCTTGCTCCCCAAACTTCATGGAATTGAATCCAAGCTAGGATGCTTAGCCAAAATATAACTTCTAGCTATAGTTTATACTCCACTAGAGAATGGATTGAGTTCTCCTCTTGGTTGTGAAATCCAAGTATGATGGTTGGGTAGGGTAAAGTGATCCACCAGGTGATGAAATCTTGATGGGCCTTCTCTCAGGTGAGTTTAGATGTTTGTTTTTGTGAGTGTGATCTGGTTTTGTAAAATAGGTGCACTACAATTCATTTATAGTGCTTGTAGTTAACTAGGTGAGCTAATATGCAACAAGCAAATAATGAAGTGTAGTAAGTTTTAAAACCAAATCTTAAATGTTTATATTCAAATGAAAACAAAGATTAAATAGGAATAGAGAATGAAATTCACTATCCTAATGTGCATATAAAAATAAGTAAAGAAGATATTCTTTTAACTTGTAAAAAATGATAAATTGCTTTTAAAGGTTAAGAAGAATGGTAAGGAAGAAGGAATTTTAGTTTATTGTTTGTAAATAGAAAATAAAATGTTGAATTTTTCATTTTGACAGAGAAAAGAAGGAGAAAGTGCAATAAATGATTTTTTCACTATAATTCACCTATATGAAGGCTTAAAACAAGCAATGAACCCAAGGAAAACTCTAGGGTCCCACTAGGCATGCTAGAAATGTTTCACTAAAATTTGTCTATTTCAAGTCTAAAGAAAAATAAAGAATAAGGATAGGGATAAGTGATTAGAATGAACTAAAATTGGTTTGTGAATCATATCTAGACATTATGAGTACTCCTCTTTGGATGGGGAAGACTACCTGCAGGTAAGAAAGAACTACCAAAAAATGTTTATTAATAGATAAATAAGTGGGTTGCCAAGCTACGCGCTTGTTCTAGGAAGTGTCAAAATTTATTAGAGATGATAGTCCACTTTTGAGAGACAAAAGAGTAATAAATAACCAAGAGAGAGTAAAATAGAGATAATGTTACCATTATTCATAACTTGAGTGCAGTAAAAAGTAACAGAGTGTGGGGGGTATGTTTTGTTTGTATTTTGGAAGTTGTTTGGGTAGGTATTGGAAGGGTTAGGAAATCCACAGTTACTAATGTTAGTTATACTATAAAGGTTGATAAGGAAGTGATCAATATCTATTATGCTACTGAGGTCAGTGGGTGAAGGTGACCAATATTGGTTAGGTTATCGATGTTGATAGGGGAAATAATTACCTAAGAGTTTGTAGAAGGCTTTTCTGGGTCTAGGAAATGGTTTGGGTCAAGTCTGGAAGGTTGGGGAAGAGTTGTGTGTGTGTGTGAGAGAGAGAGTATGGTTTGGATGTATCTAGTCATAGGTTTGGTGTGTTGGGTTAAGTGTAAACCAAGAAGGAAGCTTTATAACTCTATCATGGGGGTTCAGTTAGGAATGTGTAAACTAATGAACAATAGATATAAAGTGATTTCAAATTAGCTGCTTAAAAGACCTATAAAATAAGTGATGTACTTAGCTATAATGGTGACTAAATGATAAGTTTCAAATGGATGTATCTTATTAGGTAGTCCAAACTGATACCCTGAATAGAGAAAACAAGCAAGTGTTGCTAGTTCTCAAGAGCTTGGTTCCTGATATGGATTGACTTATGTGTAATAATATTAAGCCAAGATGTCTAAAGTTGAATGTCAAAATCCTATATGAAAATAAGGAATTTTATTGATTTATATTAACTTGAACATTAGTTTAGAGTTTGGCTTATATAATTAATGTTGGTGATCCTACTAACATTGATCATGGTTGACCGACATCAACAACATTAGAATGGGTAAAACTACTATCTTTAGCCTGTTTTGTGTTACTCTTTGTGCCAAGTTTGGAATCCATTAAAAATGGTAAAAATAGGAGGTTAAGAAGGATGTCATTGGTTAGGAACTCATTTTAAAGGTGAGAACAAATCTTGGGTAATTAGGATGAGGAGACTAAGTCTTGAGGTGACTCATTAGATGAGAATTAGTCTTATAATGAGGTGGTTAGGTAAGGTGGAAAAGGGGGTTTTATTTAGTTTTTTTAAGTATTTTAAATTAATTAAATGTGTGAGGGGTTAAATCATGGGTTAGGAAGGCTAATCATTATTATTGAAATAGGGCTTAAGGTGGGGTTCAACATAGGGAGTTATGCATGTGTGTGACTCAATTTTAGCATCTACATCTTAATCCATTTTTATGGAATTATACATATTCTACTTTGAGGGTAGTTACAAGTTTTCCTTTTGACACTCAACATGTTTGAGAATATTCTATGTCAACCTTCACCTCTTTAAATGCTTCTTTTTTAATAAGAATTGGACTTGAACTTCAAACATCTCCTCATCCCATATTATTTGATATTAGGATTTGATCACTTAAGAAAATTCTAGTTTTATGCTTTGGAAACCTCCACCATGGCTTGCCACTTCATAGAGGTACTTTTTTAGTTCATAGGGGCCTAATATGAGCATTGAAAATCAGCTTGCAATTAAGTCTTCACACTTGCTTGTCAAGAGAGTAATAATAGATCTTCATTGTTATGGAAGCTTAAAGTAGAATTGAGAGTTAAGAATGATTATTATCACTATTTCATGAATTATAAATCCTATATATATTATGTTATATCCTCTTCAAGATGCTTTGATAGCCTTTTGACCATTGAACTCTTGAAACATATCTTAAACTTTACCCTTTTGAGGCTATATTTGTCACATTTCTTGATTTAGGCCTAGTTGTCAACTTGAAACCTATGCTATCACTATGGTTGTTTCTTGAATGAGCTATAACAATTATAATATATCTATCCTAGCTTAGAGAATCTCTCTTAATAGATTAGTAGGATTGACCTATAAAAAACCTATAATTATGCTCAATAACATAATATTAGGTTATTACATCATATATTTCCTCCCACATGTGCCAACTAGTAGATTTATCAAATGACTAGGCGTGTGTAGATACTATCTAAATAGTTTTTAGGCCACACCAATCCATTTGATTCAATTAGAAGATCAATCACTCCATCATGTTTATTTAAGGGGATTTAGTAGGTTTTTAGTTTCTCTACTTGCTAAGGATTATTCAACATTTGATGATGAGCTTAGACTACTTGATTGAGCCTCATTAAAATTTATAAAACATATATATGGTCAAAAATATCTCAAGGTGTTTGGAGATTCATTATTTGTTTCTTGTCAATAGGCTTATTGGAGTATCTTAGATGATGGTTGTCAATCTATGTAAGTGCAAGAGAACCTTTTAGAAGGTGTAAGTAGACCTAAGGAGATTATTTAATGAGTGTGAGGGGTTGATATAAGTTTATTAAATACCACTTTAGGTGAGATAAAATTAAATCTAATCAAAACCCTACCTATAGCTTCTCATCTAGGTCTACAACTCATTCAAAATGGAGGTTTTGATCTTATGATGATCGCACATGCCAAGTAGATAATATAAAATTATTTTAGATGACTAATAGGATCTTTTATGATATTAAAAAATAATCCATTTACACCAAAGAGATAACACATACATTGAAACATTGAAAACTAAGCTTGTTGGGTTTGAAGTCACCCTTTTGCCCTATAATTTATTAGTGATTGTTCATATAGCTAAGGTGATTGATTAAATAACTAATTTAAAAACTATAAAGGAATTAGGGTAATCTTATTTTCACAAGGGATTTGGATCAAATTCTCTCTCACTTTCATGAACTATCCTCAAACTAGTGACCTTCTTAAGCTTTCCAAGAAAACTTGTGAACCCAATAGAAAAATGGTATAGGTTTTTACCTTATTTGGATCTAAAACTCTTTCATTCGCATATATTTGGGTATAAAGGATCTAGGAGAATCCTTATATAGGCTTGTAAGTTGATCCTTAGAATAAAATTTTTCAAAGATACTTCCACAGGCCTATTTTCTTCAACAAACTACCTATTTTACCTTCTTGAGCTAATGGAAATGATGAACTAGGTGATTATGAATCTTTCCCTAACTTGTACAAAGGTTGAAAAATGTTACAAATCATTCCCCACCTTTATTTCCCTATAACCTCTTTATTATCTCTTATTTATAAGTTTTAAAATGATAATTTGGTAGTTATGAAGATATTCCAATGTTGGAAAAGCAATCTCAAGACATTTTAAACAAAATTTATGAAAAATTACACATATCATGACATTATATAAGTGTTAAATGACATGAAAGACCCATATTCTATGATATGGACCTTTAGTTTTGACATTTTATCAAAAGTCATATTATAACATTGTAATAATTAATACAAGACATAATGAAGAAAACCTTAAACTTTATAAAGATACCTTAACTTCTCCAAAATATTTAAGATTATAGTGCTATTAACTTGTTAGTCCTACTTCTTGGTCCACTTGCTTAGCTTGGAACACATTTCTTCCTATAGAGTCACCATTATTCTTCTTGAACATGATTAAAGATTGACCTTAACTTTACACTTAAACCTTAATTTTTTGAAATTTACCTTAATCTATGATAAACACATTGGAAATGGCCACATTGACTTACTTTGATGGCAAGACTAGATGACTTTACTTACTTCTTACTAGAGAAACTTAAGAGACTCTAAAAACTACTAAGAATAACACAAAGCCTATCACCTTGAGACCAATCATGACCAAGACAAGACCCTTATAATGGAAATCAACAAATTTAAAATCATGATGACCAAAGTTTTGGATGATACTCACTAATGGTGGCCAATTTTAGCTAACATATTTGGTGACCTCCTGGGATTACAAGTTTGATAAACATCTAGACTAGTGGCCTTGACAATCCATTGGGTTATGGGGTCATGAATTTTACTTAAATTAAAGGAAAAATGAAAATTTAACCTGATAATAGCCTTGAAATAAATTGATAGCTAAAATAAAACTCAATACACACACTACATGCACACATGTGTCATAACCCACGTGAGGGAAGAAAATAACCAAAATAAATAAATTAACTTATTCTCTAAGCTTGTAGGGAAAAATAAGACTTAATATACTATGTAAAAAGCTATAAAAATGACCTTAGTATCATGGTTTCAAATTTATTCCACTGACCAGGACACTCAACTCCTCTCCATCCATCCTTACAAGCTGAAAGACATTATGTTCTTTGCAACTAATAACAACATAGGGCCCACTCTATAATGTATCAAACGTGGTAAGCCTACTAGGTTTGTCCCTATTTTTATCAAACTTAAATATAATTTCTCCTTATTGATATTCTATTGAAATAACCCTCATATCAAAGGTCTTATTCACTTGGGCTTGATTACACTCCATGGTATGCGTATAATGATTTATTGTCTCCTCAAAGGACATAAAATATGTCAATCTTATTGCCATGGGGTCAGTCTCCATCATTAAAATTTAATGAGCTAACTCTAGGGTTGGTAATTAAAGACAAATAGGTAACTTGGACTCTCTCCTATAAACAATCATATAGGGTGAGCTATCAATAGCCCTCTTGGGGATCACTCATCTCATAGGGCTATCTTCAACTTGGTGTGTCAAGTTCTTTGATTATTTTCCACTGTCATCTTAATGATTCTCATCAATTTTTTGTTGGTGGTGTGTGAATTAAATGTATATGTGAAAACAAAATAAACTAATCCTAATCTAAGCTAAATTCAACCTAGGGTAGAGAAACAAATAAAGAAAAAATTAAAACATAAACTTTATGCTTCAAATATGCAAGCTTTCTCCATTGTGATGTACATTCTATTTGATTTTTTAGAATATGGTGCTCACTATTTCAATACAAAAGATAATGGGTAGTTTTTTGGTGAAAAATAAGTCTTGTATGTTTTGATTCAATTTTATTCACCTGGATTTGATTTTGTATAGAACTCTATCATCATAAGTCTGGATTCTAATTTCTTGATCCTTAAAAATGAAGGTTTTCAAGTTTTTTTAATAGAATTTTAGAGAAGAATCCAATGGTGGAGGATCATTTGGACTTATTAAGTGATACAAATGATTAATGGTGGATAATTAGTTCTCACCCATGAGGATAAATACCATTTAAAATGGTTGAGATAAGTATGGGGTTGGTTATTTAAGTCATCAGGACTAAGTCAAATTTCTTGACAACTCAGGGGATGAGTCATAAGAGGTTTAGAAAGTCTTGGATTTGGTTGGGATGAGGAATAAAAATATGGAATATGCTTATATGAGGTGTAAAATTTGGATTTTATATTTAAACAAAGGATTTAAGTGTGCATAATTAACTAATTCAACTTATTCAATTATTTGAATTTGGAGGGAGATGTGATGTATTATTAGAAGGATTATTAAATAGATTTAGGTGCATTTAGAAACCAAATGAAATTTATATGTCTCCATTTACCCCTCTTTAAAATAGTTTTATGAAGTAATATTGTTTTAAATAATAGTAAAAGAGATAGAGTGTTGATGATTAACAAGGAGAAATTTTCCCCAAATGAATGAAAATGAGTGTTATAATGACCCCTCAAGGGTTTTGAGATAAAATGGATAAACCCTTGAAATTTATGAAAAGAGGAAACAAACTAAGAGATGTAGAAAAATTATAAATCAACTTATTTCAAAATTGATGTCAAACTCTCAAGGTTTTGGTTGCATAAAAAGGTTGTCCTTAGTTGACAAAAAGTAGAGTATGGATTTGAAAAACAATAGTTTAACCATTCAGAGATTGCACACTTATTATTTTTATAAGGACACAAGGGTCAATTGAGAAGTTGTGGGAATAATATATCTCAAAAATAATAAGTTGTGGATCTATAAATAGAAAAAAAGATATTAAATTTCACAAATGATTGCATTGATTTTATGCAGATAGATTGTTGCAAGATTTTGAAAATAAATTTAGAATAAATTGATTTAATGTTTCTATAAATTTCAAAAATTGATGAAGAATGAGTTGGATTATGAGATGGGGGGAATAATTGATAGTATATAAGAATATAAGGAGAATAAATGAGGAGTATAAAATCATTTATGTAATTTTATTATCAAGGTTAATGCTAAGAATTGGGACTGGAGATATTTGATCTGAGATTTACGAGGAAACATGGATCGTATTCCACACCATGAGTAGCGAGTAGAGAAAGTGAGTATATTATAGAGTGAGAGGATCCTCCTATAATATATTATTGAAAATTCATGAAATAATAGATTTATTTAATTAAATTATAAGAAATAATATATTTATATTATTAGTAGCAACATTGAAGGGATTATATTGATCACAGGCCACATTGAGGGGGAAATATCCTTTGATAAATATCAATAAAATACATTCATGGATGACTTCGTTGGCCTCAAAAATTATATACTAAGTCTAATCTAAGCAACTACTACTTCTCACAAATGTGGGATAAAATAAAATGCTCATAGGATAAATTACAAATCATATGCATCCATAGAAACTAATATACTAATAAAGTAAAGAGAAGGGGTAGAATGAGTACCTAACATCCAATATCTCTTAGAAAAAGCTTTTTCCTCAAAAATTTAGATGTGGGAATTGGTGCTAAATCTGAAATATTTGTTCCCATGTTGCATCCTCTGGTTATATTTTGTGCCACTAAATATCTCTATGATGGAGCAGGAGTGAAGTTGGTGTGTACACCTATCCAAGATTACCTCCATATCAATAATGATGGATCCATCATTATCAATTTTTGTTAAAATATTTTTCATTTTGATGTTTATGCTAAGAACTTTCTTTAGACAAGAGACATGAAATACTAGGTGAACTCAAGAAGAAGGTGGGATATCCAACTTATAAGTAATTGACCCAATCTTCTGGAGAACCTTATATGGCCCATAAAACATGGGATCTAATTTATGATGCCCTTTGAGTTTTAGGGAGGATTGCTTATATGGATTCAGGTGAAGAAAAACCATATCACCTACTTGAAAAGTGTGCTTAAAACAGTGATGATTAGCCTACTATTTCATTCTATTTTATACCATATGAATATTATCTTGTAGGGTGTTAAGGATCTAATCCCATGTTCAGAGAATAATGTTGACCAATTGAACTGGGAACTACTAGGGGTGTATGGAAGGAACACTAGTGGTCCTTGAACATAGACTGCTTCATATAGAGTCATTTTATTTGAAGTGTGGTAGGAGGTATTGTACCACATTTGGTGAAATGGAGCCACTTTTCCCACTAATTTTGTTATTATAAGGTGAAGTAATGAAAGAAGTTTCCAAGAATTTGTTGACAATTTTAGTCTAGCCATCTATTTGTGGATGATACCTAAAACTCATATTTAGTTGGGTACTAGTGCATCAAAATAGTTCTATCCAAAAATGGCTAGTGAGGGTTGCATCACAATCTGAGATAATGGAAGAAGGAATGCCATAAATATGGAAAATCTAGTCCAAGAAAATTTATGCAATTATGGAGGTGGTATAGGTATGGTTGAGGGCACAAAATAACTATACTTGGAAAGGTAATCAACCACAAATAATATCACTATTTTTCCTTCATATTTAGGGATCCCCTCAATGAAATTCATATAAATATCTATCAAAATCTTGGTAGGGATGGATAAGGGTTAGAGAACCCCAAGAATGAGTGTTGTTTCACCCTTGTTGCATTAGCAAGTATCACATTAATTCACCATCTATTGAATTGCCTTTTTCATTCCCTTCCAAAATAAGTTGTGGCATTCTCACTTAAAAGTTTTGAGAAACCTTGAGTTCCTTATGGATGGAGAAGTATTGAGTTTATAGAATACAACCTACTAAAAACCTTTACTCTAGGGAAGCACTAGAAAAATCTTGTATCATAAAGAAGCACCATCCCAAGAATAATGTGGTATGATAGAGGGGTTAGTGGCCAACTATTGAAGGATTTGAGATAATTTGGAATTATTAGCATACCCCTATTGTATAACATCCAACCAATTTAGAATAGGCATGAAAATAGCTGAAAAGGAAGCTAGGTCTATAAATGTGTGAGACATAGCATCATCCACAATATTATCCTTACCCTTCTTATAAGTGATCTCATAGTCATAACCTATGAGTTTGATGACCCATTCCTATTGTTATGGAGTAGAGACCCATTATTCTAGGAAATATTTTAGACTTTGATGATTAGTTTTGATACAAAAATGATTCTCTAGTAGGTATGGATGCCACTTTTATACTACATGTAAAATGGCAATCATTTCCTTCTCATAAGTGGAGAGTAATAAATTCTTTCCAGAAAGGGATTTGATAGTGAATATAATGGGGCATCCTTATATCGAAGTTGTTGTTTCCGGAATCCGGATAACACGAGTGCAATGAAGACGTGATCACACAAGATGAACAAGTGCACACCACAAAGATGCTAAAGCAATTTGACAATGACAAGAAGATAAATTGCACAAAACAAAATGGAGAAACCAAATCTAAATTAGTAACCTGAAATGGCCAAAATGAAGAATACATATAGGAGAGCTAGAAAGTAACTCCTCCACAAATGGTGGTCAAAGCACCCCAAGAATAGACTCCTCAAAAGGTGGTGACAAGGTGCTAAGAATAGAGAAATAACTCCCATACCCGAAATAGGAGTATCTTATGCCATTCTTATGACACCTTATGACACAAATATGACACACAATCTCCACATAAGCTAGCCTATCCCACGAATGTAGGAAAACTCCATGTATGCACAAATATATGATATTCCCTAATTAATAAATAGGGAAAAATAAAAACCTACACTAATACCTTATTGGAGGATATTAACACCAAGTCCATTTCCACAAGCATCACTCTTGATAGTGAAGGGCTTAGAAAAATTTGGTATAGCTAGAACAGGGGTAGTACACATAGCTTGTTTCAATTCTTCAAATGCACACTCAGCAACTTATGTCCATGTAAAAACATTATTTTTCAACATAGATGTTAATAGAGCTAAAATATTCCCATAATCCTTGATAAACTTATGATATTATTTAGCTAAAATTTCCCTCGCCTTCATCAATGATAATCCCACTATGCAAAATAATTAGTAAAATTACCCTTACCCCCTTTGATTTTTTCCAAATTAAAAAATATCCTTACTAAACATGTCTTAACTCTAGTTTATAAAGTGCTAAAATTTATCATAAGTTTATCATCTATTAACACTTTATAAACTAGTGCATTTTTGAAAAAGAACAAGTCTACGCTGTGGAGAATTGAATTAAAAGCACTTTTGCAAAAAACGGCACTCAAAACCGAGTTACCGTTTGCAAGATTTTAAAGTTACAATTTTCCCGTAAACTAGTGTTTACAAAAAAAAGCACTAAAACGTTAAAAAAATGCTGTTATGAGGAGAGAAAATGGCCTTCCAACCACTCGTTGGATTTGGCACGGAATGAAGAATCCAAATGAGGTTTTTGTGAGGGGGAATTGGCCTCCTACCAACCCGGGCCTCACCCTTCGTCTTCAACAAGCGAAAATACAAGATTTAATTTGAAAATCCCCAAATTACAAAATTGTCCAAAAAGTTTATTATTCAGTCAAATTGACTGATTTTTGGTTTATGAAGTCAATTTTAACTGAAAATATTAAATTAAAGACAATTTTGAAGGATGCCACGTGTCAAAGGGTGCCAAATAGGATGCCAAGTAAGGCAGGGGCGTCCAAAAGTGCACAATCCAGATTTTGACAGTAGAAAAGACAAAAAAAATGATTTTCAGACCTGTTGGACGCGCCGTACGGCCTGCTGGTGGCAAGAACTGCTGTTGGAGAGTGAAAACAGGAAGCTAGGTGCAGCAAACAAGAATAAACCAGACGCAGAGCGCATAAACTAGGCGCAGCAAACAGAAATGGACCAAAAGCAAGGTACAGAAGTGTCACCAAACAAAAACCAGACCTGATTTGCTGACTTGCTAGATGTTGGATGCCGTACGGCTTATGGCTTGGCTGTAGATTGCTGTTGGAGGGCTCTAGAAAGATAGAAACGTGGCAGCAGAAGTGGCGTTGGAGCTGATGTTGTTGAAAGACATAAGCTTGGCGCCTGGACTAGAAGTGTGCTGCTGACCAAAAAGCTTAGAGCTGCTCCTCCCTTTGCTCCACACAACAAAAGACACCCAAATGCAAGGATCTCCAAGAAAACATATCGGAATTGATATATATTTTTTATTTTTGATCAAATAAAAAATGAACTCCACTCTTCTTGATTTCAAAATAAGCTAAAATGCATAAACATACACAAGATTACCTGTTTAGCTCTGATACCATATCGGAGTTGTTGTTGCCAGAATCCGGATAACGCGAGTGCAATGAAGACGTGATCACACAAGATGAACAAGTGCACACCACAAAGATGCTAAAGCAATTTGACAATGACAAGAAGATAAATTGCACAAAACAAAATGGAGAAACCAAATCTGAATTAGTAACCTGAAATGGCCAAAATGAAGAATACATATAGGAGAGCTAGAAAGTAACTCCTCCACAAATGGTGGTCAAAACACCCCAAGAATAGACTCCTCAAAAGGTGGTGACAAGGTGCTAAAAATAGAGAAATAACTCCCATACCCGAAATAGGAGTATCTTATGCCATTCATATGACACCTTATGACACAAATATGACACACAATCTCCACATAAGCTAGCCTATCCCACGAATGTAGGAAAACTCCATGTATGCACAAATATATGATATTCCCTAATTAATAAATAGGGAAAAATAAAAACCTACACTAATACCTTATTGGAGGATATTAACACCAAGTCCATTTCCACAAGCATCACTCTTGATAGTGAAGGGCTTAGAAAAATTTGGTATAGCTAGAACAGGGGTAGTACACATAGCTTGTTTCAATTCTTCAAATGCACACTCAGCAACTTATGTCCATGTAAAAACATTATTTTTCAACATAGATGTTAATAGAGCTAAAATATTCCCATAATCCTTGATAAACTTATGATATTATTTAGCTAAAATTTCCCTCGCCTTCATCAATGATAATCCCACTATGCAAAATAATTAGTAAAATTACCCTTACCCCCTTTGATTTTTTCCAAATTAAAAAATATCCTTACTAAACATGTCTTAACTCTAGTTTATAAAGTGCTAAAATTTATCATAAGTTTATCATCTATTAACACTTTATAAACTAGTGCATTTTTGAAAAAGAACAAGTCTACGCTGTGGAGAATTGAATTAAAAGCACTTTTGCAAAAAACGGCACTCAAAACCGAGTTACCGTTTGCAAGATTTTAAAGTTACAATTTTCCCGTAAACTAGTGTTTACAAAAAAAAGCACTAAAACGTTAAAAAAATGCTGTTATGAGGAGAGAAAATGGCCTTCCAACCACTCGTTGGATTTGGCACGGAATGAAGAATCCAAATGAGGTTTTTGTGAGGGGGAATTGGCCTCCTACCAACCCGGGCCTCACCCTTTGTCTTCAACAAGCGAAAATACAAGATTTAATTTGAAAATCCCCAAATTACAAAATTGTCTAAAAAGTTTATTATTCAGTCAAATTGACTGATTTTTGGTTTATGAAGTCAATTTTAACTGAAAATATTAAATTAAAGACAATTTTGAAGGATGCCACGTGTCAAAGGGTGCCAAATAGGATGCCAAGTAAGGCAGGGGCGTCCAAAAGTGCACAATCCAGATTTTGACAGCAGAAAAGACAAAAAAAATGATTTTCAGACCTGTTGGACGCGCCGTACGGCCTGCTGGTGGCAAGAACTACTGTTGGAGAGTGAAAACAGGAAGCTAGGTGCAGCAAACAAGAATAAACCAGACGCAGAGCGCATAAACTAGGCGCAGCAAACAGAAATGGACCAAAAGCAAGGTACAGAAGTGTCACCAAACAAAAACCAGACCTGATTTGCTGACTTGCTAGATGTTGGATGCCGTACGGCTTATGGCTTGGCTGTAGATTGCTGTTGGAGGGCTCTAGAAAGATAGAAACGTGGCAGCAGAAGTGGCGTTGGAGCTGATGTTGTTGAAAGACATAAGCTTGGCGCCTGGACTAGAAGTGTGCTGCTGACCAAAAAGCTTAGAGCTGCTCCTCCCTTTGCTCCACACAACAAAAGACACCCAAATGCAAGGATCTCCAAGAAAACATATCGGAATTGATATATATTTTTTATTTTTGATCAAATAAAAAATGAACTCCACTCTTCTTGATTTCAAAATAAGCTAAAATGCATAAACATACACAAGATTACCTGTTTAGCTCTGATACCATATCGGAGTTGTTGTTGCCAGAATCCGGATAACGCGAGTGCAATGAAGACGTGATCACACAAGATGAACAAGTGCACACCACAAAGATGCTAAAGCAATTTGACAATGACAAGAAGATAAATTGCACAAAACAAAATGGAGAAACCAAATCTGAATTAGTAACCTGAAATGGCCAAAATGAAGAATACATATAGGAGAGCTAGAAAGTAACTCCTCCACAAATGGTGGTCAAAGCACCCCAAGAATAGACTCCTCAAAAGGTGGTGACAAGGTGCTAAGAATAGAGAAATAACTCCCATACCCGAAATAGGAGTATCTTATGCCATTCATATGACACCTTATGACACAAATATGACACACAATCTCCACATAAGCTAGCCTATCCCACGAATGTAGGAAAACTCCATGTATGCACAAATATATGATATTCCCTAATTAATAAATAGGGAAAAATAAAAACCTACACTAATACCTTATTGGAGGATATTAACACCAAGTCCATTTCCACAAGCATCACTCTTGATAGTGAAGGGCTTAGAAAAATTTGGTATAGCTAGAACAGGGGTAGTACACATAGCTTGTTTCAATTCTTCAAATGCACACTCAGCAACTTATGTCCATGTAAAAACATTATTTTTCAACATAGATGTTAATAGAGCTAAAATATTCCCATAATCCTTGATAAACTTATGATATTATTTAGCTAAAATTTCCCTCGCCTTCATCAATGATAATCCCACTATGCAAAATAATTAGTAAAATTACCCTTACCCCCTTTGATTTTTTCCAAATTAAAAAATATCCTTACTAAACATGTCTTAACTCTAGTTTATAAAGTGCTAAAATTTATCATAAGTTTATCATCTATTAACACTTTATAAACTAGTGCATTTTTGAAAAAGAACAAGTCTACGCTGTGGAGAATTGAATTAAAAGCACTTTTGCAAAAAACGGCACTCAAAACCGAGTTACCGTTTGCAAGATTTTAAAGTTACAATTTTCCCGTAAACTAGTGTTTACAAAAAAAAGCACTAAAACGTTAAAAAAATGCTGTTATGAGGAGAGAAAATGGCCTTCCAACCACTCGTTGGATTTGGCACGGAATGAAGAATCCAAATGAGGTTTTTGTGAGGGGGAATTGGCCTCCTACCAACCCGGGCCTCACCCTTCGTCTTCAACAAGCGAAAATACAAGATTTAATTTGAAAATCCCCAAATTACAAAATTGTCCAAAAAGTTTATTATTCAGTCAAATTGACTGATTTTTGGTTTATGAAGTCAATTTTAACTGAAAATATTAAATTAAAGACAATTTTGAAGGATGCCACGTGTCAAAGGGTGCCAAATAGGATGCCAAGTAAGGCAGGGGCGTCCAAAAGTGCACAATCCAGATTTTGACAGCAGAAAAGACAAAAAAAATGATTTTCAGACCTGTTGGACGCGCCGTACGGCCTGCTGGTGGCAAGAACTGCTGTTGGAGAGTGAAAACAGGAAGCTAGGTGCAGCAAACAAGAATAAACCAGATGCAGAGCACATAAACTAGGCGCAGCAAACAGAAATGGACCAAAAGCAAGGTACAGAAGTGTCACCAAACAAAAACCAGACCTGATTTGCTGACTTGCTAGATGTTGGATGCCGTACGGCTTATGGCTTGGCTGTAGATTGCTGTTGGAGGGCTCTAGAAAGATAGAAACGTGGCAGCAGAAGTGGCGTTGGAGCTGATGTTGTTGAAAGACATAAGCTTGGCGCCTGGACTAGAAGTGTGCTGCTGACCAAAAAGCTTAGAGCTGCTCCTCCCTTTGCTCCACACAACAAAAGACACCCAAATGCAAGGATCTCCAAGAAAACATATCGGAATTGATATATATTTTTTATTTTTGATCAAATAAAAAATGAACTCCACTCTTTTTGATTTCAAAATAAGCTAAAATGCATAAACATACACAAGATTACCTGTTTAGCTCTGATACCATATCGGAGTTGTTGTTGCCAGAATCCGGATAACGCGAGTGCAATGAAGACGTGATCACACAAGATGAACAAGTGCACACCACAAAGATGCTAAAGCAATTTGACAATGACAAGAAGATAAATTGCACAAAACAAAATGGAGAAACCAAATCTGAATTAGTAACCTGAAATGGCCAAAATGAAGAATACATATAGGAGAGCTAGAAAGTAACTCCTCCACAAATGGTGGTCAAAACACCCCAAGAATAGACTCCTCAAAAGGTGGTGACAAGGTGCTAAAAATAGAGAAATAACTCCCATACCCGAAATAGGAGTATCTTATGCCATTCATATGACACCTTATGACACAAATATGACACACAATCTCCACATAAGCTAGCCTATCCCACGAATGTAGGAAAACTCCATGTATGCACAAATATATGATATTCCCTAATTAATAAATAGGGAAAAATAAAAACCTACACTAATACCTTATTGGAGGATATTAACACCAAGTCCATTTCCACAAGCATCACTCTTGATAGTGAAGGGCTTAGAAAAATTTGGTATAGCTAGAACAGGGGTAGTACACATAGCTTGTTTCAATTCTTCAAATGCACACTCAGCAACTTATGTCCATGTAAAAACATTATTTTTCAACATAGATGTTAATAGAGCTAAAATATTCCCATAATCCTTGATAAACTTATGATATTATTTAGCTAAAATTTCCCTCGCCTTCATCAATGATAATCCCACTATGCAAAATAATTAGTAAAATTACCCTTACCCCCTTTGATTTTTTCCAAATTAAAAAATATCCTTACTAAACATGTCTTAACTCTAGTTTATAAAGTGCTAAAATTTATCATAAGTTTATCATCTATTAACACTTTATAAACTAGTGCATTTTTGAAAAAGAACAAGTCTACGCTGTGGAGAATTGAATTAAAAGCACTTTTGCAAAAAATGGCACTCAAAACCGAGTTACCGTTTGCAAGATTTTAAAGTTACAATTTTCCCGTAAACTAGTGTTTACAAAAAAAAGCACTAAAACGTTAAAAAAATGCTGTTATGAGGAGAGAAAATGGCCTTCCAACCACTCGTTGGATTTGGCACGGAATGAAGAATCCAAATGAGGTTTTTGTGAGGGGGAATTGGCCTCCTACCAACCCGGGCCTCACCCTTCGTCTTCAACAAGCGAAAATACAAGATTTAATTTGAAAATCCCCAAATTACAAAATTGTCTAAAAAGTTTATTATTCAGTCAAATTGACTGATTTTTGGTTTATGAAGTCAATTTTAACTGAAAATATTAAATTAAAGACAATTTTGAAGGATGCCACGTGTCAAAGGGTGCCAAATAGGATGCCAAGTAAGGCAGGGGCGTCCAAAAGTGCACAATCCAGATTTTGACAGCAGAAAAGACAAAAAAAATGATTTTCAGACCTGTTGGACGCGCCGTACGGCCTGCTGGTGGCAAGAACTACTGTTGGAGAGTGAAAACAG
Organism: Torreya grandis; assembly: GCA_037957365.1. Taxonomy (NCBI): domain Eukaryota; kingdom Viridiplantae; phylum Streptophyta; class Pinopsida; order Cupressales; family Taxaceae; genus Torreya; species Torreya grandis. The sequence continues at coordinate 3,408,939 of JARHVA010000022.1, forward strand.
GAAGCTAGGTGCAGCAAACAAGAATAAACCAGACGCAGAGCGCATAAACTAGGCGCAGCAAACAGAAATGGACCAAAAGCAAGGTACAGAAGTGTCACCAAACAAAAACCAGACCTGATTTGCTGACTTGCTAGATGTTGGATGCCGTACGGCTTATGGCTTGGCTGTAGATTGCTGTTGGAGGGCTCTAGAAAGATAGAAACGTGGCAGCAGAAGTGGCGTTGGAGCTGATGTTGTTGAAAGACATAAGCTTGGCGCCTGGACTAGAAGTGTGCTGCTGACCAAAAAGCTTAGAGCTGCTCCTCCCTTTGCTCCACACAACAAAAGACACCCAAATGCAAGGATCTCCAAGAAAACATATCGGAATTGATATATATTTTTTATTTTTGATCAAATAAAAAATGAACTCCACTCTTCTTGATTTCAAAATAAGCTAAAATGCATAAACATACACAAGATTACCTGTTTAGCTCTGATACCATATCGGAGTTGTTGTTGCCAGAATCCGGATAACGCGAGTGCAATGAAGACGTGATCACACAAGATGAACAAGTGCACACCACAAAGATGCTAAAGCAATTTGACAATGACAAGAAGATAAATTGCACAAAACAAAATGGAGAAACCAAATCTGAATTAGTAACCTGAAATGGCCAAAATGAAGAATACATATAGGAGAGCTAGAAAGTAACTCCTCCACAAATGGTGGTCAAAGCACCCCAAGAATAGACTCCTCAAAAGGTGGTGACAAGGTGCTAAGAATAGAGAAATAACTCCCATACCCGAAATAGGAGTATCTTATGCCATTCATATGACACCTTATGACACAAATATGACACACAATCTCCACATAAGCTAGCCTATCCCACGAATGTAGGAAAACTCCATGTATGCACAAATATATGATATTCCCTAATTAATAAATAGGGAAAAATAAAAACCTACACTAATACCTTATTGGAGGATATTAACACCAAGTCCATTTCCACAAGCATCACTCTTGATAGTGAAGGGCTTAGAAAAATTTGGTATAGCTAGAACAGGGGTAGTACACATAGCTTGTTTCAATTCTTCAAATGCACACTCAGCAACTTATGTCCATGTAAAAACATTATTTTTCAACATAGATGTTAATAGAGCTAAAATATTCCCATAATCCTTGATAAACTTATGATATTATTTAGCTAAAATTTCCCTCGCCTTCATCAATGATAATCCCACTATGCAAAATAATTAGTAAAATTACCCTTACCCCCTTTGATTTTTTCCAAATTAAAAAATATCCTTACTAAACATGTCTTAACTCTAGTTTATAAAGTGCTAAAATTTATCATAAGTTTATCATCTATTAACACTTTATAAACTAGTGCATTTTTGAAAAAGAACAAGTCTACGCTGTGGAGAATTGAATTAAAAGCACTTTTGCAAAAAACGGCACTCAAAACCGAGTTACCGTTTGCAAGATTTTAAAGTTACAATTTTCCCGTAAACTAGTGTTTACAAAAAAAAGCACTAAAACGTTAAAAAAATGCTGTTATGAGGAGAGAAAATGGCCTTCCAACCACTCGTTGGATTTGGCACGGAATGAAGAATCCAAATGAGGTTTTTTTGAGGGGGAATTGGCCTCCTACCAACCCGGGCCTCACCCTTCGTCTTCAACAAGCGAAAATACAAGATTTAATTTGAAAATCCCCAAATTACAAAATTGTCCAAAAAGTTTATTATTCAGTCAAATTGACTGATTTTTGGTTTATGAAGTCAATTTTAACTGAAAATATTAAATTAAAGACAATTTTGAAGGATGCCACGTGTCAAAGGGTGCCAAATAGGATGCCAAGTAAGGCAGGGGCGTCCAAAAGTGCACAATCCAGATTTTGACAGCAGAAAAGACAAAAAAAATGATTTTCAGACCTGTTGGACGCGCCGTACGGCCTGCTGGTGGCAAGAACTACTGTTGGAGAGTGAAAACAGGAAGCTAGGTGCAGCAAACAAGAATAAACCAGACGCAGAGCGCATAAACTAGGCGCAGCAAACAGAAATGGACCAAAAGCAAGGTACAGAAGTGTCACCAAACAAAAACCAGACCTGATTTGCTGACTTGCTAGATGTTGGATGCCGTACGGCTTATGGCTTGGCTGTAGATTGCTGTTGGAGGGCTCTAGAAAGATAGAAACGTGGCAGCAGAAGTGGCGTTGGAGCTGATGTTGTTGAAAGACATAAGCTTGGCGCCTGGACTAGAAGTGTGCTGCTGACCAAAAAGCTTAGAGCTGCTCCTCCCTTTGCTCCACACAACAAAAGACACCCAAATGCAAGGATCTCCAAGAAAACATATCGGAATTGATATATATTTTTTATTTTTGATCAAATAAAAAATGAACTCCACTCTTCTTGATTTCAAAATAAGCTAAAATGCATAAACATACACAAGATTACCTGTTTAGCTCTGATACCATATCGGAGTTGTTGTTGCCAGAATCCGGATAACGCGAGTGCAATGAAGACGTGATCACACAAGATGAACAAGTGCACACCACAAAGATGCTAAAGCAATTTGACAATGACAAGAAGATAAATTGCACAAAACAAAATGGAGAAACCAAATCTGAATTAGTAACCTGAAATGGCCAAAATGAAGAATACATATAGGAGAGCTAGAAAGTAACTCCTCCACAAATGGTGGTCAAAACACCCCAAGAATAGACTCCTCAAAAGGTGGTGACAAGGTGCTAAAAATAGAGAAATAACTCCCATACCCGAAATAGGAGTATCTTATGCCATTCATATGACACCTTATGACACAAATATGACACACAATCTCCACATAAGCTAGCCTATCCCACGAATGTAGGAAAACTCCATGTATGCACAAATATATGATATTCCCTAATTAATAAATAGGGAAAAATAAAAACCTACACTAATACCTTATTGGAGGATATTAACACCAAGTCCATTTCCACAAGCATCACTCTTGATAGTGAAGGGCTTAGAAAAATTTGGTATAGCTAGAACAGGGGTAGTACACATAGCTTGTTTCAATTCTTCAAATGCACACTCAGCAACTTATGTCCATGTAAAAACATTATTTTTCAACATAGATGTTAATAGAGCTAAAATATTCCCATAATCCTTGATAAACTTATGATATTATTTAGCTAAAATTTCCCTCGCCTTCATCAATGATAATCCCACTATGCAAAATAATTAGTAAAATTACCCTTACCCCCTTTGATTTTTTCCAAATTAAAAAATATCCTTACTAAACATGTCTTAACTCTAGTTTATAAAGTGCTAAAATTTATCATAAGTTTATCATCTATTAACACTTTATAAACTAGTGCATTTTTGAAAAAGAACAAGTCTACGCTGTGGAGAATTGAATTAAAAGCACTTTTGCAAAAAACGGCACTCAAAACCGAGTTACCGTTTGCAAGATTTTAAAGTTACAATTTTCCCGTAAACTAGTGTTTACAAAAAAAAGCACTAAAACGTTAAAAAAATGCTGTTATGAGGAGAGAAAATGGCCTTCCAACCACTCGTTGGATTTGGCACGGAATGAAGAATCCAAATGAGGTTTTTGTGAGGGGGAATTGGCCTCCTACCAACCCGGGCCTCACCCTTCGTCTTCAACAAGCGAAAATACAAGATTTAATTTGAAAATCCCCAAATTACAAAATTGTCTAAAAAGTTTATTATTCAGTCAAATTGACTGATTTTTGGTTTATGAAGTCAATTTTAACTGAAAATATTAAATTAAAGACAATTTTGAAGGATGCCACGTGTCAAAGGGTGCCAAATAGGATGCCAAGTAAGGCAGGGGCGTCCAAAAGTGCACAATCCAGATTTTGACAGCAGAAAAGACAAAAAAAATGATTTTCAGACCTGTTGGACGCGCCGTACGGCCTGCTGGTGGCAAGAACTACTGTTGGAGAGTGAAAACAGGAAGCTAGGTGCAGCAAACAAGAATAAACCAGACGCAGAGCGCATAAACTAGGCGCAGCAAACAGAAATGGACCAAAAGCAAGGTACAGAATTGTCACCAAACAAAAACCAGACCTGATTTGCTGACTTGCTAGATGTTGGATGCCGTACGGCTTATGGCTTGGCTGTAGATTGCTGTTGGAGGGCTCTAGAAAGATAGAAACGTGGCAGCAGAAGTGGCGTTGGAGCTGATGTTGTTGAAAGACATAAGCTTGGCGCCTGGACTAGAAGTGTGCTGCTGACCAAAAAGCTTAGAGCTGCTCCTCCCTTTGCTCCACACAACAAAAGACACCCAAATGCAAGGATCTCCAAGAAAACATATCGGAATTGATATATATTTTTTATTTTTGATCAAATAAAAAATGAACTCCACTCTTCTTGATTTCAAAATAAGCTAAAATGCATAAACATACACAAGATTACCTGTTTAGCTCTGATACCATATCGGAGTTGTTGTTGCCAGAATCCGGATAACGCGAGTGCAATGAAGACGTGATCACACAAGATGAACAAGTGCACACCACAAAGATGCTAAAGCAATTTGACAATGACAAGAAGATAAATTGCACAAAACAAAATGGAGAAACCAAATCTGAATTAGTAACCTGAAATGGCCAAAATGAAGAATACATATAGGAGAGCTAGAAAGTAACTCCTCCACAAATGGTGGTCAAAGCACCCCAAGAATAGACTCCTCAAAAGGTGGTGACAAGGTGCTAAGAATAGAGAAATAACTCCCATACCCGAAATAGGAGTATCTTATGCCATTCATATGACACCTTATGACACAAATATGACACACAATCTCCACATAAGCTAGCCTATCCCACGAATGTAGGAAAACTCCATGTATGCACAAATATATGATATTCCCTAATTAATAAATAGGGAAAAATAAAAACCTACACTAATACCTTATTGGAGGATATTAACACCAAGTCCATTTCCACAAGCATCACTCTTGATAGTGAAGGGCTTAGAAAAATTTGGTATAGCTAGAACAGGGGTAGTACACATAGCTTGTTTCAATTCTTCAAATGCACACTCAGCAACTTATGTCCATGTAAAAACATTATTTTTCAACATAGATGTTAATAGAGCTAAAATATTCCCATAATCCTTGATAAACTTATGATATTATTTAGCTAAAATTTCCCTCGCCTTCATCAATGATAATCCCACTATGCAAAATAATTAGTAAAATTACCCTTACCCCCTTTGATTTTTTCCAAATTAAAAAATATCCTTACTAAACATGTCTTAACTCTAGTTTATAAAGTGCTAAAATTTATCATAAGTTTATCATCTATTAACACTTTATAAACTAGTGCATTTTTGAAAAAGAACAAGTCTACGCTGTGGAGAATTGAATTAAAAGCACTTTTGCAAAAAACGGCACTCAAAACCGAGTTACCGTTTGCAAGATTTTAAAGTTACAATTTTCCCGTAAACTAGTGTTTACAAAAAAAAGCACTAAAACGTTAAAAAAATGCTGTTATGAGGAGAGAAAATGGCCTTCCAACCACTCGTTGGATTTGGCACGGAATGAAGAATCCAAATGAGGTTTTTGTGAGGGGGAATTGGCCTCCTACCAACCCGGGCCTCACCCTTCGTCTTCAACAAGCGAAAATACAAGATTTAATTTGAAAATCCCCAAATTACAAAATTGTCCAAAAAGTTTATTATTCAGTCAAATTGACTGATTTTTGGTTTATGAAGTCAATTTTAACTGAAAATATTAAATTAAAGACAATTTTGAAGGATGCCACGTGTCAAAGGGTGCCAAATAGGATGCCAAGTAAGGCAGGGGCGTCCAAAAGTGCACAATCCAGATTTTGACAGCAGAAAAGACAAAAAAAATGATTTTCAGACCTGTTGGACGCGCCGTACGGCCTGCTGGTGGCAAGAACTGCTGTTGGAGAGTGAAAACAGGAAGCTAGGTGCAGCAAACAAGAATAAACCAGACGCAGAGCGCATAAACTAGGCGCAGCAAACAGAAATGGACCAAAAGCAAGGTACAGAAGTGTCACCAAACAAAAACCAGACCTGATTTGCTGACTTGCTAGATGTTGGATGCCGTACGGCTTATGGCTTGGCTGTAGATTGCTGTTGGAGGGCTCTAGAAAGATAGAAACGTGGCAGCAGAAGTGGCGTTGGAGCTGATGTTGTTGAAAGACATAAGCTTGGCGCCTGGACTAGAAGTGTGCTGCTGACCAAAAAGCTTAGAGCTGCTCCTCCCTTTGCTCCACACAACAAAAGACACCCAAATGCAAGGATCTCCAAGAAAACATATCGGAATTGATATATATTTTTTATTTTTGATCAAATAAAAAATGAACTCCACTCTTCTTGATTTCAAAATAAGCTAAAATGCATAAACATACACAAGATTACCTGTTTAGCTCTGATACCATATCGGAGTTGTTGTTGCCAGAATCCGGATAACGCGAGTGCAATGAAGACGTGATCACACAAGATGAACAAGTGCACACCACAAAGATGCTAAAGCAATTTGACAATGACAAGAAGATAAATTGCACAAAACAAAATGGAGAAACCAAATCTGAATTAGTAACCTGAAATGGCCAAAATGAAGAATACATATAGGAGAGCTAGAAAGTAACTCCTCCACAAATGGTGGTCAAAACACCCCAAGAATAGACTCCTCAAAAGGTGGTGACAAGGTGCTAAAAATAGAGAAATAACTCCCATACCCGAAATAGGAGTATCTTATGCCATTCATATGACACCTTATGACACAAATATGACACACAATCTCCACATAAGCTAGCCTATCCCACGAATGTAGGAAAACTCCATGTATGCACAAATATATGATATTCCCTAATTAATAAATAGGGAAAAATAAAAACCTACACTAATACCTTATTGGAGGATATTAACACCAAGTCCATTTCCACAAGCATCACTCTTGATAGTGAAGGGCTTAGAAAAATTTGGTATAGCTAGAACAGGGGTAGTACACATAGCTTGTTTCAATTCTTCAAATGCACACTCAGCAACTTATGTCCATGTAAAAACATTATTTTTCAACATAGATGTTAATAGAGCTAAAATATTCCCATAATCCTTGATAAACTTATGATATTATTTAGCTAAAATTTCCCTCGCCTTCATCAATGATAATCCCACTATGCAAAATAATTAGTAAAATTACCCTTACCCCCTTTGATTTTTTCCAAATTAAAAAATATCCTTACTAAACATGTCTTAACTCTAGTTTATAAAGTGCTAAAATTTATCATAAGTTTAGCATCTATTAACACTTTATAAACTAGTGCATTTTTGAAAAAGAACAAGTCTACGCTGTGGAGAATTGAATTAAAAGCACTTTTGCAAAAAACGGCACTCAAAACCGAGTTACCGTTTGCAAGATTTTAAAGTTACAATTTTCCCGTAAACTAGTGTTTACAAAAAAAAGCACTAAAACGTTAAAAAAATGCTGTTATGAGGAGAGAAAATGGCCTTCCAACCACTCGTTGGATTTGGCACGGAATGAAGAATCCAAATGAGGTTTTTGTGAGGGGGAATTGGCCTCCTACCAACCCGGGCCTCACCCTTCGTCTTCAACAAGCGAAAATACAAGATTTAATTTGAAAATCCCCAAATTACAAAATTGTCTAAAAAGTTTATTATTCAGTCAAATTGACTGATTTTTGGTTTATGAAGTCAATTTTAACTGAAAATATTAAATTAAAGACAATTTTGAAGGATGCCACGTGTCAAAGGGTGCCAAATAGGATGCCAAGTAAGGCAGGGGCGTCCAAAAGTGCACAATCCAGATTTTGACAGCAGAAAAGACAAAAAAAATGATTTTCAGACCTGTTGGACGCACCGTACGGCCTGCTGGTGGCAAGAACTGCTGTTGGAGAGTGAAAACAGGAAGCTAGGTGCAGCAAACAAGAATAAACCAGACGCAGAGCGCATAAACTAGGCGCAGCAAACAGAAATGGACCAAAAGCAAGGTACAGAAGTGTCACCAAACAAAAACCAGACCTGATTTGCTGACTTGCTAGATGTTGGATGCCGTACGGCTTATGGCTTGGCTGTAGATTGCTGTTGGAGGGCTCTAGAAAGATAGAAACGTGGCAGCAGAAGTGGCGTTGGAGCTGATGTTGTTGAAAGACATAAGCTTGGTGCCTGGACTAGAAGTGTGCTGCTGACCAAAAAGCTTAGAGCTGCTCCTCCCTTTGCTCCACACAACAAAAGACACCCAAATGCAAGGATCTCCAAGAAAACATATCGGAATTGATATATATTTTTTATTTTTGATCAAATAAAAAATGAACTCCACTCTTCTTGATTTCAAAATAAGCTAAAATGCATAAACATACACAAGATTACCGGTTTAGCTCTGATACCATATCGGAGTTGTTGTTGCCAGAATCTGGATAACGCGAGTGCAATGAAGACGTGATCACACAAGATGAACAAGTGCACACCACAAAGATGCTAAAGCAATTTGACAATGACAAGAAGATAAATTGCACAAAACAAAATGGAGAAACCAAATCTGAATTAGTAACCTGAAATGGCCAAAATAAAGAATACATATAGGAGAGCTAGAAAGTAACTCCTCCACAAATGGTGGTCAAAACACCCCAAGAATAGACTCCTCAAAAGGTGGTGACAAAGTGCTAAAAATAGAGAAATAACTCCCATACCCGAAATAGGAGTATCTTATGCCATTCATATGACACCTTATGACACAAATATGACACACAATCTCCACATAAGCTAGCCTATCCCACGAATGTAGGAAAACTCCATGTATGCACAAATATATGATATTCCCTAATTAATAAATAGGGAAAAATAAAAACCTACACTAATACCTTATTGGAGGATATTAACACCAAGTCCATTGCCACAAGCATCACTCTTGATAGTGAAGGGCTTAGAAAAATTTGGTATAGCTAGAACAGGGGTAGTACACATAGCTTGTTTCAATTCTTCAAATGCACACTCAGCAACTTACATCCATGTAAAATCATTATTTTTCAACATAGATGTTAATAGAGCTAAAATATTCCCATAAACTTATGATATTATTTAGTTAACCCCAAAAAACCATGGAGGCTCTTGAGTGTCTATGGATGAGGCCAATTTGTCATGGTAGTTATTTTTTTGGGATCCATATGAACCCCTTGGGATAAAATAATATGCCTTAGATACTCCAATTTATCCTGGTCTAAATCACATTTGGACTATTTTGCATAGAGATGATGATCAGAGAGAAGTTTTAGTTCAAGATCTAGAAGTTGGAGATGCTTAGACCATGTTTTACTATAGATGAGGATATCATCGAAAACTACTAGAATGAATTTCTATAGGTAGGACAAAAATATTTTATTCATCAATATATAGAATGTTGAAGATGCATTGGTGAGGCCAAAGGGCATGATCAAAAAATCATAGTGGCCATCATGCATGCAAAAAGCTATCTTAGGAATATCATCCTCATGAATTTTGATCTGGCGATATCCAAAGTGGAGATCCAACTTGGAGAAAAAATGAGTGCCATAAAGCTCATAAATAATAGGGATCAAAAAATTATCCTTGATTGTGATGTGATTAAGTGCTCAAAATTCAATATATAGGTGACACGACCCATATTTTTTAAAGACAAAGAGAACTAGAGAAGAATATGGGCTAGTACTGGGGTGAATAATGCCTTACTTCAATAAGTCTCAAATGAGTATCTTGATTTTTGCTAAAATGGTTAGTGGTAGGGCCTAGTGTTAGGAGGAAGGCTTCTAAGAAAGAGATAAATATAGTGGTCCTTTAGATGTGAAAGAGTAAATCCCATTGGTTTGGCAAAGACACATGCATACCTATGTAGAATGATTTGTAGATCAAGAGTAGTGGAGATCATTGATTGTTGCACTTGAATGGAATAGAGTTGGGAAATAATGTTATGTGAATTTTTATTAAGAATATTTTCCAGGTAATGTGAAATTATGAGGCTAAAATACCCTAGGTATAATCCTGTCAATGTGTGTTTTTGCCCATTGTCTAAAAATTGCATTCAAAATTCAGCAAAATCCCATAAGATGGGTCCAAGTGTGAGTAACCATTGGGATCCCAAAACAACATCACATCCACCTAAGGTAAAGGTAAACATGTTGGAGCACAAGTTATAATATCTAATATAGATACACACATTATGACACTTACTTTAACCAGGTAATGTGCCCCTATTGGCAATCATGACTTCAAAGTTGGAGTAAGGATGGATAAAATAATCAACATGTTTGGCAATCTGAGGGTCAATGGAGTTATGAGTGCTATTGGAATCAATGCATATTATGAGAGGGATATTATTAAACTAACCTATAACTTGCATAGTTTTTGGGGTGGTGAATCCTACTAAGGCATGGAGAGATCTATGGTTGGTCTTCCTAAGAACTAGGTTCCATAATCAACTAAGCTTCTTTTAGATATTTTGTTGTATCCTGAGCATATTTCCAAACTTTAGTTTTGGGTAGAGAGCCCATATCAAGTAGATATATATTTTGCTTGACACATTGATGTCCTTGAGTGAATTTTTCATCACATCTAAAACATAGTCCTTTTCTCTATGTGCTCATTTTTTTTCTTCAATCAAATGCTTGATAGGAGTGGTTTTGGGGGTTGACATTATGTGAGATCATTGGGGAGTTATATTTCTAAATGAAATAAAATTGGATTTGAATTGTTGCTAAGTTGTGATCTTATCCTTTGTCATCTTATCCAACCCTAGGGCCTCCATCATTGTGTTGGGCCAAAACGTTTTGACCTTAGATCAAATTGTATCTTTTAGTCCACTAAAAAATTAACTCTTGAAGAATTCATCAAATAATCCCTCTATATGATTGGCCAATTTTTTTAATTTTTATTTGATATTCTCTCATGGTTCCTATTTGGAAAAGTTTAGTGAGTGTTGTAATGAAGTCATCAAAAACATTGGGGCTAAACTATTACAAAATAAAGGTGCAAAAATCAATCCATATTGGCTCATGATGAGCCTTGTTATACCAACTATACCATTGAATGGTTTCATGTTCCAAGTGAAAGGATGCAATTAAGACTTTGTTGGCATCAAAATTATTATGGAAAATGTAATATTTTTTTTCATGATAGATCCATCCAATTAGATCTACACCATTGAATTTAGGAAAATTAAGCTTCAACCCATGAAAATTGATGGAAGAAGAAAATTTAATGTTTGAAAAGGACTCTAGAAGATATTTGTTGTTCAAGGTGGTATTTTGAAGATTGAGGCTAAGAATTTTTTCATCAAGATCTCTAATTTGGGTTTTGAGGGTAGCAATTTCATCCTTCATGTTTTTTGGTCATGTTCAGTTTATTACCATGGCCAAAATAAGATATATATTTTTGCGATGGGTAGGAAAACTAGAGTTAAGACATGTTTAGTAAGGATATTTTTTAATTTGGAAAAAATCAAAGGGGGTAAGGGTAATTTTACTAATTATTTTGCATAGTGGGATTATCATTGATGAAGGTGAGGGAAATTTTAGAAGTGAAAATTAAAAAAATGGAAAATTTATCAAAGAGGGACAAAGGAGCAAAAAATGGAGATGAACACTATGGAAATTTTTTGAGGTAAATGGACAAAAATAGAAGTTATAGAAAAACTCAAAAAAGGGAAAATTGAGATTTATGGGAATTAGGAGTGGAATTGAGATATGGGACCTCAAAGAAGAAAACATGGAAAATGGAATTTTAGGTGTCTGAATAAATTTTGAGGATCAACGGGGCTACAGACAGAGAGATATAGCAACAAAAAAAAATTTAATGAGGCTACAAATGTGGCAATTTTTTTATTTTGGTTTTTTGGTTTTTGATGTCTGGTTTCTATCAAATGTCTAGTTGTAAGTCCTCTAACTGAGAATATTTTGATACTCTGTTGATATTTTTCTAAAACTAATAAGATGAAGATTTTCTAGTTTCTAGTTTCTATCAAATGTCTAGCTGTAAGTCCTCTGAGAGTCTTTTGGGAATATTCTAAAATTGGTATGGCAAGTCTGTTGATCCTCTGTTGGTAATATGTGAAGATCTAATATGGTAATTTTTATGATACTCCATTGGTAATATTTTGAAATTGATAGAAATGGGCCCCAAGTTTCCATGGCTGCCAAAGGTTTTAAAGATATCTCTCTGGCCACTAATGTCATCTAAGCGAGTACCACTCTTTAGAAAATTTCTACCCATGAATTATCTCTAAAAGATAACTCTTTTTTTTCCTCATGGGTGGGTACTACTTAATCAGGATGGGTCCATTGCCCATTTTGTTGGTACATCCTCTCAATAGGCTAGTTAATTTGGGGTTCATGTGAGAATCCTTAAAATGAGTTTTCTGGCTTATGCCCAATCACTTCCCATAGTTATGTAGACAAGTATTTACCCTGATCTAAAATAGATTATTGTGATACAAAAAAATACTTAAATAAATTATGCAGTGGAATAGAAAAAAAAATTCTAAAAAAAAATTGGCCCTAAAAAGTGCTTTGATACTAGATGAGAGGATCCTCCTACAACAAATTAATGAAAATACATGAAATAATATATTTATATTATTAGCAAAAACGTGAAAGGGATTATATTGATTGTAGGCCACTTTGAAGGGGTAACCTCCTTTGAGCAAACTCAATACAATACATTTGTAGATGCCTTCATCGGTCTCAACACTTACTTATATAAGAAGGCTAATCTAAGTAATTACTACTTTTAATGAATGTGGGATAAAACCAAAAGATCACGAGATGACTTACAAATAATATGAATTCATATAAAATAATATACTAAAAAAGTAAAGATAAGGAGTAACATGGGTTCCTAACATAGAGACCTAAGAGGAGTGGGCCTCTGGTAAGTGAATTTTAATTTTATTTGTTTTGCATTTATGAGCATTAATTAGGGCTTAAATTTAAATAAAATGGAATTTTTGTTATCAAAATGATAATTTTGGCATCGAAAGCAATGATTTCATTGGGGCAAACATATATTTCACTAAACATGGTAGTGATTTTAAAAAAATAGGGTAACAATTTTGTTTTAGGTAAAAAAGGCAATTTCATTGTTTGGGCATATAAGTAATTTCACTAAAGGTAGTAGCACACTCATTGCAAAGGGTGAAAGACAAATTTGTAAATATCAACTATTATTTTGTAAAATTTAAGAGCAATTTTATGTTGTATAGGAATGAAATAAAAATGATAAAATGGAATGAAATGAAAAATGTTTTTGTGATTGAGTTTTTGCTATTTTAATTAAGTATTTGGAATATAGTGATACTGATGAATGCAATGTTGAGTAAAATTAATTAAATACTAATTTTTGTGATTTGTATGAGGGAGTACCATTGTTGATTATGTGGGAGTAAAGATCTATAGTGATGGTGCAGATGGAAAGATTCATCAAGTATGAGTTTGGCATACTAGAGGTAAGCATATTATCTTATATTGCATAGGTGCCAAAGGCTTGAGCAGATAGGTCTTTATTGATAGTGTTTGTAGAGAGATTGCACAATTATATGAGCACATTTGACTTATCAATGGGGGAGATTACTATTACACTAGAGGATGTGTTTCATATTTTGGGTGTCCTGATATGAGGTAGATGTGTTTATTAGGGATAGGGTCCACATGAGATTACATTATATCAAATTTTTGGTGATGGTTGGATTCTAGTTGTTAGATATAGGATTATATCAAATCTTCACATGGACTACATGATGACCCTATATACACATAATATTTTAAAACTTTTATAAGTTATTGACACTTTATCTTATTGGAACCCATTGAGCCTCAATATCTCTAAGTGCACTCCTTAAGGGGTACACCAAGAAAGGGGTGGATAGACCATTGGTGATTTGTAGGATTTTTATTCATTTTACCACATGATATCTACACACTTGTCTCTTAAAAACCATTCTCCTTAGTTTTACCTCTTATTTTACACACTCCTCTAGTCATTTTATACCTTTATTAGTTATTTCCCTAGCCTAAACCCCTTTTTAAAAAATTTCATGACTATGCCAACTATGTCATCCTTTTATTCTTATTTATAAAATTTTATTAATGGTCTAGGTCAAACCCTGGCCGACCTAGTCTATGACCTAGTGATTTTTTGTTAATTATGATATTAGGTTGACTAGGTCAACCAAGTCAAATGAAACTTTCAGAAGGGTTTAGGGTTAGATCTATCTATATAAACACATTCATTTTTTCATTTTTAAGAGAAGAGAAGAAGAAGTGAGATATATTGTACATTTACCTATCCACCACTCTACTTGAGGAATAAGCATAGGGTTTCATACCTCTTTGGAGATATGGATATTGTGTTATGGATAAGTCTTTTAGATGCATTGATGGGCTATGTAGCCTAGACCTTATTTATCCTTGTCATCCTTACATACCACAACAACCTCTTGCAAATAACCTTGGCTAAAATATAGTTGAGGCTTAGTGGGTTTGTGCTCAAAGGTAAGTACTCCTAACTTTGTTCCTCCTTTGTAAGAGTAAATATATATGCATTTGCACTTCTCTTCCATACATTAAGATTTTGTATATGTTTACATGAGTATATATATTTTATTCATGTTTAATTTTAGTTTTTATTACCTCCACTTTATGCCACAAGATTTGGTGAACACTAGATTATACTTTTGATTTACTTGTTATTATTTTAGTGAATACAAAAAAATAGGACCTAGTGAGGATTATTACATAGTTTTTCTTAATTGGAGGATTTAGAACCCTCCATAGTAATATTATTATGGTAAGATATCCATTATCTAGGTCTATCAGATCCATATTGGTCATGACCTTGATTATCTAATACATTCCCAATTAGAAGTGTAAGTAGGATTTATCTTCTCTGAACTAGGATTTATTAATAGATCTGATGCATTTATCATTACATACATTTTGGTGAACCTGACATGAAGCTAACCCTTGTATGTTTTCTTTCATGCTTTTAATTTATATCATTTTATTATTTTTCTATATTTGTGATCTAGGTGGACTATGCCATTATAGTTCTAACTTCTATGTGTAAGTTTAACACATAGTCACATCAAAATGAAATATGTTTTTTCTATGTAGGTCTTCATCAGATATAAGTTATTAGATCAAATAGGTTGACATAATAATCTTATTTTATCCCATAACAACAAACCATGTTGAATAGATCAACTTGGTCTTATAGTCAGCATCTAGATAACAAACTACATTAACTAGGTCAACTTAGTCATCTTAACAGGCTTCAACAAATATGGTTTTATATAACTAGGTTGACCTAGTTAACATAGTTGGAAGAAATTAAAAACAACATTCAAGGCATTTTAATATAAAATTTACAATCTTCAGCATCTTCCAACCCACCAAGGTTCCTCTTTTTTTCTCTCTTTCAATTCAGTACTTCATTAAAACTATATTTTATGCAAGTTTATAGTCTTCAAAATTGTAATCATATAGCAAATTAAGTTGACCTAGTTGAATTAGTTATATATAATACATTTTTTCTAAAATATTAAGTCAACCTCATCAAATTGGTTCTTAGACTCTTTATTCTATAATATAGTAGTGACCGTATCAATTATGTTCTATAATGTTTGCATATAGTGTCATCTGAACCGATTTTGTACTATTCTTAATTTAGGAATTAACAACTATATGGTATTAATTAATTCACACTTTCAATTTCATTTGTTTTCATGCTTAGAGTAAGTCACATAGTATAATTAGGTGGTTTTTAAACATACTATTTACTTGCATTATTTTTCTCTTTTTGTACAAACTACCAAATCACAAATTTTAAAATGAATTTAATATTTATCTTCCCGAGGCCTACCTACTTGGATTTCATCACCAAAGGGGAAGCCAACTTAGTGTTTTAGAAAATTATAAGCACATGATTAATGGTATATATTGGCTAAGAATCTAACACCCTTATCACTACAATATTGTGAAGTGAGGGGGTAGGCCCTAATACTAAGCTAATACCATTGCCAACACAGATTCCTTTCTACCTAAATGCCCTAAAACCATCTATAGAGTAAATTATAGTTCCCTATTTTCAGCCAACTTATTTATCACACTTAAAATAAAAATTTATAATAATATAAAAAAACTTAGGATACCACTTAGTTAGCATTGAATTTTTAGTTGACTACTTGTTCTTTGCTTATTATATATTGTATTGTAAAAATTTGCATTGGCCAGTGTTGGTGTAAGGTCTTGTGTTGTGTAACCCAATTGGATCATTATCATTAAT
The DNA here is from genome assembly GCA_037957365.1 of Torreya grandis. Classification (NCBI taxonomy): domain Eukaryota; kingdom Viridiplantae; phylum Streptophyta; class Pinopsida; order Cupressales; family Taxaceae; genus Torreya; species Torreya grandis. The sequence goes on from JARHVA010000022.1 coordinate 3,425,223, forward strand.
CAAATTGTTTTTGAATTTTCTTTCACTTCTTTATTTAATTATATTACAAAATTATTCCATGTTTTCAATAAACTATCATTCTATTTGACCCATTATCTTACATATTGTTTTTTCCTTGACTGTAGTATTAAGTCAACCTCATCAACTCAGTACTCCTTTCTACCTATCAAGTTATAATACTTAGTTCACATGGTCAACTTTGTATCTTTATTAGACTATTTATATTTCTATATGTATTACTATGTTGACCTAGTTGACTCTGTACTCTTTTTCCTCTTATTTATATTACTAGGTTAACCTGCTCGACTCTATACTCTTATTTATTCTTCCTATATTTTTGATTTGCATCAAATTTTCCTTTCCTAATATCTCTCCTTCATCATGAACTTCTTATTTGAAGACAAAACTAAGTTTAATTTAATAGACATGATGAATCTTACCAACCCTAATAGGTTCTCCTATAAGCAGCTTGTGGCTCCTACCCTAGATGCAAGTAATTGCATATAGCCACTCACACTACAAACTATGGGACCCATCCCCATTCATATTCACTTCATAATCCTCTCTTCTCATTTGAATATCAACCTAAGTTAGAGTATATATCCAAAATTCTCTTCTTCATCAATGATTTTACTCAACATCGTGTAAAATATCCTTCTACTATTTACCATCTCATGATAAATGGTCAAGTTGAGGAGCCCCATTCACCTTATCCCACATTCTCACATGGATTTTGGGATACTAATTTATTTTATTCTCAGCCTCTTCCCTCTATTTTAACCCTTTGTCATATCATGACATCTTCCTCTTTTATTTCCTCTACCTCCATGCTTAGTATCTCTACTAAAATGATAGGTTATAAATTTAGTAGTCCTCTTCTACTAGTGCATCATTATATACCTATGGTAACCATGCCTATAGTACTACTTCTTTATATCCCAATACTAGTACATATTTTACTAAACAAACAAAAAATGCCACTAGTGCCTCACTTACCAACAATTCTTCACAAGCTACTACTAACACCCATAGTGGTACCCAAACCACTACTACCAATTCCAATATTTTAAACAATGCCAATAATACCAATCAAACCCATCAAATATTATTACATGATATTAATAAAATGAATGCTTTCCAAAATAACAATGCAAATCAAGTGATGCAAATGCAAAATCATCTTATTCCTCTTCAAAACCACCCTCAATAAATGCCATGGGGCATGCATAACCAAAATGTTCCCCCACCTCCTATTCAGGATTCCCATGGTAATCTTATCCCTCAACCTCCCCTTATTAAAAAAACAATCAAGCATCTTCAAAATGAGCCTCTTACATCTCAAATTTATAATATTGATATAGGAGGTATCACCCTTACCTTTACTTACAATAGATCAACTGATCTTACTTTCCACTTAAAAACATTTAGAAATATATATAAATTTGGGTCAAGTTAAATACCTTTACTGCTACCAAGATATTAGAAAATAATCTCACAAGTGATGATTTAGATTTAGATTAGTACAATCAACTCAAATCTCATTCCATCACTAGTTTGGAATATTTAGTCAATGCTCTAGTCCAAGAATTCTAAACTAGTAACCTCCCTGAGAATACCTTGGCCAGTTTTATCAATTGTAAGCAGCTTGAGACTGAAACCACACAAAATTTTATCAAATGATAGAAAAAATCATCTAATAAATGTGAGATTAATATGATATATGACAACCTTTTTCATTTGTTAACTATGCTTTTTTTCCCAAGTTGCAATATCAAGTCCAAATTCTCTCTCCACATACTTTGGAAGAGGTTATTGACCAAGCCAAGCATCAAGATTTTCTCATATGTTAATTAGGGTCCAAAGGATATTTTTAGATGTTTCCTATTTTTATTTAAATGTGTTCCATTGTGTATAGCTCATTAATAGATTTGTAGTAACTATTAGAATAAAAGCAATGGACATCATATGCTCCAGTTATCATTGGTCAAATTTTGGTTAACAAGTAGTCAAAACTAGTCAAACAATAAAAATTAATGTTCTTGGAAAATTTATAAACCAATTCCATGTCATATAACTCATCACAATATTTATGATGCATTTTTAACAAACCAATTCTGAGTCTGTATGCAAAAGTTATGGTTAATCAAAGTTGTGGCCAAACTCGATAAAAGTGATGATGTGACAACATGGACCAATTAGATGCTGGCACATGGATAAATTAGCATGGGACATGTAGAAAAATTTATCGATGACACATGACATAACATAGCCAAAATGTGAAGAATTTAAATAAATAGATAAATTATTATTTCTCTACATCCCACATATGAGCCTTATTTAATGGCATAGATAATGGTGAATCCCATATATATGGGATATGTGGGGGGATAATGTTAAATCCCATAAATATTGTAAAGGGATCACTATCCAAAACTCAAAATGTGGACCCTCCAAAAGTATATAAAGGGGGTGAAGGTTCATTTGAGGAAGGAAAAATTGATTGGAATTCTAGGAATTTACACTCAAACCACTCAAGCCTAATTTATGCAAAGGTATTCAAGCTTAATTTGAATTTACAAACCTTAAGTGAGATTTTGAAGGCATTCTAAGTGTATTAAAATACATTTGGATTTTTCTTACTATTATTATTGCTTTGTAAAGGCTTATAAAGCCTAATTCTGATGTTTATTAATCAAAGCTCAGGAAAAGAATAGAGGTTTTTTTTTAATCATTGGAGGAGAATTATACAAGACTATGGAAGCTCCAATTATCTATTATTTTTAGGGTGTTATTAATCTAAGGATTGTAATAATAGCTCTATTGGAGGATTTATCACTACTTGAAGGCCATGGAGGAGGATCATTTTATGGAGCTAATGACTGATGCCTATTCTGACTTAGCTCTATGTAGAGGCTATTGGAGGATGTGTAGTAGATGAGAAGTCAATAGGAAGGTTTGAATTAGGGAGGCCATGCCAAAACATTATGCAAGCCTTCCAAGACTAGTCTAGGTCTTTACAAGACTGATTGACACTTGAGTTTTTGATAGATTCATTATAATTTTTTAAGTTCTAAATTTGTACTTGTAAACAGATTTTTATAATGAATATGTTTATTTTTTAGAGAACCTAAAGATGTAGGCATCTGTCAAACTCTATTATCAACTTGTGTACAGTGTTCATTATTACTTACATTTTATTATTTTTAGTTGATTATATTTTTGGAGTTGAATTTTGACATTAAAACTAATTCATCTATAAGGATCTAATAAGTAAAAATTTTATCATAGGAACTATACCTATTTACAGATCATTTTGATATCATAGTGGTTTGAATGTAGGATTTGATTATAATTGCATAGCCTATTTATATCAGTTTTAATTAGTTGCAAGCATTTTGTACTTATTTAATATTCCAATGCAATTTGTAATTATTCAAGATATAGGTTATTTATAGGAGAAAGAAACCATGGGCAAAGCCTTAAAGCATGAAATGCTTGAAGCATTCAATCAACAAATCCAAGATGAGAATACTTTCCTAAAATCCAAGTTTCACTCCGTAGAAGAAGAGTTTGAATGCTTGAAATTTGATTTTCAAACCAAGGATGAGATCTTGGAATAGTTGTAGAGTCATGAATAAATGAAGGAGTTACCTTCCACCATAGATGTAGAGACCAACTATAAGTTCACCATGTATAACTTCCTCCCAATCAGTTTTCGATGTAGTTTTTTATGATTTTGAGAAAGTCACCAAAGGTATTAGGTTGAAACTGTTGTTTAAAATGGGTTTTGATGGAAGAGGTATTGGAAAGAATAACCAAATTATTACTAACCCAATATAGGTCAAGGATTGTCTTCATTTTAAAATCTTGGGTTATGCTAGTGAGCGAATGGAAATTAGAGAGAGTTCCAAATCTATTGAAGGAAGAAAAGCTTGCAGTGGCCAAGGGCTTACACCACTAGTATATTAGAATTACTCTATGTAGAGGAAAAATTCATCATATTAGGATGATGAAAGGTGCAAATTAATGACCAAAAGAGGTAATAAAATTCCACCTAATCATTATTACACTCAACATAACACTAGATGAAATTATGTACATTTTGAAACTTCTAATTCTCTCTTTTAGTATAAAAATATGGCATACTTTTCCTTGTACTTTTTGTGGGTTGAGTAAACCATTCTATTTTTAGTTGTTGGAAGAAAGGGTCATTGCTAAAGAAGTTGATGCCTTTCATCAGAAATAAGGTAGGTGCTAAAGACCAATCTCATCATTCAAATGCAATAAATGGAAAATGTGATTCCTCATCCAACAAGGAGGCCAAGAGGAAATGTTGTGCAATAGGCATCAAGTTGAGTAGTGTTGGAGGCTTCATCCATCTCAAAATAGTAAGATAAATATGTAATATAAACCTATTGCAAAGGTAAATGAAGTTCTTAATTGAACATCAGTTGATGAGTCAACCTAGGTATTTACTCAAGAAATAAAACCACCTAAATGGGATAATTAAATATAATGGGCTGGTAAGTAGCTCCTTAGTTTCATATTTGCATAACTATAATTATAGATTAGAATGCAAATTTTTCAAAGAATCTTTGGGATTTTCTATGATTCATGAAAGGAAAATTAGCCAATGTTTTATAGATTTGAATATTTTTGGAGTAACTAGATGAGGATAATCTCATGATAGGTTTATCATGCTTAGTTTTTCTCACATTTTAACTTAATCCATTATGAAGTTGAAAATAGTAGACGTCTCTTGTTTGGGACATGTTTAGTATACCTAATTGATACTTGCAATTGAAGTAGCTATTGTTATGAAATTAATCTAATGATAGAATGTGTAAGATGTAGTTCAAGACCCATTTATGGGTAGCATTTTATTTATAGTTTTACCAAGAGATATTTTGTAGTTATAGGTAATTCACCATTTTGGGAATGCAGCTAGTGACACAAAAAAAATTGCTATCCCCATGCTATATAAGATAACCTATTCACTTGTAGATCACCAAATCAATTAGACACTTATCTCTTTGACAATGAGATGTATTTTTCAAACTAATCATTTTGTGTGATGTTGTGCTTATAGTGAATTGATGATTTTCCATAGGAAAGGAATGACATAGCCTAGCCATATCAAAATAACAGTTTCAAAATCCATATATTCTATTGAATAGATCTTGATGAGGCATTGCAAAGAACCAAATCTAGTACTGATAAAATGAATGTTTCAACATTTAGTGGAATAAAAGCCTTCTCAATGGGGAGGTATGATCTAAAAGATGTTTTTAGATATTCCTTGGTTTTATTTAAATGTGTTCCATTGTGTATATCTCATAAATAGCTTTTTGACAACTATTGAAATGCAAAAAATGAACATTGTATGCTATAATTATCATTGGTCAAAGTTTGGTCAATAAATAGTCAAATTTGGTCAAACTAGAAAACTTAATGGTTTTGGAACATTTTTTAACCAATTCCATGATGTATAACTCATCACAAGCTTTTTAACACATTTTAAATAGACCAATTCTGAGTCTTATGCAAAAATTATGGCCTGTCAAAGTTATGGTCAAACTCGGTAAAAGTGATGACATGGTAACATGGACCAATTAAATACTATCACATGGAAAAATTAGCATGATGTTAGGTTGTGGAGCTAAAAGCTTCACCAAGATGCAAACAGGAGGAGGTTGTTGAGTTACAGGCAACTGACGTCAGTCAGGCCAACTGACATCGGTCATCTTCAGTGTTCACAGTAACTGACGTCGATTATGGTCGGCTGACATCGGTTAGACAGGCACCGACATCGGTAGCCTATGTGTGCATGCATTTGCATGCGACTCCCAAACTGGTCTATTTTTGGATGGATAGTTTATTTGCATGTGAAAGACTAATTTTAGTCTTGAAGCTATGGTTCTAAATATTGTAATTAGATGTCTAATTATTTTTTGTATGGGATCTATTTAATAGACTCATGGGCTGTATTGTAAAGTGTGTTAGATAGAGAGAGCAAGGTTAACTTCTTCAGAGGGAAGAGAGCAATGTTAGCTCCTCATAGTGCCATAGTGCCAAGTGTGTATGATCAGGTAGATCTGTAGGAGAGCAAGATCTGGTAGAAGATCCACAGGGGTGCTGGTGTGTAAGATCTAGGTCAGTAGGTGTGAAAGGCCAGGTTGTTTTGTGGTATAGCAAGATCAGTTTGATTTGTATATTGTTGCAAGTTCATGGGAGTTCTACTTGGAGTGCGTTGTGTACTTGATTGAGTATGTGTGTATACTCAGTGTACTGATAGTATTGTTACTGACTGGTTGGAGGTGAACAACAACTCTATGTTTGAGTTTTTTGTTGTGACCATGATTGAGAGAGAGGAACTCTTGAAGATATTTACTATTTACGCCCTAGAGGTGTGGGAGCCCTAGATGAGTGTAAAGAAGATTGTGGCATCTTCTTTGTTGTAATTCCTTCTAGAAGAGTATTAATACAAGTGTTGTATTGTCTCTCATATTCTGTGCTATTTCTTATTTCTAGTTACTTATTACTTCTAGTTAAATTCTATGTTTAGTTGCTTATACAAAGGTAATCAATTATGCTCCTAATCCTAACACATGATATGTGTGGACAAATTTGTAGAGGACACATGTCATAGCTAGTTAAAATTTATAACATTTAAATAAATAAATAATTAATTATTTTTCTCCATCTCACATATGAGCCTTATTTAAAGGCATAGATAATGGTGAATCCCATATATATGGGATAAGTGGGGGGATAATGTTAAATCCCATAAATATTGTAAAGGGATAACTATCCAAACCTCAAAAAGTGGACCCTTCACAAGTATATAAAGGGGGTGGAGGTTCATTTGAGGAAAGAAAACTTGATTCAAATTCTAGGAATTTACACTCAAACCACTCAAGCCTAATTCATGCAATGACATTCAAGCTTAATTTAAATTTTCAAGCCTTAAGTGAGATTGTGAAGGCATTAAAAGTGTATTAAAATGCACTTGGATTTTTCTTCTTCTTCTTCTTCTTCTTCTTCTTATTATTATTATTATTATTATTATTATTATTATTATTATTATTATTATTTTGTTTAGGCTTATAAATCCTAATTCTTGTGTTTATTACTCAAAGCTCAATAAAAAAATAGAGGGTTTTTTTTAGAGCATTGGAGGAGCATTTTATGGGACTATAAAATCTTTGATTCTCTATTATTCATAGGGTGTTATTAATTCTTGTATTTTAATAATAGCTCTATTATAGAAGTTAGCACTACTTGGAGGCTACGGAGGATGATCATTTTATAGAGCCAATGATTGATGCCTATTTTGACTTAGCTCTGTGTAGAGGCTCTTTGAGGCTATGTAGTAGAGGAAAAGTAAACAAGAAGGTGTGAAGTAGGGAGGTCATGCCAGAGCATTGTGTAAGCCTTCCAAGACCATTCTAGGTCTTTGTAGGACTGATTAACACTTGAGTTCATGATGGATTCATTATAGTTTTTTAAGTTTTAAATTTGTACTTGAAAATGGATTTTTATAATGAATCAGTTCATCATTTAGAGAACCTAGATATGTAGGCATATATCAAAATTTGTTATGAAATTATGTGTAGTGTTCATTATTGCTTGCATTGCATTCTTTTCAGTTGATTATATTTTTGGAGTTAAATTTCAAAATTAAAATTAATCCATCTATAAGGATCTAATAAGTAAAATTTTTAGAGGAGGAAATCTATTTGTTTATGGATCAATTAGAGCCATCCCAACATTTTATGGGTACTCAAATTTTAATAAATAATAAGAATCATCATGCAATAAATGATGGTGTCACTAACTCTTATGATACCATACATACTATTCAAGTTGTTATTCTAAACCAAACTCTAGAACAAGCTTCCCCTCCTAACTATAAACATCCATTTCCTAACACCATTGTGTTTTGAAATTGTCAATCTTACTTGAATTGTACTCAAAAATAAAATTTAGGCTAAAATCATGTAAACACACTAAATGGTTTAATATTTTCATATACAAGTGCAGATTTAGGCTAATGTATCCCTAAATGGGGTAATCCATTTTATGTGATTCGTAACTTTTTTTAAATCATTTTGAGTCAAAATGATGATTTTGTATTTTGGTACTTTGGATCACTCTTTTCTTCTAATTTGTTAGTATACATCACATACCTTTGTTATCTTATGTCGATAATATCTTAAATGGGATAAAAATCTATATGCATCTAACATCACCTTCCAGTTATTTTTGAGTCAAGTTACAACCCATTAATATGACTTTATGATCATTTTGATTAATTATGCATCATTTTCCAAAGAATTTTGTTTCAGATAATTTTATCTCATATTCCAAAAAAGGAAAAATAAAGAAATTAGATATGGGTATGGTTAAAAAACCTATTTGGTTGTGTATATATTGAATCAGTTGATTGTTGAGAACTACTCTTTGGCCTAGGAGGTTAACATATAAATAAGAGAACACTAAAGCAAATGGTTGGTTAGATAGATAGTTGGGTGGATTTATTAGCACTAGCTAGATCCCCAAAGTAAGAGCTTATTTATGGGCTATCAATCCACACATTTTAAACAATTAAGTTTAGAAAACAATAGATAAAGTACTTGCATAAATCATAAAAGATACTAAAATTGAATACAAGAAATGCTTGATAAAGAAATAGGTGAAAGTAACCAATATAGCAATAAGTAGGTCAATAATAATGTTAAATAGTTTAAGTGTACTTTAAGGTTGGGGTTTGTGAATAAGAAAATAAAAAGAAAGTTTGATTTCGCTGAGGATAGGTGGGTGAAAATAGCCTGCTATTATTTTTTACCATAGTGATTGTCAGTGGTTGGTGTGACCATCAACGATTGAGGTAACCATCAGTGGTTGGACAAACCATTGATTATTAGGATGACCATCAATAGTTAATATTTTTTGGGTTTAAGTGATAAAAGGCTAGATTAATGGGATCATAGAAGGTAACTATGGGAGATTGGTTTATGTTGGGTTGATTATGAAATGGAAACAAAGTAATTGACATATTGAAAATAAATATTTAGCTTACTAGAGGTTGATCAAATAAATGGTTGAGATGGTTGGTTTTTTGGTGGATTATAGAATGATTCTAGTAGAGTAATAGTATTTATCTATCGATCGATGGGCAATATCACTTTGGCTCTCTAACATGATGGTTAGCTTAATAGGTTGCTAGAAAAAGTGACCTAGAAAAAAAATCTAGATATAAAAGTTCTTAAAGTCTTAAATCCATTTTCACCTCCTACTCATCTCTTCTTATAGGAAAGAAGGAGAGGTGTAACAATATGTTAACAAGAGATCCAACTTGATATCTAATTCTAACTTCAACATGCATGGGTGCACACATAGATTAGATAAGTTAATTATAAAAAAGAAAAGAAGAGTAAAGGGTTTATTAAGCTAGTTTAGATGGTGGAACTTGATGTTAAGCATGGAATATACTAAGAGAGGGGGTGAATCATTATATTATATATCTTATAAAACTTTCCCTTTATCAAATTCCACTTAATCAAACATTCAAGATATGTAATAAAACTCAAACAATAAACATCACACGAGAGAGAGAGAGAGAGAGAGAGAGAGAGAGAGAGAGAGAGAGAGAGAGAGAGAGAGAGAGAGAGAGAGAGAGAGAGAGAGAGAGAGAGAGAGAGAGAGAGAGAGAGAGAGAGAGAGACCAAATATAATGTGGAAACCTAATGTGGGAAAAACCACAGAGAATCAATCTCAAATATATTCATGAGAACAAACCCATAAGAACACCATACCCCTTTGCTGAGTACAAACCTCAGCTATAATTCATGAGCACCAACCCCCAAGAGCTTCAAACCCCTTTGTTGAGCACCAACCCAGCACCTACTCATGAGCACCAACCCACAAGAGCACTAACCCAACACCTATTCATGAGCACCAACCCACAAGAGCACCAACCCCTTTGCCGAGCACCAACCCAACAACAATTCGTGAGCACCAACCCACAAGAGCACCAACCCCTTTGCCAAGCACCAACTCAGCAATAATTTGTGAGCACCAACCCATAGGAGCATCAACCCCTTTGTGTATACCACACACCTATCTCTCAATGTTGCTATCTCAACAAATGATAGATCAATACAACATCTCTTTCCTCTCTCTCACTTTTGCTCATCTAAGCTAGATTTAACAAATACAAATCATATTCATCTCTCACAATTGCTCTTCTAAGCTAGATATCACAATAACAAATCAACCTCTCACACTCATATTACAAATGGCTTCTCAATCCTTTATTTATAGCTTTCTAAATGACCTTTGGCCTTCCCCCTTTGTGACCCTTCAATCCTCATGAAAAATGGCACCAATCTTGGATGACCCTTCATATCCAATCATTTGAAAGTCATGTGGTGACCCTTCATGACCAAAAACATCCTTCCCACTTTTGTCCTTATCTTTGGTGACTCTTCGTATTCCTCAAAGTGTCCCTTCATGAGAAATTGTGCATTTACTCTTTTGTCTTCACTTGGTGACTCTTGGTATTCCCCAAGATGACTCTTCATGGGAAAATGCATCCCATCCTTATTTTGTCTTTATCCTGTGGCTCTTCAACTTCTCCATGGGTGCTTATTTTGTCTCATATGCAACCAAAAATATATTCATTAATATTAAATAAATATTAACTCACATTAGCCAAGATAAACAATATTAAATGCAATGGCATCTTTATCACCAATAATGCTAGACCTTTGACATCAATACAATATTTCCAACACTTGATCATCAATGGTTAGGATGACCATCAATGATTAAAGTGACTATCAGTATTCAAGGTTTGAGGTCAAGTTGGTTTAAATAGATGGCTTTAGTTAGTAGGTCAATCTGACTAGTGTTAGGTAGGTTTAGGGTTAAATGGTCTAGGTTGGGCCCATGGGAGTCCTGAGGTGGTCTAGGGGTGATTTAACACTTAGAACCATCATGTGTGGATTTTTTATGTCTATATTTTCCCCCTTTTTATTATGCAATTTGTATCGATAATATTTAAAACAAAAATGGATTACTAATAGAAGGTTCTATTACCCTAAGAATGGGAGGAGGTGTTCCCCATCAAACCAAGAACTAATGAGGTAAAAAAAATTAGGTGCAGGTTTGATGAGTGAAAAAGGTAGGGACAAAATGTGGGTGATAGGTTGGGCATTGAAGTACAAAGTGTAACAAAAGTGCAATATCCTAGATTGTGCATTGACTAGGTTACCATATTTGGTAAAAGTTAAGGTCTATGCTAGAAGGTCAAGTGACAAGTGGACCACATGACTATATTTAGGTGTGGCAGTTAATACACTCATAAATTCAAGTATCTTAGGAAAGGTTAGTGTTTCTATGGGTATCCAAGGTAGGAAGTGTTCCCTAAAAAATATAAATTGGTCTAGTGAAGTCACATGTATCTGAGGTAGGAAGTGCTCCCAAGAAGACATAAATGGGTCTAGGTGTGCAAGGTAACATAAGTTAAAAAATAGGTCAACATGGTAATTATTTTCATTGTGATCAAAATGACAAAGAAATATCATAAAAAAATGTTCATGAGTTGGGCTGAAATGGACCAATGGTGAGGTGACAAGGTGGTTGTCAAGATGGGTAGAGAAGGTAATTTCCTGGGTGGGCACTTGATGTGGGTTTTTTTTTTTAAAAGAGGTTGAAAAGTTGGTTAATTTTTTTTAAAGAGCTTGACAATCAATGTTAGGGGCCTTAGGTTTGACCATCATTGGTCACCCTAACCATTAATGGTTAGGGTGTGAAACCTAAAATGTCAAAAATAAAAGTGACTTAATGATTCATTTTCATGTATTTATTTGTTTGACTACTACGACTTGATTTTTTGTCATATTATGCAAAAGTGCTTATGGTAATGGCTAATGGGTGGGTTGTTAAGTTGGATTGACTAAGTGGACTAAGTAAACTAGAGAGGATCTAGGGTAAACATGGATGAGGTTGGGAAATGGGTCCCAAGATTCCTCCTCGATGATGAACAAAGAATGAGGTAGAGGTTGCATTAAGTTGGTAGTTTTAGTTATGGTTTTGCATATGCATTTGATGTGGAATGTGCTTGGTTGATTGTTTTTTGGGTAGGGTAGATTGGGTTTGACCTAGGTAGTAGGGTTTTGCTTAGTTTTGATTAAATTAGTAGTTTAATTCAAAATTGGAGGGCTAGGGTAGGTTAAGTAGGGTGGGGATAGGTAGTAGGAAAGAAATTATAGGCAAATTATGTGGGTTGGGTGGTTTTTCAATTATCTAGAGTTGAGGTGTGTTTCATTAGTGGTCACACATAATGATCATTGGTGATCACATCAACCATTGGTAGTCAATGACCATTGGTTAACTAGTGGCCTGACCATCAACATATAGGTAGGGTGGGCTTGGGTTTAAAAAAGAAGAAGTTGATTTTGTTGAAATTTTTAGAGTTTGATCATGTAAATGTGTTGTGAGAGAGTGATGTTAGGGTGATGATCAGATAGCTGATGTTAAAGGTGAAGAGTAATAGGTCATGATAAATGGTCATTGGTAAAAATAAGGGTAGGTTTTAGTTTATAGGTAAAAATATTAGAGAAAACTATGTCCGGTAGCTATCCAATATTTGTAGGAATAGGAATAGTTTTAGATGTGAGATTGATAACCTTGCATCTTCCCTAAGATTCATCAAGGGATGACTACAATAGATTGGGATCACATGGAAGAGGTGGTCTTAGGAGTGATGTTGCACTATCATCATATGCCACAAAATGCAGTGAAAATCATGGCCCTCATCAAGATATGGGATTCATCCATGAATACATTCCTTATACCTACTGGTGAGATGATGATATTATTAGAGGATGCATGTGGGATCACTCATTTACCCATACAAGGTGATCTAATTTATCAAATCAAGTGGGAGGAGAGAAATGAGTTATTAGAGATATTATATGGAGATGACCATGATCTTGTTTGATGGCATGCTAGAGGGTTTAGCTACACTTCATTGTATCAAAGGGTGAGGGATGATATGAGAGTACTCATGATGATAATGATCATGATATCATGTTTTGTCATTCTTGATTTGAGTAGTAGGGGGTTTCCTTATCTATTTCTTAGGGTTTTAGTGGAGATGTTGCTACACCACACAATATTTAGATGGGTTTCTATGCTAATTTCAGAGATATATAGGGAGATATGTGGTTTTAGAGCTCATAGTAGATATGGCATCAACATTAGGTTCATGATAGATTTCTAGGCATATGAGCAAATTTGAGTTCTATGGCTGATGGGGCTGTTGTGGGAAGGTTATGCCCAAATGGAATTAAAAGTTAGATTTATGGGGTGGAGAGATAATTTTGACCTCACAAGAGAAGAAGGTGGGGTACATGATACAAATTGGTTTAGAGGTGCACTATAGGGCTTGGTTGTTAGTGACATGATTTGGAGGCCATACATTAGGTTTCTAGACTAGGCTGGATACATGAGACATACACTATCCATGTAGAGATATAAGTGGATATTTGATAGGAGGGATGGTAAGGTAGAGTGTTAGGGTGTGGAGCTTAAAAGCTTCACCAAGGAGCACAGTTATTGGTTTCGAGTCTACACAGACACCGACGTCGGTCAGGAGCGACCGACGTCGATCACAGGCAGTTGTAGAGATGCCGACGTCGGCAGAGGATCGACTGACGATGGTCATAGGTGAACAGGCAAGAACCGACGTCGGTTACCTGCGTGTCCAGAGAGCGATTTTCAAGGATAGAAGCGAGTGTTTGCATGATGAGTTTGAGTTGTAGATGCAAGCTTGCGTCTCTATTATTAGCATTACTATTTTTAGAGCCCTTGTTTAAGTGGTTTAACTATTTGTTAGAAGTACATGCTCAAGTCTCCTAATTCTATATGAAGAATTAGATCTTCCTAGCTTTGTAGTTGAATTGTAGAAGAATTCATTGTGTGTGAAGAACAGTACAGAATTGAATCAATCCAGGTCTATTGGAATTGGTTGTTCTTGAGAGAGATAGCTCTTGAGGAATAGAGATCTATTGAGAGATCTATACATCTAGGAGAGGTGTGGAAGAATGAAGTTTCTTCAATTGTATTCCTATTGTAAAGAGTTTATTAATACAAGTTTTCAGGGTGTTTTCTTGTATCTCTTGTTCTTGCTATTTATCATTCTAGTTACTTGTCTATCTGATTTAATTCCGCATTTATTGCTGTCACAATTGTAATCTATTGTTGGCTTGATCCCCCAACAAGTGGTATCAGAGCCTTGGTTACAGGTTCAGAGCTTGATAATTGGTATCAAAGTTTAGGTTCACTAACAGGTAGTTCAAATCTGTGTAGTGTGTATTGATTACAGGTTCTCACAGGAGTTTCTGCAGGGATTTCTATTTGAGTGGGAGAAGCAATGGCAGATGAAAGTAAGCTTAGAATGGAAAAGTTCAACGGCAAAAATTACCAACACTGGAGAATGCAGATAGAGGACTATCTGTATCAGAAAGATCTCTACTTACCGTTAGGAGGTATTGCAAAGAAGCCCAAAGACATGGAGGATGAAGAATGGGAAGTTCTTGACAGAAAGGCTCTGGGGTCTATAAGACTAAGTCTAGCATCCACTGTGATATCTAATTTATCACAGGCAAAGTCTACAGTAGAGTTGATGACTACGTTAGCGAATTTGTACGAAAAGCCCTCTGCTTCCAATAAGGTATATCTTATGAAGCAGTTATTTAATTTGCATATGAGTGAAGGTGGATCTATTTCTACTCATCTAAATGATTTCAATGGTATTGTGAATCAATTAAGTTCAGTGAATATAGTGTTTGATGATGAGATAAAAGCTCTTTTGATATTATGTTCTTTGCCTGAAAGCTGGCATGGCTTAGTAATGGCAGTAAGTAATACTGCATCTGCATCAAATATTTTGAAAGTAGAGGATGTTGTTAGTGTTATCTTGAATGAGGAAATACGCAGGAAAAGCACAGAAGAGGCATCCGAGAACGCTTTAAGTTTTGAGAGCAGGGGAATGCAGAAAGAGAAGAGCAAGAAAGGCAGATCAAGATCCAAATCAAAGGGGAAAGGCAGATCTAAATCCAAAAACGGTAGAAGGCCACAATGCTGGAATTGTGGAAAGATGGGGCACATAAGCATAGATTGTTGGTCAAAGCCTAAGGAGGAAAACCAACACGAAGGAAAGGAAGAAGCCAAGATTGCAGGTATTGCACAGGATGCTTTAATTTTCTCTCTGCATAATAATATAGAATCTTGGGTATTAGATTCTGGTGCATCTTTTCATGCTACTCCTAACAGGGAATATTTCAGTGACTATATCCATGGAGATTTTGGAATAGTGTATCTAGGGGATGATGAGCCCTGTAAAATAATTGGCAAAGGATTTGATTTCTGCAGGAAAGTTAAGGGATGAGGGTTGTACTGTAACTCTCACAGCAAAATCTTGGAAAGTGACCAAGGGTGCACTTGTTATGGCCAAAGGTAAGAGAGAAGGTACTCTCTATTTGTGTAATTGTGTTACTAACAAATCTCCTTCTGTGTTATCTACTTCAGATGTGGATGCTAAATTGTGGCACTCAAGGCTTGGCCACATGAGTGAGAAGGGGATGTCAATTCTTAAGTCTAAAGGTATGCTTTCAGATTTAAAAGGCATAGATCTAGAGTTTTGTGAGCACTGTGTATTTGGAAAACAGAAAAGGGTTAGTTTTCTCAAAATTGGGTCTACTAAGAAGAGGCACAAGTTGGAGCTTGTTCACACAGACGTGTGGGGACCGGCTCAGGTTGCTTCCATTGGAGGATCACAGTACTATGTATCTTTCATAGATGATGCCACAAGGAAGGTATGGATCTACTGTATTAGAAAGAAATTTGATGTATTTGATACTTTTAAAGTTTGGAAAGCTATGGTTGAGAATGAAACAGGTAAAAGATTAAAGTGCCTGAGATCAGACAATGGTGGTGAGTTCTGCAGTCATAAGTTCAGAGATTATTGTTACATGCATGGAATCCATAGGCAAAGGACGGTTCCAAGGACACCTCAGTAGAATGGTATTGCTGAAAGGATGAACAAGATAATAATGGAGCGTGCAAGATGTATGAGATTGCATGCCGATCTGCCCTTACAGTTTTGGGCACAAGCTGTTGACACCACAGTGTACCTGATTAACAGAGGACCCTCTATAGCTCTAGATGGTGGTATTATAGAAGAGGCATGGACAGGTAAAAAGGTTGATCTCTCATATCTCAAAGTTTTTGGTTGTGAAGCCCTTGTGCATATAGATAAGGAAAATAGAAAGAAGCTTGATGCTAAGTCTATGAGATGCATGTTTATTGGCTATGGCTCAGATGATTTTGGTTACAGATTGTGGAACCTAGAAACTAACAAGGTAATCAGGAGCCGTGATGTTGTTTTCAATGAAAGAGTGATGTATTGTGATCAGCTAAGGAAGTTGAATCAATCTAAGCAGAGAAATGGTGAATTGGATGAGGTAAAAGTCCAAGATGAGCTCATGGGAAAAAGAAATAATCACTTACAAGAAAACACAGAGACCGACGTCGACAGGTTAGGAACCGGCGTTGGCAGGACAGAAATCGGCGTCGACCATACAGGGACCGACATCGGCCGTACAGGTACCAAGGTCGGTCAAGAAGAACTGACGTCAGCCAGTTACATGTCTACAGGTGACCGAGGTCGGTCACTGTTAGAGAATTTGGGTGGACAACGTGTTGTGGACGAGTCTCAGACACCCATCAGGAGGTCAAAAAGGGTGAGTAAGCCTCTAATTAGATATTCTCCTTCTTTATTTTATTTATTGCTAACTGATGGTGGAGAACCAGAGAGTTTTAAAGAAGCAATATAGGTGGAGTCCAAGAGTGAGTGGGAGCGTGGCATGGTTGAGGAGTTGGAGTCCTTAAGAGAGAACCAAACATGGGATTTGGTTGAATTGCCAGCTGGTGAGAGAACACTTAAGAACAGATGGACCTACAGGTTGAAAGAAGCTGAGAATGGATAGATGCGATATAAGGCCAGATTAGTGGTAAAAGGATTTGCACAAAAGCCAGGTATTGACTTTGGTGAGATTTTTTCTCCTGTTGTTAAGATGACTTCAATAAGGGTTGTTTTGTCTTTGGTTGCTTTTGAGGATTTGCATCTTGAGCAGCTAGATGTTAAGACAACGTTTCTTCATGGAGATTTGGATGAGGAAATCTATATGGAACAGCCAGAAGGATTTGAGGTCAAGGGTAAGGAGAAGTTTGTGTGCAGGTTGAAGAAAAGCTTGTATGGCCTCAAGCAAGCTCCTAGGCAATGGTACTTAAAATTTGATAGGTTTATGACTGAGCATGGCTACAGTAGGTGTCAATCAGACCATTGTGTGTATTTCAAGAGATTTGATAATGGTAGATCTATTATTCTATTGTTGTATGTAGATGACATGCTGGTTGCAGGGTCTCACATGCAGGATATCTCTGAGCTTAAGGTGAAGTTAGCTCAAATGTTTGCTATGAAGGATTTGGGAGCAGCTAAGAAAATCCTTGGTATGAGCATTAAGAGAGATAGGAAAAATCACAGGTTGATATTGTCTCAAGAAGATTATGTGGACAAGGTGTTGAAATGGTTCAATATGTAGGATGCTAAACCAGTTAGCACACCTTTGGCTGGACATTTTAAGTTAAGCAAAGAACAATGTCCTAATTCATATGATGAGGTAGAGTACATGAGTAAGGTTCCATATTCTTCTGCAGTAGGGAGTTTGATGTATGCAATGGTGTGTACTAGACCAAATATTGCCCAAGCAATGGGAGTTGTAAGTAAGTATATGGCCAATCCAGGTAAGGAACATTGAAAAGCAGTTCAATGGATCCTTAGATATCTGAGAGGAACTAGCAGTAGGCACTTATGCTTTGGAGGTTCAGATACTTCTCTACATGGTTATGTAGATTTAGATATGGTAGGTGATTTGGATGGCAGGAGGAGCACTACAGGTTATATTTTTACTGTAGGTGGAACAGCGGTTAGCTGGATATCTAAGTTGCAGAAGGTTGTTGCCTTGTCAACTACAGAAGCTGAGTACATTGCAGCCACAGAGGCTAACAAGGAGATGATATGGATGACACAGTTCATGGATGAGCTTGGTAGGGAGCATGAGAGTTGCAAATTGTATAGTGACAGTCAGAGTGCAATCCATTTGGCCAAGAATTTGGCCTTTCATTCAAGAACAAAGCACATATAGCTAAGGTACCATTTCATATGGCAGGTATTGGAAGATGGGGAGTTGAAGCTGGAGAAAATCCATATAGATAGGAATCCGACGGATATGTTAACCAAGCTGGTTACAAAGGAGAAGTTGAACTTGCATTCAACTTCTATTGGTCTTCATGATTGAGTTGAAGATGGAGGAGCTAGAAGATGTTGTTGTACAGGTACTGGTGCAGCTGTTTATCTCTAAGTGGGAGATTGTTAGGGTGTGGAGCTTAAAAGCTTCACCAAGGAGCACAGTTATTGGTTTCGGGTCTACACAGACACCGGCATCGGTCAGGAGTGACCGACGTCGGTCACAGGCAGTTGCAGAGATGCTGATGTCGGCAGAGGATCGGCCGACGGTGGTCACAGGTGAACAGGCAGGAACTGACGTCGGTTACCTGCGTGTCCAGAAAGCGATTTTTGAGGACAAAAGTGAGTGTTTGCATGATGAGTTTGAGTTGTAGACTAATTACTATTTTTAGAGCCCTTGTTTAAGTGGTTTAACTATTTGTTGGAAGTACATGCTCAAGTCTCCTAATTCTATATGAAGAATTAGATCTTCCTAGCTTTGTAGTTGAATTGTAGAAGAATTCATTGTGTGTGAAGAACAGTATAGAATTGAATCAATCCAGGTCTGTTGGAATTGGTTATTCTTGAGAGAGATAGCTCTTGAGGAATAGAGATCTATTGAGAGATCTATACATCTAGGAGAGGTGTGGAAGAACGAATTTTCTTCAATTGTATTCCTATTGTAAAGAGTTTATTAATACAAGTTTTCAGGGTGTTTTCTTGTATCTCTTGTTCTTGCTATTTATCATTCTAGTTACTTGTCTACCTGATTTAATTCTATGTTTATTGTTGTCACAATTGTAATCTATTGTTGGCTTGATCCCCCAACATAGAGATCATCCCATTTGATGAGGTATGGTGATAATTTGGCTTGGTATAGGGGATTCTAGTTCTGTTCCTGAGGTATAGGCATGAGGATGCAAAGATTCTTCTCTTGGAGCCATAGTCTATTCATATTTTTCTTGATCATGAGGATTTTTTGGCTAGGGATAAGATATATGATGTAAGGTTTATATATGGGTACCCTACATAGTACCAAACACTATATTGAATGGTTTATTTTGGTGGTGATGATGGTGGTAGGTAGTTTCTAGATGTAGACCTAATTAGTAAAGGTGGCTAGAGGGTACAAGTTCAAGGGGTTTCCCTAGGTGCACATGTAAGAGTAGTACTAGCCACAACATAGGATTAGGTGGTAATTTTATGGGATTAGTTATCTATAGCACATGATCAGATAGTTTTGATTATAGGTGAGAAGGATCAGGATAGAGCTACACTAGTCTTGGTTACCCAGGATCAAGACTACTTGAGATAGACTAGAAGAAGATCCACAACACCTTCAAGACCATCGAGCACTATCCCTATGTCATGGTATATAGCTACAGTGGAGGAGATAAACTACTATGAGGCCATAATCCTAAGATGTCATCCTTATGAGCCTTGATAGGGCAAGTATAGAGCTAGTTTGTTAGGTGGTGATAACATGGAAACACTATGTTATTGGGTTATTTTTATAGGTGGACAAGCAAAGACCTTAGGAGGATAGGTAGTAAGAGGTAGTGGTACCTAAATAGATAGTGGTACCCCAAGGGCATAGTTATGATATGGCTTATGAGAAATTATATTTTATTGTATATCATTTTGATATCGACTTATGAGTCGATATATCAAGATGTATATTTTGAGAGACATAGATGTATATTTTTGTATACATTATGATGTTATGGATGATATAATCATAATTTATAGATAGGATCCTCATTTATTGCTTATCATTCATGGTTTGTGATTTGATGTTTATGCTCATGATGTTGATTATATTTATGCTGATCATTGATGATGTTGTATTGATTATGCTTATGTTATGGATATGGATATTGATGTAGACTCACCTAGCTAGGCATGTGATGAGATGAAATTTCTTTTATTTTCATATGATATTGTTGAGATAATGGTGTTCATGCTAAAATGTAATGATTATATGCTTCCTTATTTATATTTAGACATGTGGTAAAAATGGTTTTTTACTTATTTTCTCATGGTTGTTATGATTGTGATATGATGATGGATATGTGATACTAATGAAAAAAAGAATATAATTAAGACATAAAATATGAGTAAATATATCAAGTAGTCATGAAAACATAAGAATAGGGTACAATGATTCTTCTTTGGCAAGGAATAATATAAACCAAAGTTGGATTGGCTTAAGCAACATAATCCCATCGAATGTTTCGCATTAGTGTTCATTAGTTGGTTAAAAAGATTTCTCGATCACATTATGTCTAGTGAGCTCAAAAATCCATTAATTATAGTGTATAAAGGAGAGATGGATGAAAATGAAACCTTTTTTTAGACTAGTATGCCTCTTTTGGATGTTACCAAAGAGTTAGTATAAACAATTCTATGTCATACAAAGTGTAGACTGATTGATGTGAGAAGTCTACTCATGAGAGTTGATTGCATCTTTAAAAATTATGGATTATAAAGGCTCATTTCAGCATTCAAAATTAATTTTATTTTACTCAATAATGGGTCCTTTTATCATTTTGTTGTGTGGGAGAGTTGGGGAACTTGATCGATGCGGGAAGCTTCCAATACAGTGTTATACTTTGACAAATTCTTTACTCAACCATCCTTCTAGGGAGTGGTCTAAATTTGTGTTCTTTATTTAATGTATTCTGATAGCTATCCTTTAAGGGAATAGTCCACCTTGTAGTAATTTTGATATATATCTAGTAGTTTTCCTTCAAGGGAGCAGTTTATGAATGTTAAGAATGACCCATAATTATTTTTGGTTATGAATTTACTTTTGATTTTGATTTTTCTTGACATAGACTTGATTATATAGGATAAAAGGTGGACCTTTATGAACACAAAACTAAAAGTACCATAAGGTTGATTAGGGTTAAAGAGGTTTAGGTGACAATGATCATAGGAATTTATCCTATAAAAGGGGTGGAAAGTATCATGTACCCAATGTTAAATATTAGGCTATAATTGTGATGGATAATCACATGATTCAGTTTTAATTAGTTTTCCCTAAAAAAGGGAGATAAATGTGGTTTGAAATCAAGGGATGAGCTTAAGTCAGACAAAAGGTGCATTTCATCCCTTTTAACAAAAGAAAGGGAAAAAATGTGAAGCATTAAGGGGCTCAAGTTCTGGGTTGCCTTCAAGAGAGGAAAATTGGTAAGCTTCTGATCCATACTTATGGGTTACAATATAAGGCCCAAGATAATTGAAAGTAAACTTGTCCCACTTTATTTTCTCCATATTGGTGACATGTTGATTTTCCTTTATGATGAGGTCTTTAATATTGAATTCTCTCACTCTAAGGTGTTTATTATAAGCACATTTGATTCACTCTTGATATACATGAAGATGGGTGAGGACAAATAAACAATGCTCATCAAGTATCTCAAGATAGGCTAAATGGTGATGATGATAATCATCTTTAGAAATGAGATCCTATAGAGATATGTTAAGCAAAGGAATTTGAAATTTGAGAGATAAAATAGCCTCTGGTCTAAATATAAGATATAATGAGGTAGTACCTATATGGTTAAGATGTTAGTATGATATGCCCATAAGGAAAAGGGGATGTGTAAATGTCAATCTTGACTAGAGGCATTGACCATTTTAGTTAGCAGGTTGTTGAGATTTTTGTTAGAGGCTTTTGCCTATCCATTAAATTGAGGATGATAGGGTGAGGATAAAATTAAATTGATGCAAAATTTGTTGCAAATACCTTGGGCTTATTTGTTTTTAAAAAATTTGCCATTGTTATTGATGATTTTGTGATGAACACTAAAATAATAGATGATGTGATGATTAATGAAGTCAAAAAAAATTTCATCCTTCGTTGAGACTAGAGGAATAGCCTCTACCCAATTTATAAAATACTCAGTCATAGTGATGATAGAATGGTGTCTCTATGAAGAATGGGGGTTAATTTCAATAATAAGTTCTAAACCCTATTGTGAGAAGGCCCAAAAATTAATGGATATGCGAAGACTATGACTAGGTGTATGATGAAAATTAACATGGTGTTGACACTTAACACACTTTTTTACATAATCACAACAATATTGGTTAAGGGTAGGCCAGTAAGAGCCAAGGTGAAGGATGTGCTTGGTCATAACAAGGCCACTAAAATGTCCCCCATAGATCTCATCATGTAGTTCTTTGATAGCATGAGAGTTTTCATGAATACATAGGCAACAAAAAAAGGAGACCATCAAAGATACATTTATAAATAACTCCCCCTAGTATGGTATAATGTGAAGTACTCTAGATAAACACTTTTTGAGAATTTCTAAAAATATCAGAAGGGATGATGGACACATTAAGATATTCAAAGTTCTGTTGATACTAAAGTTCAGGTTGGGTCTCCCCCACATTGAAGATGGTGGAAGAGTTAGTTTTGACATAAGAAGGATGGGTAAGTCTATGGATAATGATATATAGCTTAGAGTTAGAGGGTGAAGATGGGGTCTAAGATGCTAGGAAAGCCATGGTGTCAACAAAATTATTTGTAAATCATGAGGTTGATTAGATATGGTAGTGTGCAAATCATGTTAAGAGTTTGTTAAAAAATTTTAATACTATTAAAAAAATCATTATTACACTGGCAAGAGCCATTTATTTTATTGATCATAAGTTGGGGGTCACCAAATATATTGATTATTTTGAATCCCAAGGATAAGGAAGTTTGAAGGCCTATTATTAGGGCTTCATACTCATCCATATTGTTAGTACATTCAAAATATATCTTGAAAGATAAAAGAAGAGGTTCACTATGGAGGGGAATAAGGATGATACCAACTCCCCCACCATGCTGATACTTTGATATGTCAAAGAACATGGTCAGTTGATAGGTGAAGTATGCCTAAGAGAGGATCATGATGGACTCATCTAGAAACTCAAAAGGAGGAGGTTGGTTGTCTGATAATGGTGCTTTGACCAATTAGTCTATAATGGCTTGCCCTTTAATTGAAATATATTAAATAAAATCAAGGTCAAACTTAGCTAAAAACATGAACCACTTAGCCATATATTAGTTTAGGTATGGCTTGGAGTGCATATACTTGAGTGATTTGGTATTGGTTATGACATAGGTCTTATGGTTAAGAAGGTAGAAAATAAGTTTAGTAGCCACAAAGACTAAATATAATCAAAGTTTCTCGGTATGAGTGTGCCAAGTCTTGTATTCTATAAGTGTGTAGTTGATTTAGTAGATAGCTTGCTCTTTATGTTTTTCATCTTGATGAGCAAACATTACCCTTAAGCAGTGGTCTATGGTAGAGATATAAAGGTATAAATGTTGGTCATCCTTTGGATGTATGAGGATAGGTGGGGACAAAAGGTACTATTTTAGTGATTCAAAGGCCTTTTACAGTCATCATTTCACTTGAAAGATGTCCTTATTTAGAAGGTGGTGGAAGGGCTAGCATCAATGTGAGAGATGAGAGATAAAATGATGAATGGATTAGAGCTTCCAATGAAAATTGTGGAGTTGATTTAGGTTAATTTTAGGAAGCATGTTGAGGATTACTTTGATTTTGGAAAGATCAAATTTGATTCCCTAAAGGGAAATGATAAACTTAAGGATCTTTCCTAACAAGACCCAAAAAATGCACTTATTGGGGTTAAGAAAGACATGGTAATGGATGAGGTACTCAAAGATAATTTTGAGAATGCCCAAATGATCCTTACGATACTTGGATTTCCTAAGAATGTCATCCATGTAGTCTTTGATATTTTTTTTGATAAGGTCATAAAAGATGTAAGTCATAACACATTGGTAGGTTGCACCAACATTATTTAGACCAAAGGGCATGAATTTGTAGAATAAAGTCTCCCATGGGGTGATAAAGGTGGTTTTATGATAATCTTTGAGGAAAATCATGATCTAATTTTAACCTAATAATATATCCATGAGAGGCAACATCTCATAGCTAGTTATAAGATCAATTAGCTAGTTAATGTTTGGCAGAGGAAAGTTATCTTTTGGGTAAGCAAGGTTGAGGTCACAAATTTCCAAATAGATGCATAGTCCACCTATGGCTTTGGTGATAGGTATGCTATTTGAGACCTATTGGGGGTAATCAATGGGTTGAAAGAAATTGATGGATAATAGACATTGAAGCTTTTCTTTGATGATAAGGGATATGAGATGGTGCATTCATCAGCTTTTTTGTCTAACAGGTTTGGCATCATGGTTGGTTACTATATTGTGGGTAGAAATAGAGGGATCAATTCTTGGCATATCTATAAAACCAAGCAAATGTTATATTATGGTCTTGCAAGAAGGAGGGAAAATCTTGAAGTTCCTCAAAATTTAATGATTGGCCAATTTTTACAATATATGAGTTATCCATAGTGCCCAAGTTAATATCCATGGTGGATTCATTCAACATGGTTGAAGTCTTAAGAGGAAGATATTTGTGGATGAAATAATTTAGTGCATGAAGATAGGTGAGAATGTAATCATCGTCTTGACACTAAATGGTATTAATGGTAGGAGTCCTCTCCTATCATCTCAAGATGGGTCATAGGGATGGTTATAGTTTCCCCTTCCTTTTGATAAGTTACCAGTTTGAGGTTGATCATGTTGATGAAAAAAATCTAGGTGGGATGATGTCATCATCCACACACTCAAGTGGGGAAGAGGTTGGTGAAGAAGGGATGTCTTCCTCAATAATGGTGGTGGTAGGTGGTTTGGTTATCTTCATGGGTAAGATGAAGCTGAGGCCATGTTTCTCATGAGGCATTTTAGTCTCAATTGAAATCAACTTGTGTGCACTATGCTCATATTGACCAAGACTAAATCCCTTCAAAACACATCAATAGAGGTACATCTTGGCAATCTCTAGTTTATCTAGATAGGAGAAGCTAGAGGTGAATGGTTGAGGTAAAAAATAGGTGACATAAGCACTAAGGGGTTTATCAACTCCTTAATAGATGAAATGGGTTTGACAGTTTAAAGGCTAGAAAGGGATAATGGTTATAAGATTGGGGTCATAACTAGGTTGGTGGTCAAGTTTCCCATACTCTTTGGGAGTATGGAAAGCATCAAGGGTAAGGAGGTGATATTCCCCAAGTGAAAGACATTGGAATGTGGATTATAGGTGGTCTATGTTGGGGATTTGGTCTAAGTGGATTAATGAGCTAGTAGATGCCTCATTGGTCAAAGGATTTATGGCTTCATCCTTCATGTTTAAGGGCTTGTATTTGGATGATGAGGGTATGCTAGATGGAGGTATGAGGACATTTTTGGGTTGATAAGTCATGTTTCATGATGAAAAGGGATTTGGGTCAGCTTGTATAATGATAACCTAACCTTCATGCTCAAATTTAATGCAATTATGAAGGGTAGAGGGTACACAACCCATATAGTGGATCCAAGGTCATCCCAAAAAAAAATTATACTATAATTCACCTTCTACTACATAAAAGAGTTCAGGGAGTGTGTGAGGTCCTAAATAGATATGAAGTATAATAGTTCCTAAGGTAGTGGCCATGGTGTTGTTGAAGGATTAGAAGATGGTCAAGGATTTAGACATGACATTATTTGGTAGTTTAAGTTGATCATAGTCATGATAGGAGATGATATTAATAATTCCCCCCATCAATCATAACCCATTTGATGAGGGTTTGGTTGATGTAGGAAGTGATGACAAGATGGGGATCTAGGTCATCAGGGTGGATAAAAGGTATTTTTGAATCCTTGAAGGTGACAAGGTTAGAAATTTGGAGAGCACCAATAAAGGATGCCAGAGGTTTAGGTTATTCAAGCTATACCTTTATTGATTGTAATTCCTCTATCATTTCTTGGTGATGATAGGCTCATCTTTGCTAAGCTTTGGTGAAGTTGTTTGAGAGCTACTCTTCTAATTGATTTAGAGGGGGTAGATTGAGAGGTACATAAGATAGATACCTTGTGTTTGACCAAAGGTGAAGGTGCTTGAATTTGACTTGGTTTAGAGATGGAAGATGGTTATTTCCATAGAATGGACACTTTAGCCTTCCCCTTATCCTTTTATCTATCATGTGATCATGTGACCACATGGATAGTATGGAGAGAGGGAAGAGTTGGGGTAGGAGATTGGTTTGGTTTCTTGATCCAAAACTCAAAGGTTTTGGTTGAAATATAATTTAAGAACACAAAATAACAAAATCATATAATGCTCTCTCTAGGAAGAGATGTTTTATTGCTCACAAAATTGCATAAAATATATGCTTATCTTTGGGAAGAGATGTCTGATCCCCTTATTAGTCTACATCTATTTTTATAAATACTTTGAATGTAGGAGGTGGATGTGGAAGGTCACCAATCTCAAGGGAGATGAATTGGTTCAACTTCTATGATTTACAACAACATAGAATTCAAGAAATTATTATTTTTAAAACCTTTCTATTTTTAGATAACACTATTAAAATTAAAATTATAGGAACTTCCATTGGATTTTTAGGGTTAAAAAACCAAAAATCATAGATTATTTCTTATCATCACATTCTCCTTGTTCTTATCTTTCCAATGGTTTAAATGGTGAGTCAAACAGAGCTATGGTTTAAAAGTTATGGCTCCCAGAAGTTCTATCACCAATCAGGGTATAGTTGTCACTTGAAGTGTTGCTCAGACCATTCCTCCCTTCTTGAGAATCAATGGTCCCCATTTCATCAAGATTCATCATCAAGTGTGGTTTTTGTGTCTTTATTTGATTCTCTATGATCCACTCACCTTGGTGGTTAAGTTTTTCCCTTTTGACCACCTGGTAAAGTGGAACAGAGTGCCCTCTTATTGTCTTCATCTAGGTGTCCACAATCTAATCTTCCTTTACTAGAGAAAAACTCTATGGATCAAACTCATAAATGTCTAGTTGTTCTACTACAACTAAAGTGTCTAATAGAGGTGGATGATATGGTTTGAGGAGCTCCATGTTGAATATTAGATGTAGAACAAGGTAGGATAGCAAGTTTAACTCAAAAGAATTTTCTCTAACTTGTCTGATGATGGTGTAGGGACCATATCATAGAGGCTAATTTTTTCTATGTGGGCTTGCAATTCATTCCTTCTAAATCTGAAACCAAAATTTGTCTCTTATATCAAAATGGTGTGTAACCCTATGTTTTCCATGGTGTTTCTTATACTTATGATTCATCTTTTCCAAGATGTCATCAACTTGTTGCTAGATGTGTTGGATTTGTTCAATGAACTTTGTTGCTTTTAGTACCTCAAATCTCCCATGAGGTGTGTATTCCATGGTGGAGAATGGAATGGCTACATCAATTGGTGTTATGGGTTGGAACTTAAATCATACTTGGAATGGACTATGCTTGGTAGAGTTGTATAGGGCCTGATTGTATCCATGTTGTATGAAAAGAAGCCCCTCATTCCATATTCATGGGTTTTTGGAGTGAAACATCCAAAGCATGTGGACAATCAGGTGGTTCACCACTTCTATCTAACCATCAGTCTACGGATGGAAGGCTATGGACTTCATCAGCTTGGTATCCATCATTTTCAATATCGTATGAACCAGTAACAAGATCTCAATATTCTGTGGCCACTGATTATTTGAAAGAATCAAATTCATCAAGAAATCATCATTTGGTATGTATAATTTTGTTACTCAGAATTATGGGTCTTATGCCCCTTCATATATTTTTAATCAAGCTTAGGTTTCTCATGGAATAATCTCAATTAATAAAGATGCATATGGTTATGAGTTTTGCCCTTCATAAATCCAATATGACCAGTCTCAGCCTTGTCATGAGCTATATCAGTCTTATGCCTAGTCTTCCCAATATGTCATGTCTCATACTCAACCTAATCTCATTTCCACTTTCAAACAAGCACTGTTGGGATACAAAAATCATGTATTAGCTCTTGACAATAGAAGGGTATGCAACCAATAAATCCCTGATCATGCCATCCATCAAGTAAGAAATGTGATAGATCTAGTTAAAAGTGAATGGGCTCCCATTGAAAGAGAAAATTGGCAAAGGCTTATAGATGAGATGTTAGATGTCAGTGGTTTGATTGCATCTTTGGAAGAGAAGCTGATTATTCATGAGAGTCAGCCTTACCAAGTCTATCAACCTATATATCTACTGCCCTAAGTTTCATATCAAACATACACATCCCCTGCTCATGAGTTAAGTCTAGCCTGTCAAAGTCATTTCCCCAATCATGATGAGGAAAAATTTGAAATAGTAAGTCCAACATTTAAGGCAAATCTTGATAAATAAATTGAATTAACAAATCTTCAAAAAAGGTAATCTATGTTGGCAGTAAGGCAAGTAGAATCTAAACGCTCACTTTCCACTCACTTTATAGCCCTATATTTTCAAGGGAAAAGTTTTAAACACAAGGTCATGAGTTGGAAACAAACAATGGAGTCATGGGGCACAAGGGAAGAAGAGAAACGTTTTGCTCAAAACCATGAAGAGGTTGAGGCTATTCTTACTCATGATGATGATCAAGTAGAGGATCTTACATTTGAACACACCCCATCTACACCCCTTCAAAAGAGTTATCAAGCCACATCTAATATAGATGAAGTGATTGCCAAATGGAAACAGGAGAATAATTTGATTCTAGCTCAAGATTTATCTCCTCTTCCACATATGTACAACCAATAGTCTTCCACTTCATCTCTTTTCAAAGAGGAATATGATTTGGAAGAAGCAAGTGAGGAGGAGTGTGCTCAGCTCATGGATGGCCAAGGAGATTTCATAAGTGCTGAAGAGAAGGAGATCACCATAGGTGCACCTTTTGATGAATAAGAGGAAAAGACACAAGATTTTTCTTCTATCTCTGATGAGGAAGAGATAATTTCTAAAACTTTTCTCACTTTACAAGATGTTATTACAAAAGATGGACACTTCCTTAATCATGTTTTGAATGACTTGTTTGAAGTCATTGGGGCAAGTTACACTATTATTCAAGGAGGTTGTGAGCTAGCTGCAAGTGAAAAAGGCAACATTGAGACTCATATAAATATCCAAAATTGCTACAAAATGTCAAGATTGTTCTTTCAAGAGGTTGGTAAAATTGAAGAGGATATTTTTGAAGTAATCAAGGATGAGGATCATGAAATGGAACCTGAGCATGAGGCAGAAGGAGATAAGCCAAAAAATGATGTATGTCAAGAGACACAGGGTGGAGAGCCAACACACATTGATTTCTTGATGAGACACTATAGCATAAAGAACTAGCATTCAATAAGCTTTATATAACAAGAAGAGTATGTATATGTTGGGGACATGTTTGACTTTGATTCATTTGGATGCAAGCAAATTAAGGTGGCAAACAAGAAAAACAAGTCACCAGCACTTTATCCCATTCAATCACGTATTTGGCATCATAAGTTTCATTATCATAAAGGATACTTCAAAAATATTCCCTTCGATTCGAGAGGTAGGCAAATATACTCTGTTAGCTGTATCATAGTTAGATAGTTTCCCTTTCCTAGTTGATTTTTGTTTTACCATTTTGTTTTCCCATTCTTATTTCAAATAAGTGTTCTTTAAACATGTAATCGACAGCTCAGAGTTTGTAAAAAATTTCAAAATTTCTCAATACATTGAAAGTCTCCCAAATATTTAGAGATCCCTAAGGTACCTTGTGCTACCACTTACATAACGTGTCTATCCTGCTATCCCATGAAGATAGAGTAGGATTTGCTAACAGTTATTCAATTTTAATGCCATTTTGAGATTTGATGGGTCAATAAATACCTCCTAGCAAGAGTTAAAACTTACAAGTTTCTCAAACATTCTTACATCTGTGAGAAAATATCTTGCTACTTACACTTTTGGTTCCTAGTAAACTTGCTTTAGTGAAAGTGTTTCTATTTTGCAAAAGTTCATAACAATTATCACATAATAGATATAGAGATGGAGGGAACACATTCTTCACAACAAGGAGCTAGGATGTATGAATCCCTTGAGAATTTTCTTATGAGTAAGTCATATGCTTCAGCTCCCGCACAACCATAGAAGACCTATCCATGGACCAAAATTCCTAAAGTTAGTCAAGCAAGTGACCTAGCAAAGATAAAGATCATGCAGATGGAGTCATGGACCCAATCCTTCAAAGAGATGGTAGCAAAACTCTTAGAGAAGGGTCACATCAAATGTGTCTTCAGAGGGCCAAAGTGGGGCAATATGAGACATTTGCCATGAGGATATGGACTTCACAACTGGCACAATTCCTTGTCCCAACTATGCATCCATGCCCTGACTTGGTTAAACTATGCATAGACTTGCTCCATACACCCTCAAGCACCATTCAACAGGGTCCATTCATGGTGTAAATCACACCACAGGCTATCAAAGATATGTTATCCCTATATCATGATAAGATAGCTATGTTTCCCACTATTGCTAAAATTCAAAGAATGTGGGGAAACATCAATACTTAGTTGAGGTTCTTAAGATCCAAATTACAAATGGGCAATGATGACACTACTATGCCTACACTCCCTATAGTAAGAGCCTAGTTCACATAAGCTAGCCAAGATGCACTATCTATGATGGCTTTCATCTACGGCATGAAAGATGATATGGTAGTTTATGGAGAACAAATGGCTATCCTCTTCAGGCTGAAGATCATTAATAAAACTCAAGAGATAGGCTTGACTTTTCCAAACAAATTGCTTTCTCAATGGTGGAACAACTAACCCAATTCAAATTAAAAGGGGTTTTTAGGTACTCTTCTTATTTGTTTCACCTCATGCTATATCAAAACTCTAACCTCTTTGCCCAACATATACATCTTGATATGTATGACCCAAGTTTTGATCTTCAAAGGACCACTCCTATGTCTGTATGGACACATATTTTGTCAAAAACTAGTGATCATATGAATTCTAGGAATTATTAGTTACTCCTACTTTTTGTCACCTCAACCCCAAACCAGTTATGATTAGACTATTTCCAAGTGTTTTAAACTTTTTGGCCAGTTGCCCAATTTCGTGTGACTTCTATTTTGGATCCCACCATACAATTATAAGAGTCCATGGTTTTTGTGGGGAACCAATGTTGTTACCTAAGATTTTGACTCTTAGGCTAGCATTCTTAGAGGTAACTAGGTAGGTATCTACAGTAGATAATGAATATGGCTCTAGGAAGAGGATGAGGAAAATGTATGACCTCACATGGATGACAACCAGCATGGTATTAGAAGCTAGAGATGCTGAGATTATGCTACTTAGAAAGCTAGCCTTCTTGGGTTTCCTACTAGTCGAAGAAAAATGGGTATATGACCCAAATGGTTTCATAGCTTCCTAGATAAGGACTAATAGGGTTGTAACCAGAATTGCACATGAAGGCCACCCTTTTTGGGAAAATAGGAAAAATCCTAGAGAAGATACTCCTAGATTTTATGTTGAATTAACAGACTTGCCCGTTCCACAAAATAGACCCTGGGAAACATTCTATGTTAAGCACAGGGATTTTGATCCTAAAGTTAGAATGAATTCTGGCTTAAGAAGGGCATTAAAGAATAAATATTGGGATGCTGAGAAAATAGAAGCCTATTGGAAATATAGGCAAGAAATTTGTCAAACAACTCATTCTTTTGGGAACGTGGACACATATGAGAGATGGGAAGAACTATGGGATGAGTGTCATCTATCCCCTGTATCTAACCCTAACACAAGCAATTTGTTGATACAGGGTGTAGAGATAGAAGCTAGAGTAGGATCAAGCCAAGAGTCACAGGCCTCAGGGAAAACTATAGTTATAGTAACTGTATTAGTTTAGCCTCGATCTCTTAGCATCATGGAAAAACAAAAGATTGTGGTGCCTTCACCAAAAAAAGCTTCCCCATCAACATTGGTTATTGAAATTCCTAATTCTCCACAAGCATCACTAATGGCAGTAGTAGATGTGGAAGGAAAAGAAACACAGCTAGAAGAAGAGACACCCAAGAAGTGAAAGAGGGTGCAGTTTTAGTTTGATTCAGAAGAGGAGACAGACCCCCCATAATGCCAATTACAAAGTATTGTAATTGCTCCTCAGGTAAGTATTATTCCTCCTTCTCCTTCTCAATCTATTTTTTCTCCTGTTGGTATGATGATTCCATCTAGCCAAATGACATCCCTTGCCACCTTTATCCTTCCCATTTCTCACTTCGCCCTGTCTATCCCTACTCAAGCTTTAACGCTACCTCACTTTTCCCCTTTTATTCCCAAGAAACTTTCCCCTTAGATTTCCCATAGCCAATAATTGGCTATTCAATATGGTTTGCCATAAGGACATCCTTTTGTGGGTGGGCACATTGCCTCTCCTTCTACCTTCCAAACCCAAGCAAACATTGCTAGGAAGGTGAGGGAAGCCTGAAGAGAGAAAAAGAGGATCAAGGAGAATAAGGCCTTGACTACACCCCATCTACTGTCACAATTTGACCCAATTCAACAACTGACAGTGACTCATTTGTCAGCAAATGTAATCAAGCCAAGTGAGCAGATGTAGTTGGAAGACTACACGATGAATGCAGTGGCCATAGATATGTCCTTGTTCAGGCCACAAGACAAAATTGAGCTACTAATCAAATCAACTTCTACAGTTGTTGAAGACTACTTGAAAACATCAAGGATGCTATAGAAGATGGAGGCCAATTTAGCCAAAGAAAAGGCAAACTATAACAATTTGACCACAAAAATAAATAAAAAGGATAATGAAATAGAGAATCTCAATAAATAGTTGCAAAATACTATTTCTCTTCAGACTCACCGGGTAGTCCAGGCCTAAAATGATTCCTTAAAAGCAGAGCTAATGTAGGTAAAGGATGCAGTAATGACCCTAAGGTGAAAAAAGGCAGCATTTCAAGAAAAATGCAAGGAACCCCTATTGCAAGTTACTCAATTACAATAGAAGCTATTGTCTGAATAAAATAATACCATGGCTATACAAGCCCAATTTCGAGCTGAGCAATAGAGAGTAGCACAATTGACACTGGAGCTGGCCAATAGGCCAAAGAATGTCAGTGTTAATTCTAGTGAAGGAGCTATATGAATCCATGTGGAAGAGAATCTCTTCAGAGATTAGTCAGCTCAGGCCTTCTCTCACCTTGCTACTAAATGCACAAAAATTGTGTGAAAAGGTGGAGAATTTAGTTGCAAACACTCTGGCTACATTTTCTAGAAGAGTTTTATACTCTAAAACATTGTTGCAAAAGCTTTAAGATGCAATAGATGGAACGTTGTCAGTAGTAGGAATTGAAAATAGAATGGTCACTACTAAGTGAGTGAATGAGGTTCTCAATTGCAATTCCATAGCCATCAGTTGCAGAGAGCTTCTTGACATAATGAAAGAAGGAATCAGTGAAATGAAATAGCACATTGAAGACCTAGTACAATTAGGTCTTCCTTTTCTATTTCCTAATGATAACATGGTGCTAATGGTTGATGAAACTGAACCTTTGTTGTTGGCCAAATAGAATGATCAGATAGTTTTTTAGGATATAAGGGATGATTCATCAGTACCTAAAGTAGAAGTTGTCTTGGTTCCTGTTTCTCAGCTTGAATTCAAATTGAAGGCTACAATTCAGATTTTGCATAATTTTTCACACAAGGATATTATTAACCTTAATTTAGCCTTCAATAAATTGTAGAATAAAAAGGGGTTATCTGATGATGAGTGGTCTGCCTACCAAACAACATTGCTGAAGCTGTAATTTTGAAATTTTGATCTAGCAGGAGTTGTGGTTTCTTTTTTAGCAGGCTCAAAAGTCCTTGAGGTCGCCAATAACTATAGATTAAAAAATACTCTACATTCCATTCTAATTTTTAGTTGCACACTAAAAAATTTTGTCCCCACACATTTTGGTTCAAGATAACAAAGTTTTGAAATAGATATTGGGCTTGATGTTCTTTTACCTCATTTTTCTCTAAGTGTCGAAGTCAAGCAGAAGTTACCAAGTTTTATCGACCAAGGAACCTTTCAAAATTTCAATAAGGTTTTGGAACATGCCATGTGTCCCATAGCAACTTAGTGAAGTGTAACAAGTGTCAGCATTCACATCTTGTATGCATTTCAAAGGTTTCTTTCAATAAGCTAAGTATCAGGATCAAGTAGAAGGCACCAAGTGGCAATCGCAAAAGGTTTCAATTTTTCTTTTCTAAAAGTGATGGAAGATGCCACGTATCCTAGCTAAAGAGAGCAGAAGTCACCACGTGTCAACCTCTAAATTTTATTCATTTTGTTTCACTGATATAGTAAAGACTGTGGTGGGTCTCAGGTTTTGCTTCTGAAGCAAGCAAAAGCCGCCAAGTGTCACTGTCCATGTAAATATGAAATGAGTCCCAATTATTTCTACAATATAAATAGAATGATGTAGAGACCAGCATGTGTCACCTTCCATAGGTTTCTCAAAAGATGGCTAAAAGTAGCAGAGATTGCTACATATCCCTAGTTAAGTAAAGCAGAGATTGCCACGTGTCCTTTGTTGAGGCAAGTGGAAATCACCACCTATCCATATGACTTTTTTTTAAGTTGCTCAGATGAGAGATGCTATGGGTCTTATTTTCTATTAATTTGTTGAAGTTTTTAAGAATTGGATCGTGACAGGTGTCAAAGGCAGAACACTACTAAGCAAAGACATGAAAGAGTATAAGTTATGTAGAAAGTGCCGTGTGTCTTTAGTAAGTGTTGCAGAACATGCCAAGTGTCATTCTCCAATGTCTCCTAAGTAATAAGAAGGTTTTCAAGGAATTGGCCAAGTCTCCTCTTTCAATTAATAGAAGGGAGCATCCTGCGATTTGTTTCAGCCAATGAACTACTGGAAGATAGAGCATTTTAGAATCTAAGAAATATCTTCTGTTAGACACTTCCAGTTTGGTTAGATTTTAGTTGGGCCATTAGATTGGGAACATATAGACAATCTAGAGTGAATCTAAGGCTATAAATAGAGGTGCAGAGATCACTAGAAAGGATCACGAGGAATTAGAAAAAAAGGAGAATTCAGAGAGAAATTTTTGAGAGAATTATTGTCAAGAGTTTAGACTTTCTAGAGCTGTGATTAGGAATATCATTTGCCTTTATTCCATTTTCTTAAGTTGGAAATTTTATGTAACTATGCATGTTTCTGTGCCTCTTATGTGACTAGAGAATTAATGAGAAGATTGAATCATGTGCCTTTGTTGATATTTTCTATGTCATTGCAAAAGTAGTCTAGGTTATGTTGTCAAGAGTTTTAGACTTTCTAGAGCTGTGATTAAAAATATCATTTGCCTTGTTCCATTTTCTTGAGTTGGAAAGTTTATGTAATTTTGCATGTCTCTATGCCTCTTATGTGACTAGAGAATTTGAATAAGAATATTGAACCCTGTGCCTTTGTTGATATTTTTTATATCACTACAAAAGCAGTCTATGTTGTGAGCCTCTGTTTCTATTGTTTTCATCTTTTACATTGATCATGCACTTGTTTTCTCTTAAATGTAATTGAATCTTACATATAGTCTCACTGTACTTAGGATTAAGGTAAAATTACATTCAAGAACATCGCCATAGTTAGATTTTCTTTCTTGCATTTATGTTTATGTTAAAATTCCTATCCCTTTTCCCAGTATACACTTGATATAAAGAAGAGACCAGCTTTTTAAAAATTTGGAGGTTGTTTCAAGTCACAAGTCCCACACCTTGAAACTTCCCATTGTTGGTGTTAGAAACAAGTGCAATTTTAACCATCAACAATATCCATCATTTTCCATAGAGTGGACTAAAAGATACTCAAAAACTTGTTATCTCTATCTGAAACAATGGACTTGGGGAGACCAAAATAGAGCCATACATGACTAAAACATAGTTGAGTAGTCTCCTTAGTAGACATAGTTTTCTTACAAGCAATCATGATAGCCATTTTTGAAAAATGATCAACTACAACAAGAATACAATCCTTGCCATGTTTTGAACTAGGAAACCTTGAGAGAAAATCCATTGAGGCAGATTCCCAAGGCCTAATTAGTTTTAGAAATGGTGCGTATAATCCTTACTTCTTATTTTTTGGCTTGGATATCACACATGGGGTGTAATATTTGAGGTACCTTTCCACATCCTTCCACATATGGGGCTAGTAGAGGTGCTTTTGAAGAACTACCAATGTCTTTTTTACACCAAAGTGCCCAAATATCCTACTAAAATGTGCTTCCCATATCATCTTCTATTACTATGTAGCTAGAACATAGACATGCCCCATGTGATAGAGGACATTATCTTGAAAATATTGTCAGGATCTTGCTCCACCAATTAGAGCACATATGATTACTTCTTGTATAAACACAAAATTTAACCAGAATGAATAAGTAACTATAAATATGAAACAACACAGGAATATGAAAGACAATACATAATTATATTAATAATCACTCAGAAGAAAATACAATAAAGAAGATGCCACTTCTTCTTCCACCTCAAAGGTTCGCCACACCTCAAGATCTTCTTCCCTCTCTCTCTCGGTCCCAACAATCAACTCCAATATAGAATTGATGTTCACCTCCACCAGTCAGAAACAACGCTGCCAGTACACCAAGTACACAACCATACTCCAAGTAGATCTCCTACTCTCTGCTGCTACCTACAAATCACTAGACCTTACTCACCATTGTAGATCTCCAAAAGAAGCCATGCACACCTACTGACCAAAATCATACATACACAAAGAACCCTTCTGATTCTCCAAACCTACACCCACACTTGGTACTGTGGCACTAGGAGGAACACACCATTGCTCTCCTCTCTCTGAAGGAGCTTATTTGCTTTCTTACTCTCTAGCACACTTCTTTACAATACAGCCCATGTGTCTATATATAGATCTCATGCTTACAATAATTAGACTATCTTAATTACAATAATTAGACACGCAACTCAAGACTATAATTAGCCTTTAACATGCAAACTAACAGTCCAAAAATAGACTCTCTGAAATCAACATGCAAACTGCATGTTCACGCACAGGCTATCGACGTCAGCTCCTCCCTGACCGATGTCAACCGATTGGTAACCAATGTCGGTTGCTTCTTCACTGCTATCTAACTGACGTCGATTGATTAGACCGACATCGGTTGCCCTGTAACTCATTTTGTAACTCTCTGCAACCTCCGTAACCTCCATAACTCCTCTTGTTTGCATCTTAGTGAAGCTTTTAGCTCCACAACCTACCAAATATAAATTAGAGACACGTTTACCTTCTTTAAGTGCCTAATATGTATTAATAAAGGTAATATATACTTCATATAGAGCACACTAGGTGGTAGTCCCACATTTGCATAGATCAAAAACTATTATGAATGCAGTGATTGGTGAATGGATCAAAAATTATATGGTAGTATTTGAGCTCTCATTTTTGTGTTTGATTATCAGATCAAATTTCTATAGATATATGGCACACTTATACTACCTCTCATTTCATAGTTTTCTCTGTGTCTAGATGAATTCCAAATGTTTGTGGTCGGTGTGGATGACCATCTCTTTTCCCAAGATGTAATGTTTCTATTGTTTGCAAGCTTACATAATGGCATAGAGCTCCTTGTCATATTTTGGGTTTTTATTGACTATATGATATGTAATAAGATGGCCATGTTTCATGATGACAACTCTCATAGCATATTCAGATGAATCTGTAATCAACTCAAAAGGTTGATGTAAGTCTGGCAAGGCAATAATAGGAGCCAAATAGAATTTTTTTTCAAATTCTCAAATACTCTTTGTTATATTTTGACCCATTGAAATGTAGATTTAGCTCCTCCTTTTGTCACTTGGTTTAGTGGCCAAGTAGCATGTGAGAATCTAAGAATAAACCTATGATATAAATTTGCAAGACCCAAAAAACTATGAAGTTCTATGAGGGTCTTTGGTGTAGGCCATTTTTAAATAACCTTAATCTTCTTTGGGTCAACATGGATGCCTTCCTCATCTAAAATGTACCCCAAGTAGTGAATTATTTTCATCTAAAATGTGTACTTGTCAATATTTTCATACAACTTGTGCTTATGAAGAGTTTGAAGCACCTTACGGACTATTGCAAATGTTCCTCCCATGTTATACTGTAGATGAATATGTCATCTAGGTAGAGAACCATGAATGAGTTGGTTAAGGGTCATAGTATGTCATCCATCATCCTCATGAAGGTTACAGGTGTGTTAGTCAAGCCAAAAGGCATAACCAACCATTCAAAGAGCCCCTCCTTTGATTTGAATGCAATTTTCTAGAAATCAATGGGGTCGATAAGAATTTGGTGATAACTAGATTTGAGATAAATTTTGGTGAATAACTTTGCATACTAGAGTTGTTCCAATAGTTCATCAATCTTAGGGAGGGGTAGCAATTCTTCATAATGATTTTGTTCAAGGCTTGATAATCAATGGAAAGCCTCCATGTTCCATCCTTCTTTGGCACTAAGATAATTAGGGTTCCACAAGGTGAAGAGCTTTGCCTGATGTGATACTTTTGGATCAATTCTTGA
Organism: Torreya grandis; assembly: GCA_037957365.1. NCBI lineage: Eukaryota > Viridiplantae > Streptophyta > Pinopsida > Cupressales > Taxaceae > Torreya > Torreya grandis. The sequence continues at coordinate 3,464,057 of JARHVA010000022.1, forward strand.
ATCTACCTTTTTATCTCATCATTCTCCAAAACTAATCTATGATACATAGGTTTATTAGCTAAAGGTGATCTTATAACCAAATCAATAGAATGCTTTACATGATAGTGAAGTGGAACTCCTATGGGTGACTTACATAAGTCATCATATTATCCCATGATTTGACCCATCTACTTATATTATTGTGTTGATTATTTAGTCAAGGCTACAAAATTGGCCTTCTTAGATCTCATTGGGTTGACCACTATGAGAACAAATTGCTTTATATTTTCCACTAATTTATTACATTGCTTGGCACTAATGAGGGAGATAGATGTGGGAGGTTGTATCTTTGATACCCTATAACACCATGTTCTAAGAGTGAGGGTGATCCTTCAGGTTCTTGATTCATAGATGCCATGTCATTCATACATGAATGACTAACCAAAGAGTACATCACAGACATATAGATTGACCACATCAAACAAGAACTCATCTTGGAAAGGTTTTATTGCATATGAAAAAAGACACTGGTGGGTGACATGAAGGTCTCTCCCTGGGATTAATCATCTAATATTATATGGCTTTGGGAGAGGCTTCATAGATAGATTGATAATTTTCACAACATTAGAAGAGATTAAATTATTTTGACTCCCATTATCAAGAATAAAATGCAGGGGCTTACCTTTCACCCACAACTTAGAGTGAAACAACCTTTCCTTGTCATCTACCCTTTCCCCATGGGTTTGTGATGAAGCAATGATGGTATCGAGCTTAACATCTATAATCTCTTCTTCATCTTCAATTACAAAGTGTGTATGAGTCAAATTAGTAGATGTCAAGGATTGTAACTCAAAAATTAGGGACTTGATGGCTCAACATTTTTATTTGGAGTTAGTTTTAGTTTTTTGGTAATCACACCATTTCCAAATCTTCCCCTTCTAGGGATTCTTATCTTGGAAATCTTTTTTCTTTCAATTTTGGCCTCATGTTTGACATTATTTATCACTTTTCCATTTCGAAGGCTGACTCTTCATAGTCTTTCTTCCTTGTTTATACTCAATCTTCACCATGAACTTGTACACCTCACCGAGGGTTTCCAAATTGAATAGTTTCATTTTCCCCCATATACACCATTGTAGTCCACCATGATATTTGATAACATTATACTTATCACTTTCTTGGATGCCAAATCTCATAGAAAAAGAATGAAAAATGTCAGTGTAATCTTGAATAGACTATTCTTTACCTTGTCGAAGTTGTTACCACTATATATATAGATCATCATATGCTCCAATTGGGTAGTATTCTTCCTTTACAGCTTCCATAAAATCATCCTAGGTAGTTTCCACCTTAAGGCCAATGTCATATATACTAAACCTTTTCTTGTTCACTTCTCACCAATTTTTGATGGGCAATGATGCTTTCAAAAGAGCAAAAGTGATCTCTCCATTGGTGAATTTATTTACAAAAAAATAGGAAGATAATTGATCCAACTATTTTTTTACTTCATGAAGATTTATTTTGACTTCAAATGTAAGGATATAAAAATTCACCTAAACCTTAAAGGGTGTTGGAGCACTGAAAGGACATTCCATGGATAAGGAGCTAGAGGGTACATATGAGGAGCTAGAATTTCCCATCAAGATTTATTAGAAAATTTGGGTAAATTGTTGTTGCATCTATGCTTACTACCACTAGAGGTGTTTATTCACCATTTATTCTAAGGTATCATATGTCTCAATGTTGTCCACCATTTGAGGTCATTTAGAGTGAACAGGTGGATACTCTATTGGATATATTATTTTCCACCCAAGCTTCCTATAGTCTAACCTCATCCTCAGGATCATACACTCTTAAGATGAAATACTTTGATACCACTGATCCAAAACTTAGGTTTTTATTGAAATATTATTTAAGAATGCAAAATAATACAATAATATAATTCTATCTCTAGAAAGAGATGTTTTATTACTCACAAAATTGTAAAAAAACATATGCTTGTCTCTAGGAAGAGAAGTCTGATCCCCTTCTTGGGCTACATATATTTTTATACATACTTTGAAGGTAGGAGGAGGATTTTGAAGGTCATCAATCTTGAGAGAGATCAAGTGGTTTGACTTTTACAATTTACAACATAGAACTTGAGAAATTACTATTTATGGAAACTTTCTATTTGTAAATAACATTATTAAAATTAAAATTATAGGCACTTCCATTGGGTTTTTTTGGGGTAAAAACCATAAAATATAGATAATTTCATATCATTACATTATCCTTGTTCTTAAATTTCAAATTATTAAAATGGGGAGTCAAATGGAGCCATGGTTCAAAAGTTTTGGCTCCCTGAAGTTCTGCCACTAATTGGGGTAGAATTGTCACCTGAAGTGTCACCTAAATTGTCACTTGAAGTGTTGACCATATCATTCCTACCTCCTTGAGAATCAATGGTCCCCATTGCATCAATATTTTTTATTAGGTGTGGTATTTGTGTCTTGATTTGATTCTCTATGGGCCACTCACCTTAGCGACTAAGCTTGCCCATTTTGACCACTCAATAAAGTCGAATAGAGTGCCATCTTGTTGTCTTCATCTAAGTGTCCACAATTTAATCTTCCTCTACTAGAGAAAAAATCTATGGATCAAGCTCATCAATGTCTATTTGTTCTACTATGACTAAATTTTCCAGTAAAGGTGGATGATATGGTTTGAAGAGCTCTATGTTGAATATTGGATGTAGACCAAGGTAGGTTGGCAAGTTCAACTCAAAAGCATTTTATCTAACTTATTTAATGATGGTGTAGGGACCATATCACAGAGGCTGAATTTTTTTATGGGCCTATGATTAATTCTTTTTGAATATGCAACCAAACCTTGTCACCTACATGAAAATGGTGTGCAACCCTATATTTGTCATGGTGTTTCTTATACTTTTGATTCATCTTGTCCAAGATGTCATGAACCTACTAGTGGATGTGTTATATTTTTTCAATGAACCTTGTTGCTTTTGCTTCCTCGAATATCTAATGAAGTGTGTATTCCATGGTGGACAATGGAATGGATACATCAATTAGTGCCATGGGTTGGAACCTAAAGCATAATTAGAATGGACTGTGCTTGGTGGAGCTATGTCAGGCTTAATTGTATCCATATGTGAAAAGAAGCCCCTCATCCCATGAATGTGGATAATTAGGTAGTTCACCACTTCTATTTGTGCATCAATCTATGGATGGAAGGCTATGGACTTCATCAGTTTGGTATCCATCATTTTTCATAAAGTAGACTAAAAGATACTTGGGAACCTGCTATCTCTATCTAAAATTATGGACTTAGGGAATCTAAAATGGAGCCATACATGACTAAAATACAATTAAGTAGTTTCTTCAATAGACATAATTTTCTTAAAGGCAATCATGATATCCATTTTTTTTAAATGATCAACTACAACAAGAATCTAGTACTTTCCATGTTTTGAAGTGGGAAAACTTGAGAGAAAATCCATTGAGATAGATTCCCAAGGTGAGGTTGGTTCTAGAAATGGTGTGTACAATCCTTACTTCTTATTTGTTATCTTGGATATTACATATGGGGTGTATTATTTGAGGTAATTTTCCACATCCTTCCATATATTGGGCTAGTAAAAGTTCTTTTAAAGAATTGCCAATGTCTTTCCTACACCAAAGTGCCCAACTATCCTACTAAAATGTGCTTCCCATATCATCTTTTGTTGCTTTACAGCTAGAACATAGACATGCCACATGGGATAGAGGACATTATCTTAAAAATAGAAATAAAATACATGTTTACCATATCGAAGTGCCTAATATGTATTAGTAAAGGTAGGATTTGCTTCATACAGAGTACCCTAAGTGGAAATCTCATGTCCACATGGATCAAGAACTATTGTGAGTGAAAAAATTGGTGGATAGCTCAAAAAATCTACTATAGTATTTGAGCTCCCATTTTTATGTTTGATTATCATATGGAATTACTATAGATATGTTGCCCACTTCTGGTGCCTCTCATTTAGTATTTTTCTCTACATCTGGATGAATTCCATTAGTCAATAGTCAGTATGGATGACCATCTCTTTCCCCAAGATGTAGTGTTTCCATTATTTATAGGCTTGCATAATGGCATAAATATCCTTGTCATATGTTGGGTATTTCATCATTGTATCATTTAAAGTTTCACTATGATATGCAATAGGATAGCCATGTTGCATGATGATAGATCCCATGGCATATTTAGATGCATCTATCATCAAATCAAAAGGTTGATGCAAGTCTAGAAAGGCAAGAATAGGAGCTGAATAGAGTATATTTTTCAGATTTTTAAATGATCTTTATTTTATTTCACCTCACTAAAATGTAACTTTAGCTCTTCCTTTAGTCAATTGGTTTAGTATCCAAGCAACATGTGAGAATCTTAGAACAAAACTATGATAAAAATTAGCAAGACCCAAGAAACTATGAAGTTATGTGAGGTTCCTTGGTGCACACCATTATTGAATAGCCAAAATCTTCTCTGGGTTCATATGGATGCCTTCTTCATACACAGTGTACCCTAGGTACTAAATTAATTTCATCTTGAATGTGCACTTGTCAAGATTTGCATACAACTTGTGCTTTTAAAGAGTTTGAAGCACCTTACAGACATGTTCCAAATGTTCCTCCTATGTTCTATTGTAGATGAGTATGTCATCTAGTTAGAAAACCATGAATGAGTTAGTGAAGGGTCACAAGATGTCATCCATCATCCTCATGAAGGTTATAAGTGTGTTAGTCAAGACAAAAGGCATATCCAACTATTCTAAGATCCCCTTCTTTGATTTGAATGTAATCTTTTAGATGTCACTGGGGTTGATAAGAATTTGGTGATAACCAAATTTGAGATAAATTTTGGTGAAGAACTTTGCACCATGGAGTTGGTCCATCAGGGCATCAATCTTAGGGAGGGGGTAGTGATTATTCATAGTGATTTTGTCTAGGGCTTGATAGTGAATACAAAGCCTCCATGTTCCATCCTTATTTGGCACCAGGATAATTTGGATTCTATAGGGTGAAGATCTTGTCCTGATGTGAGCCTTTTGGATCAATTTTTAAATCTATCTTTTTATCTCATCATTCTCTAGAACTGATCTATGATACACAAGGTTGTTAGGCAAAGTTGATGCTAGAACCAAATTGATATAATGTTTTACCTTAAAGTGAAGTGTAACTCCCATGGGTTACTTAAATAATTCATCATATTCTTCCATGATTTGACCCATATGCTTCTATTATTGTGTTAATTGTGTAGTCAAGGCTACATTATCATCCTTCTTAGATCTTTGTGGCTTTACCACCATGAGAATGAACTACTTTATCTTCTTAACTAACCTCTTACATTGCTTGGCACTAATTAGGGAGACAGATGTGGGAGGTGATACCTTTGATACCTTGTAGTGTTACATTCCAAGAGTGAGGGTGATCCTTTGATTTATTGATTCATTGATGCCATGCCATTCATACATGAATGGATGACCAAGGAGTATATCATAGACATCTAAATTGATCACATTATACAAGACCTCATTTTGGAAAGGTTTTATTGCATATGAAAGAAGAAACTAGTGGGTGACATGGAGGTCTCTCCCTGTGCTCAACCATCTAATATTATATGGATTTGGGTGAGGCTTCATGGATAGATTCAAAATTTTCACAACATTAGAATAGATTAAATTATTTTGATTCCCATTATTAGTAAAAAAATGCAAGGGCTTACCTTTCACCCACAACTTAGAGTGAAACAATCTTTCTTTATCATCTAGCCTTTCCCCATAAGTCTATGATGAAGTAATGATGGTATCAGGCTCATGATCTACAATCTCATCTTCATCCTCTTCAACTGTAGGGTGTGTATGAGGTAGAGCAGTAGATGTCAAGGATTGTGACTCAAAAATTAGGGACTTGATGACTCAACATTTTTCTTTAGAGTGAGTTCTTATTTTGTGGTAATCACACCATTTCCTAATCTTCCCATTCTAGGACTTCTTATCTTGTAACTCCTTTTGCTTCTAATTTTGGCCTTATGTTTGACCTTCTTTGTCACTTTTCTATTTCAAAGGCCAACTCTTCGTATTCTTTATTCCATGCTTCTTTTCAATCTTCACCATGAACTTGTACGCCTCACTGAGGGTTTCCAAATTGAAGAGTTCCATTTCCCCTCGTATATACCATTATATTCCACTAAGATATTTGAGAATCTTGTGCTTCTCACTTTCTTGGATGCCCAATCTCATAGACATAGAATTAAAAATGTTAATGTAATCTTGAATAGACTATTCCTTACCTTGGTAAAGTTTTTGCCACTGTATATACAAATCATCATATGCTCCAATGGGGTAGTATTCTTCCTTTATAGCTTTCATGAAATCATCCCAAGTAGGTTCTACCTTTTGGCAAATGTCATTCTTACTAAGCCTCTTTTTGTACACTTTCCAGCAATTTTTTATGGGTAATGATGCTTTCAAAAGAGCAAAAGTGATCTTCTCTCCATTGGTGATTTTATTTACAAAAAAATATTAAGATAATTGATCCAACCAATTTTATACTGCATTAGCATTGAATTTGCCTTCAAACCTATGGATATCAAAATTCACCTAGACCTTGAAGGGTGTTGGAGTGCTAAAAGGATGTTCCATGGATAACGAGCTAGAGGGTGTAGATGACGAGCCAAAATTTCTCATCAAGATTTGTTGGAGAATATGGGAAAATTATTAGGGAATATGCACTTGTTTCCACTAGAGGGATTCATTTACCATTTCCTTGAAGGGATCAAATGTCTCAGTGTTGTTCACTATTTTAGGTCATTTAGAATAAATAGGTGTATAATATATTGAATCTATTATTTTCCACCCAAGATTCATATAGTCTGACCTCATCCTTGGGATCCTAAACTCTTAAGACAAATTGATTTGATACCAGTGATCCAAAACTTAGAGATTTTGGTTGAAATTTAATTCAAGAACACTAAATAACACAATCATATAATGCTATCTTTGGGAAGAGATGTTTTATTGCTCACAAAATTATAAAAAAACATATGTTTATCTATAAAAAGGGATGTTTGATCCCCTTCTTGGGCTAAAATTATTTTTACACATACTTTTAAGGTAGAAAGAGGATGTGGAAGGTCACAAATCTCAAGGGAGATGAAGTGGTTGGACTTCCATGATTTACAACAACACATAATTTGAGAAATTATTATTTTTAGAAAATTTTTATTTTTAGATAACACTATAATAATTGAAATTATGAACACTTCAATTGGATTTTTGAGGGTCAAAAACCATTAAGCATAGATCATAACATCTCATCTCATTTTATTCATTCTTAGCTTTTCAATGGTTCAAAAGGGGAGTCAAATAGAGCTATGGTTCAAAAGTTATGGCTCCCATAAGTTTTACCACTAATTGGGGTAGAACAGTCACCCAAATTGACTCCTAAAGTGTCACTTGAATTATCACCTAAAGTGTTACCCAGATCATTCCTCCTTCTTTAAGAATTAATGGTCCCCATTACATCAAGATTTGTCATCAGGTGTAGTAGTTGTGTCTTGATTTGATTCTTTGTGAGCCACTCACCTGGTGGATAAGCTTGCCCCTATTGACCACCCAATAAAATGGAATAGAGAACCCTCTTGTTGTCCTCATTCAAGTATCTACAATTTAATTTTCCTCTGCTAGAGAAAAACTCTATGGAGTAAGCTCATTAATGTCCACTTATTCTTCTAAAATTAAATTGTCTAATAGAGGTGGATGATATGGTTTGAGGAGCTCCATGTTGAATATTAGATGCAGATCAAGGAAGGTTAGCATGTTTAACTCAAAAGCATTTTCTCCAACTTGTTTGATGATGGTGTAGGGATCATATCACAGAGGCTAAATTTTTTTATGTGGGCTTGTGAGTCATTCCTTTTGAATCTACAACCAAATCTTATCACCTACAAAAAAATTATGTGCAACCCTATGTTTGTCATGGTGTTACTTATACTTCTGATTCATATTTTCCAAGATGTCATGAACCTACTACTAGATGTGTTGGATTAGTTCAATGAACTTTGTTGTTTTTGTTGCCTCAAATCTCCCATGAGGTGTGTACTCCATGGTGAATAATGGAATGGCTACATCAATTGATGTCATGGGTTAGAACCTAAAGCATAATTGGAATGGATTATGCTTGGTGGAGCTATACAGGGCTCAATTATATCTATGTTGTATGAAAAGAAGCCCCTCATCCCATGTGCAAAGATGTTTGGAGTGATACATTTGAATTATGTGGATAATTAGGGGTTTCACTACTTCTATCTGACCATCAATCTATGGATGGAAGGTTGTGGACTTCATTAGCTTGGTATCCATTATTTTACACAAAGTGGAGCAAAAGATACTTAGGAACTTGCTATCTCTATTTGAAGCAATGGACTTGGGGAGACCAAAATGGAATCATACATGGCTAAGATATAGTTGAGTAGTTTATTTAGCAGATAGTTTTCTTACAAGAAATCATGATATCCATTTTTGAAAAATGATCTACTACAACAATAATATAGTCCTTACCATGTTTTTAAGTGGGCAAATCAGAGAGAAAATCCATTAAGAAAGATTCCCAAGTCCTGGTTGGTTCTAGAAATGGTGTGTACAATCCTTGATTCTTATTTGTTGGCTTGGATATCACACATGGGTTGCAAGATTTGAGGTACCTTTCCACATCTTTCTTCATATGGGGCTAGTATAAGTGATTTTGAAGAACTAACAATGTCTTCTCTACACCAAAGTGCCTAGCTTTCTTGGTAAAATGTGCTTCCCATATGATCTTCTATTAATCTACAACTAGAACACAGATGTGCCCCATGTGATAGAGGAAACTATCTTACAAATAAAAATTAGAGACATGTTTACCTTTTAAAAGTGACTGATATGTATTAATAAAGTTAGTATCTACTTCATATAGAGCACCGTCAGTGGTAGTCTCATGTTCGTACAGATCAAGAACTATTTTGAGTACATCCACTAGAGGATAACTTAGATAATCTATGGAAATATTTGAACTCCCCTTGTTGTGTTTGATTATCAAAAGGAATTACTGCAAATATGTGGTCTAATTTTTGTGCCTCCCATTTCATAGTTTGTTTTTTTTCTAGATGAATTCCAATAGTCTATGGTTATGTGGATGACCATCTCTTTCCCCAAGATGTAGTCTTTCAATTGTTTATAGGCTTGCATAATGGCATAGATATCCTTGTCATATGTTGGGTATTTCTTGACTGTATCATTGAAATTTTCACTATGATATGCAAAAAAATGGCCAACTTGCATGATGGCAGATCCCATTGCATATTCAGAGGTATCTATCATCAACTTGAATGGTTGATGCAAATCTAGCAATGTAAGAACAAGAGCTAAATAGAGTTTATTTTTCAAATTCTCAAATGCTCTTTGTTGTATTTTACTCCACTAAAATACAACTTTAGCTCCTCATTTAGTCACTTGGTTTAGTGTCCAAGTAACATTTGAGAGTCTAAGAACAAATCTACGATAAAAATTTGTAAGATCCAAGAAATTGTAATGTTCTATGAGGGTACTTAGTGTAGGCCATTCTTAAATAACCCAAATATTCTCTGGGTCAACATGGACCCCTTATTCATCCACAATGTACCTTAGGTACTAAATTTTTTTCATCCTAATTTTTTTATCAAGATTTACATACAACTTGCACTTTTAAAGAGTTTAAAGTACTTTACAGACATGTTGCAGATGTTCCGCCCATGTTCTATTGTAGATGAGTATGTCATCTAGGTAAACAAACATGAATGAGTTGGTGAAGGGTCCCAATATGCCATCCATCATCCTCATGAAGGTTTCAAGTGCATTATTTAAGCCTAAAGGCATAACCAACCATTCAAAGAGCCCATCCTCAGATTTGAATGTAGTCTTTTAGACATTAGTGAAGTCAATAAGGTTTTGTGATAGCCATATTTGAGATCAATTTTGGTGAATAACTTCACACCATAGAGTTGGTCTAATAGGTCATCAATCCTAGGGAAGGGGTAGTGATTCTTCATAGTGATTTAGTTTAGGGCTCAATAATCAATGCAAAGCCTCCATGTTCTATCCTTCTTTTGTGCCAAGATAATTGGGCTTCCATAAGGTGAAGAGTTTGGCTTGATGTGACCATTTTGGATTAATTTTTGAATCTATCTTTTTATCTCAACATTCTCTAGAAATGATTTGTGATACACAAGGAAGTTAGGTAAAGGTGATCTTGGAACCAAATAGATAGAATGTTTTAACTGATAGTGAAGTGGAAATATTATGGGTGACTTGAATAAGTCATCACATTATCCCATGATTTGACCTATCTTCTTTTATTGTTGTGTTGATTATGTAATCAGGGTTGTAACATCAACCTTCTTGGATCTCTATGGCTTGACCACCATGAGAATGAATTGATTTTCCATCTCCACTAATCTCTTATATTGTTTGACACTAATCAAAGAGACATATGTTGGAGGTGGTACCTCTAGTACCATATATCACTATGTTCCAAGAGTGAGGGTGACCCTTCAAGTTCTTGATTAATAGATTCCATGTCATTCATACATGAATAACTAACCAAGGATTACATCATAGAAATCTAGATTAACCACATAACACAAGACATCGTGTTGGAAAGGTTTTATTGCATATGAAAGAAGACATTGATGGGTGACACAGAGGTCACTCCTTGGGCTCAACCATCCAATACTATATGGCTTTGGATGAGGTTTCATGGTTAGATTCAGACTTTTCACAACATTAGTAGAGATTAAATTATTTTGACTCCCACTATCAATAATAAAAAGTAGGGTCTTACCTTCACCCATAACTTAGAGTGAAACAACCTTTCCTTATCATCTATCCTTTCCCCATAAGTAGATGATGAAGCAATGACGATATTAAGCTCAACATCTACAATCTCTTCTTTATCCTCTTCAATTTTAGGGTGTGTATGAGGTAGAGTAGTAGATGTCAAGAATTTTGACTTAGAAAGTAGGGACTTGATGGCTCAACATTCTTTTTTGAAGTGAGTTCCAATTTTGTGGTAATCACACCATTTCCTAGTTTTCCCATTCTTAGGATTCTTCTCTTGAAACTCTTTTTACTTCCAATTTTGGCCATGTGTTTGACCTTCATTGTCACTTTTCCATTTTAAAGGCTGACTTGTTGTATTCTTTCTTCCATGCTTCTACCAAATCTTTACCACAAACTTGTATGCCTCACCAAGGGTTTAAAAATTGAAGAGTTTCATTTCCACCCATATATACCATTATAGTCCACCATGATATTTGAGAACTTTATGCTTCTCACTTTCTTGGATGCCTAATCTCACAAACAAATAATAAAAAATGTCAGTGTAAGCTTGAAGAGACTATTCCTTACCTTACTGAAGTTGTTACCCTTATATATACAGATCATCATATTTCTAATGGGGTAGTATTCTTCCTTTATAGTATCCATGAAAACATCTTAGGTAGTTTCTACCTCAAGGCCCATGTCATCCATACTGAACCTCTTCTTGTAAACTTCCCACTAATTTTTGATGGGTAATGATGCTTTCAAAAGAGTAAAAGTGATCTTCTCTCCATTAGTGAATTTATTTATAGAAAAATATGAAGACAATTGATCCAAATAATTTTTTAATACATCAGCGTTAATTTTGCCTTCAAATGTAGGAATATCAAAATTCACCTAAACCTTGAAGGGTGTTAGAGTGCTAAAAGGATGTTCCATGGATAAGGAGCCAAAGGATGCAGATAAGGAGCCAAAATTTCCCATTGAGATTTATTGGAGAATTTGGGTGAATTGTTGGAACATCTACGCTTGCTACATTTAAGGGATTCATTCACCATTTCTTTGATGGGATCAGATGTCTCAATTTTATCCACCATCTGAGGTCATTTAGAGTGAACAGGTGGATAGTCCATTAGATCTATTATTTTCCATGCAAGCTTCTTGTAGTTTGACCTCATCCTCAGGCTCATACACTCTTAAGGCAAACTACTTTGATACCACTAATCCAAAAATAAGAGGTTTTGGTTGAAATATAATTCAAGAACATAAAATAACATAATCATATAATGCTATATTTGGGAAGAGATGTTTTATTTCTTAGAAAATTGTAGAAAATATATGTTTATCTCTAGGAAGATATTTTTTATCCCCTTCTCAAGCTACATCTAATTTTATACATACTTTGAATGTATGAGGAGGATTTATAAGGTCACTAATCTCAATTAAGATGAAGTGGTTCAACTTCCATGATTTAAAACAATGCATGATTCAAGAAATTACTATTTTAAGAAACTTTCTATTTTGGGAAACACTTTTAAAATTGAAATTGTGGGTACTTTCACTAGGTTTTATAGTGTCAAAAACCACCAAGCATATATCATGACATCTCATCATGTTCTCCTCATTCTTAGCTTTATAATGGTTTAAATAGGGTTCAAACAGAGCTATGGTTCAAAAGTTGTGGCTCATAGAAGTTTTACCAACAATTGATGTAGAATCATCACTTGAATTATCACCTGAAGTGTCACTTGAATTATCACCTAAAGTGTTTCCAAACTCATTCCTCCCTCTTTGAGAAGAAATGATACCCATTACATCAAGATTCATCATCAGGTATGATAGTTGTGTCTTCATTTGATTCTCTATGAGCTACTCACCTTGGTGGCTAAATTTTCCCCTTTTGACCACTTGGTAAAGTGGAATAGAGTTTCCTCTTGTTGTCTTCATCCAGGTGTCCATAATATAATCTTCCTACATTGGATAAAAACTCTATGGATCAAGCTCATCAATGTCTAGTTGTTTTACTATGATTGAAGTGTCCAATAGAGGTGGATGATATGGTTTGAGGAGCTCCACATTGAATATTAGATGTAGACCAAGGTACGTTGGTTGGTTTAACTCAAAAGCATTTTCTCCAACTTGTCTAATGATAGTATAAGGAACATATCTTAGAGGTAAAATTTTTTTGTGTGGGCCTATGAGTTATTCCTTTTAAATCTAAAACCAAACCTTGTCACCTATAGCAAAATGGTATGCAACCTTATGTTTGTCATGATGTTGTTTATACTTCTGATTCATCTTTTCCAAGATGTCATGAACCTACTGATGGATGTGATGGATTTGTCAAATGAAATTTTTTACTTTCACCACCTCAAATCTCCTATGAGGTGTGTATTCTATGGTGGAGAATGGAATGGCTACATCAATTGGTGCCATGGGTTAGAACCTGAAGCATATTTGGAATAGACTATGCTTGGTAGAGCTATGTAGGGCCTAATTGTATCCATGTTTTATGAAAATAAGCCCCTCATCCCATGTGTATAGATGTTTGGATTGATACATATAAATCATGTGGAAAATCAGGTAGTTTAACACTTCTATCTGACCATCTGTCTGTGGATGGAAGGTTGTGAAATTCATCAACTTGGTATCCATCATTTTCCACATTATGGACTAAAAATAATTAGTAACTTGCTATCTCTATATAAAATAATGGTCTTAGGGAGACCAAAATAGAGCCATACATGACTAAAATATAGTTGAGTAGTTTCCTCAATAGACATAGTTTTCTTACAAGTAATCATGATAGCCATTTTTGAAAAATGATCAACTACAATAAGAATACAGTCCTTGACATGTTTTGAAGTGGGTAAACTTGAGAGAAAATCCATTGAGATAGATTCTCAAGGCTTGGTTGGTTCTGGCAATGGTGTGTACAATCCTTGCTTCTTATTTTCTAGCTTGGATATTACACATGGGGTGAAATATTTTAGGTACCTTTCCACATTCTTTCACATATGGGGCTAGTAGAAGTGCTTTTGAAGAATTTAAAATTCCTTATCTACCCCAAAGTACCCAGTTATCCTATTGAAATGTTCTTCCCATATCATCTCTATTGCTCTACATCTAGAACATAGATGTGCCCCATGTGATAAAGGACATTATCTTACAAATAGATATTAGAGACATGTTTACCATCTCAAAGTTACTAATATATATTATCAAAGGTAGGATCTACTTCATATACATCACCTTAGGTGATAGTCTTATGTCTGCATAGATCAAGAACTATTATGAGTGTAGCAATTGGTGGACAACTCAAATAATCTATAGTAGTATTTAAACTCCTCTTTTTGTGTTTGATTATCAGATGGAATTATTGAAAATATGTCACCCATTTTTTGTGATTCTCATTTCATAATTTACTCTTCATCTGGATGAATTCCAATGGTTTGTGGTCAGTGTGGATGATCATTTCTTTCCCCAAGATGTAGTATTTCTATTGCTTACAAGATTAAACAATGACATAGATTTCCTTGTCATATGTTAGGTATTTCCTAATTGTATCACTAAAATTTTCACTATGACATGTAAAACGATGGCTATGTTGCATGATGATAGCTCCCATGGCATATTTAGATGCATCTGTCTTCAACTCAAAAGATCGTACAAGTCTAGCAAGGAAAGAACATGAAATGAATATAGTCTATTTTTCAAAGTATCTTTATTATATTTTCCCCCACTGAAATGGATCTTTAGATCCTCCTTTAATCACTTGGTTTAGTGGATAAGAAACATGTGAGAATCCAAGAACAAACCTATAATAGTAATTTATAAGACCCAAGAAACTATGAATTTATGTGAGGATCCTTGGTGTAGGCCATTAATTAATAACCTAAATCTTCTCTAGGTCAACACGGACCCCTTCCTCATCCACAATGTACCCCTGGTACTAAATTATTTTCATCTTGAATGTGCACTTGTCAATATTTGCATACAACTTGTGCTTCTGAAGAGTTTGAAGCACCTTATGGACATGTTGTGGATGTTCCTCCCATGTTTTATTGTAGATAAGTATGTCATCTAGGTAGGTAACCATGAATGACTTGGTGAAGGGTCATAGGATGTCATCCATCATCCTCATGAAGGTTACAAGTGTGTTAGTCAATCCAAAAGGCATAACAGACCATTAAAAGAGCCCCTCCTTGGATTTAAATGCAAGATTATAGATGTTAGTGGGGTTGATATGAATTTGGTGATAGCTAGATTTGAGATCAATTTTGGTGAAGAACTTTGCATCATGAAGTTGGTATAATAGGTCCTAAAACTTGGGGAACGGGTAGTGATTCTTCATAGTGATTTTGTTCAGGGATTGATAGTCAATTCAAAGCTTCCATGTTCCATCCTTCTTTTTCACCAAGACAATTGGGCTTCCATAGGGAAAAGAGTTTGCCCTAATGTGACCCTTTTAGATCAATTCTTGAATCTATTTTTTTATCTCATCATTCTCTAGAATTGATTTTTAATAAACAAGGTTGTTAATCAAAGGTGATCCTAGAACCAAATTGATAGAATGTTTTACATGACATTGAATAGGAACTCCCATGGGTGACTTGAATAAGTCATCATATTCTCCCATGATTTGACCCATCTACTTTTGTTATTGTATTGATTGTGTAGTTAGGGCTGAAACATCGACCTTCTTATATCTCTATGGCTTGACCACCATGAGAACAAATTACTTTGTCTTCTCCACTAATCTCTTACATTTATTGGCATTAAATAGGGAGATAGATGTGGGAGGTGGTACCTCTAGTACCTTATAACACTACATTCCAAGAGTGAGGGTGATCCTTCATGTTCTTGATTCATAAATGCCATGTCATTCATACATGAATGGCTAACCAAGGAGTATATCATAGATATCTAGATTGACCATATCACACAATACCTCATCTTGAAAAGGTTTTATTACACATGAAAGAAGACACTAGTGGGTGACTTCGAGGTCTCTCCTTGGGATCAACCATCCAATATTGTATGGCTTTGGGTGAGGCTTCATGTATAGATTCAAAATTTTCACAACATTAGTAGAGATTAAATTCTTTTGATTGCCACTATCAAGAATAAAATGTAGGGTCTTACCTTTCACCCATAACTTAGAGTGAAACAACCTTTCTTTGTCATCTGGCCTTTCCACATAGGTCTATGATGAAGCAATAATGGTATTGAGTTCAACATCTATAATCTATTCTTCATCCTCTTCAACTATAGGGTGTGTAGGAGGTAGAGTAGTAGATGTTGAGGATTGTGACTTAGAAAGTAGGGACTTAATGACTCAACATTTTTTCTTTGGAATGAGTTCCAATTTTATGGTAATCACACCATTTTTGAGTCTTCCCCTTCTGGGGATTCTTATCTTGGAACTCCTTTTGCTTCCAATTTTAGCCTCATGTTTGACCTTCTTTGTCACTTTTTCATTTTGAAGGTTCACTCTTTGTATTTTTTCTGTTGAATCTTTACCATGAACTTGTATACCTCACTGAGGGTTTCTAAATTAAATATTTCTATTTCCCCTATATATACAATTATAGTCCACCATGATATTTGAGAACCTTGTGCTTCTCACTTTCCTAGATCCTCAATCTCATAGATAGAGAATGAAAAATGTTAGTGTAATCTTGAACAGACTGTTCCTTACCATGGTGAAGTTGTTGCCACTATATATATATATATATATATATATATATATATATATATATATATATATATAGATCATCATATGCTCTAATGGGGTATTATTCTTCCTTTATAGCTTCCATGAAATCATCCTAGGTAGATTCCACCTCAAGGCCAATTTCATCTATACTAAACCTCTTCTTGTACACTTCCCACCAATTTTTAATGGGTAATGATGCTTTCAAAAGAGCAAAAGTAATCTTCTATCCATTGGTGAATTTATTTATATAAAAATAGGAATACAATTGATCCAACCAATTTTATATTACATCAGCATTGATTTTGCCTTTAAATTTAGGGATATCAAAATTCATCTAAACTTTGAAGGGTGTTGGAGTGCTGAAAGGACGTTCCATAGATAAGGAGCCAAAGGGTACAGATGAGGAGATATAATTTCCCATCAAGATTTGTTGGAGAATTTGGGTGAATTTTTGTAGCATCTACACTTAGTACCACTAGAGGGATTCATTCACCATTTTTTTAAGGAATTATATGTCTCAGTGTTTTCCACCATTTGAGGTCATTTGGAGCGAATAGGTGGATGGTCTACTTAATCTATTATTTTCCACCCAAGCTTCATGTAGTCTAACCTCATCCTCAAGATAATACATTCTTAATATAAACTACTCTAATAACACTAATCCAAAACTCATAGGTTTTTGTTGAAAGATAATTCAAGAACACAAAATAACACAATCATATAATGCTATCTCTAGGAAGAGATGCTTTATTGCTCACAAAATTATAGAAAATATATGCTTATCTATGGAAAGAGATGTCTAATCCCCTTATTAGGATACATATATTTGTATACATACTTTGAAGGTAGGAGGAGGATGTGTAAGGTCAACAATCTCAAGGGATATGAAGTGGTTTGACTTCCATGATTTACAAAAACACAAAATACAAGAAATCACTATTTTTAGAAACTTTTTATTTTTAGATAGCACTATTAAAATTTAAATTTCAAGAAATTCCATTGGGTTTTTGAAGTTAAAAAAACCTTTAAGCATAACTCATTCCATCTCATCACATTATACTCATTCTTATCTTTCCAATGATTCAAATGGGAAGTCAAATAGAGCTAGGGTTCAAAAGTTATGGTTCTCAGAAGTTCTGCCACTCAATGGGGTACAACCATCACCCGAATTATCACCTAAAGTGTCACCTAAATTGTCATTTGAGGTGTTTCCTAGATTATTCCTCCTCACTCTGAGGTGAGAGTGGGGGAGTAGGTAGGCATTGGGTATTAGTTTTTATTCATTATACTAGTAGTGGGCTCATGGGAGGTTCATCTATTAATAGATCATCGTCATTATAGAGCTAATGGATTATGGTTTGGAGAGCTTTTCAGTTCTCTGTGTCATGCTTGGGTGTCCTATAATAGGATCATACTTGGTATTTTTTATACTAGATGGGTTTTGGACCTAGAGGGTCAAATGGTCTAATAGGAGTTAAGGTTAAGTAGGATGCTTGCATTAACCTTTGGAAAATAGTTGAGTAAGACTCAGCTAATGTAAAGAGGGTTTAGAGGTTTTGGCCTTGGTTGGTGAGATGAAAGTATTTTTAGAAATATGTTTGGTGGTAGATGTCTCGGGTAAGGTGGCATTCTTAATGGGTGATTTTGATTTAGATAAGGAAGTTGATAAGTTGGAGTTAGGAGATGTCATGGTAGCTAGGTTGGTTATTAATGGCTCAAAAAATATGGGCATGTAAAAAAGTAAGAGTGATGGGGTAACCAAAAGTGGTGGTTAGGTTTTTTTTGAAATAGTTGGCTTCCTAATAAAATTAAAATAATGAGGCCCCAATATAGAGGGAAAGGTTGAGGGGGAGAAAACTCTGGCCTTCTAGACTTTTACTGATTTTACTTCCTTGGTTAATTTGGTTTGGTATTTGGTTATTGGGTCTGGTGAGGTTAGCTCCAATTTCAAAGGTGGGTGATTAAGGCTCTACATAGGGAATATGCCAAGGTTTTTATTTATTTTTGGTTGAATTGATAGAATATGATTTGGCTATGTGGCATTTAGTTTCTTTGGATGGTTGAGAGATGGTTGGGTTGGTAGATGTTGTTATTGGTTTGGTTGATATGATAGTGGGTTAGATAATAGAAGTGGTGGGTTGGAGGTTCATTTTTGGTGATGTAAGGAAGCCCTAATTTTTTCCAAAAGGTGGCTTGATCTATTTCAAGTTTGGAGAATAGTTTATAGACTAGTCTTGGTCTCTGGGCAGTGAAATCAAAAGATAAACCCATAGGTTGAGGAAGGGGGATGGTGACCTCATCCTTCTCCTCAATCAAAGGATATAAAATTTGGAAGGGTGGTTCCTCTATGAGAGGTGTAGATATGGTGGCATCTTCCTTGGGAATGATCTCCAAAGGGGAGGTGAATATCTTAGTAATTGGGGGAGGAGGTAAAGTGGTGATGGTTACTTGCTCGAGTAGATCAATTGAAAGAGGGGTTGATGACTCCACTACCTCAATAAGTGGAGGAGGTGAAAATGTTATTTTTGTGGTTTGGGTCTCTAATGGAAGATAAGGTGATTATTATATCTTAATAAGTAGATAGGGTGAAGAATAGGCAAATTGGGTGGTAGGTTCTTCAATGATGGGTGTGTCAAGAACCATATTGACTGTATGGGCATCATGAGAATACTCAGCTCTATTTCTTTCATTTTTTGTAGGTTCATGATTGGAAAAAGGTTTTATAAAAATTTCAAGGGCTTGTTTTAAAGGTGCATTAGCATTATCCAACATAAGCTCCCCTTGTCAATGAGGGTTTGAACAACATTTTTGAAGGTATTACACCTACTAACATCATGCTCCACTACTCGATGGAAAGCACATAGGTCATTCTTGTTGTACCAGCTAGGTGTAGGATGAGAATAATTAAATTATTGAGGGGGCTTAATGGGAGGAAGGTATATGATATTATCTGTTAGCAAATTCTCGAGGACCAAAGCATAATATTCCCCAAGCAAGGTAAATTTATTTTGACTATTTTAGTTTTGGTTTCTCATGTTTTATTTTAAGGAGTTAGAAGAGTTTGGTTGATTAACAGATGGTGGAGGAATGGTCTTAAGGATAACTAAATTTGCATTTCCTTTTCTTTTGGCATTGGTGTTGGTTTGGTTGCTTGATTTAGAGGAAGATGTCTCATTTTATTTGTGGGTAGTGTTTTTGTTTTTCAATTGTAACTTTTCTTCATCAATGGATTTGTTTTCTTGTTAAGCACAGGATATACTTAGAAGGGGGGTGAATCAATATATCATATATCTTATAAAACTTTCCTTTAACCAAATTTCACTTAATCCAACATTCAATATATGCAATAAAACTCAAATAATAAACACCACACAAGATAGAGAGAGACACTAGATATAACATGGAAAACCAATGTGGGAAAAACCATAGAGAACAATCTCAAGTATATGAATGAGCACAAACCCAAACAATATTCACAAGCCAAGCTTATAAGAGCACCATACCCCTTTATCGAGCACCACCCCAGCTTCTATTCGTGAGCACCAACCCACAGGAGCACCACACCCCTTTGTCAAGCACCAACCTAGAAATAATTTTGTGAGCACCAACCCACATGAACACCAACCCCTTTGCCGAGCACCAACCCAAAAATAATTTGTGAACACCAACCCATAGGAGCACCAACCCCTTTATCAAGTGCCAATCCAATAATAATTCATGAGCACCAACCTACAGGAGCACCAACCCCTTTGTGTATACCACACACCTATCTCTCAATGTTGTTATCTCAAAAAATGATATATCAATACAACATCTCTTTCCTCTCTCTCACCTTTGCTCTTCTAAGCTAGATATAACAAATCATATTCATTTTTCACAATTGCTCTTCTAAGCTAGATATTACAATATCAAATCAACCTGTATCTTTGTTATAACAAATGGCTTCTCAAGCCTTTATTTATAGCTTTCTAAATGACCTTTGGCCTTCCCCCTTTGTGACCCTTCAATCCTCATGGAAAATGGTGCCAATCTTGGATGACCCTTCATATTCAAGCATTTGAAAAGTCATGTGGTGACCCTTCATGACCAAAAACGTCCTTCCCACTTTTGTCCTTATCTCTGGTGACTTTTCGTATTCCTCAAAGTGTCCCTTCATGATAAATTGCACCCTTAATCTTTTGTCTTCAGTTGGTGACTCTTGGTATTCCCCAAGATGACTCTTCATGGGAAAATGCATCCCATCCTTCTTCTGTCTTTACCCTGTGGTGCTTTGACTATTCCATGGGCCCTTCTTTTGTCTCATATGCAACTAAAAATATATTCATTAATATTAAATAAATATTAACTCATATTAGTCAAGATATACTTATTACAAACAACATTAAATGCAATGGGGCCTTTATCACCAATGATGATAAACCTTTGACATCAATGACAATATTTCCAACAATCTCCCCCTTTGTCATTGATATCAACCTCAATCTTGAAACTACCTCATCCTATCACCTACACATATTGTCATTTGAAAGCATATAGTAACTCCCCCTTACTGTAGTAACATGTACCTGTTCCTTATACCTATCTTTTGCACTTGTACCTATACCTATTATTCTCCCCCTTTGACATCAATGGCAAAGGGCCTACCTAGAGCTAACACATAGCTCCCCCTCACTTGATGCTAAACATCAATGGCAAGAAGTAATAGAAATTACTCCCAACTCCTCTCGTCGATCTTTGAATGTATCATTTGATCATGCCTTTGAGAAGATATCTGATAATACATACACATTGTTCCCTATCCTTTGAGCATCTGCAATCAACTCATTTAAATATTTTCTTTTAATCTCACAACCTTTTTTTATGAAACTTTAATGTATATCCTTGATCACATATTTGACTAACACTCAACAAATTATGCTTAAGACCTTTTACATATAAAACATTCTTAGTCTTAGATGGTCTCAAAGTACCTTTTTCGGCTATGTTGGTAGTGGTTTTATCTCTGAATCTCATTGTACCACCATTGATCTTATTTAGAGATATGAACTTATTTTTATCACCTATCATATGCCTCAAACATCTACTATCAATTAACCATGGTTGATCTTTACCTCTTACATGCAGAGCTGTCTGAACCATCATAGAATCTTTAGGTTGTTTCTTCTACCATGAACATGTCTGAACCTTCTCCTTGATGAATGGAGCTTTGAAACTCTGATCCTTCTTCTTGATGAATGGAGCTTTGAAACTTTGATCTTTTTGACTAAATCAAACACACTTTTACAATACCGAGCTTTGTGTTTGAAGTTGTTACACTTGTAGCATACTATGGTCTCTTCATCAAATCTTGATAGAAGAGCAAAAGAGTTGTGGCTTCTGATTGACTCTATTTGAATTTCCTTCTCCTTATTTATAAAATTTTTATCTCTTTTTCTACATTCTAATTTCTTGTGACCATATCCATTACAATAAAAACAATAGCCATAAAAATAAGACCTGTCTATATATCTCTAACCTGATTACCTTTTATAGCTTTGTTCCTTTCAGCCTTCTCTGTTTGGAATGTCCTTTGTATTCTTTGCTTCTCCCCTTTTTGTTTCCTCTTGTGTAAGAGCTTCAACATAGCTCTTTTTCTTTTCAAAACCAATCCCTATCTTATCTGAATATGCTTTTTGACTTTCCAATATCTTATTCAGCATGTTAGTGATGTCTTCAAATTTTGAATCACTGACTGCTTTCTTAATATCTTCTTTTAAAGAGGTAATTTCAATAACATACCTTTGACATTCTTTTCTTGCTATTTATAACTATGCTATGAGATCTTCTTCATTCTTCTTGGCTTCTTCAAAGTGTGCTTGTAGATCTACAATCATTTCCTTTGACTCCTATTCATTTTTCTAGATTTGGTGCTTTAATCTTCGATTCTTCTTCTGAATAGCTTATAACTCTTCTATGGCACAAATGAGCTCTCCTTCCATAATCACTTTAGCTTCCTTCTCTTCTTCTTCTTGATCATCTTCATGTATGGCCGTGAATATAATATCTTCTTCTAAATCACCAACTCCACTATCTTCACCTAAGCTAGGATCCTTAGAAAATAGGCTCTTCTTCTCAAATCCCTTCTTAGATTTTCCTTTAAAATTCTTCTTGTATGTAGGATTTTATTCTTAATCATCATTAAAATTATCTGGGCATCTAGCTAAAAAATGTCCAATCTTTCCATAATTAAAACATTTAAAAGGTAATTCTCCTTGATATTTACCTGTTCCTCTTTTCGGCTTGTAAATGAAAAGTGCTCCATTGTCATCTTCATCATCACTAAAACTATCACTTGATTATTGAATCTTATATTTCTCCTTCTTTGATGTCTTGAAAGTTGCTTCTCTCCCTTTGCCGAGCACCACCCCAGTTACTATTCATGAGCACCAACCCACAAAAGCACCACACCCCTTTGCCGAGCACCAACCTAGAAATAATTTTGTGAGCACCAACCCATAGGATCACCAACCCCTTTGCCAAGAACCAACCCAGCAATAATTCATGAGCACCAACCCACAGGAGCGCCAACCCATTTGCTAAGCACCAACCCCTTTGTGTATACCACACACCTATCTTTCAATGTTGTTATCTTAATAAATGATAGATCAATACAACATCTCTTTCCTCTCTCTCACCTTTTCTCTTCTAAGCTAGATATAAAAAATCATAGTCATCTTTCACAATTACTCTTCTAAGCTAAATATTACAATATCAAATCAACCTCTATCTCTGTTATAACAAATGGCTTCTCAAGCCTTTATTTATAGCTTTCCAAGTGACCTTTGGCCTTCCCCCTTTGTGACCCTTCAATCCTCATGGAAAATGGTGCCAATCTTGGATGACCCTTCATATTCAAGCCTTTGAAAATTCATGTTGTGACCCTTCATGACCAAAAATGTCCTTCCCATTTTTGTCCTTATCTTTGGTGACCTTTTGTATTCCTCAAATTGTCCATGAGAAATTGTGCCTTTACTCTTTTGTCTTCACTTAGTGACTCTTGGTATTCCCAAAGATGACTCTTCATGGGAAAATGCATCCCATCCTTCTTTTGTCTTTACCCCATGGCTATTCAACTTCTCCATGGGCCCTTCTTTTGTCTCATATGCAACCAAAAATATATTCGTTAATATTAAATAAATATTAACTCATATTAGCCAAGATATATTTACTAAAAACAACATTAAATGCAATTAGGCCTTTATCACCAATAATGCTAAACCTTTGACATCAATGACAATATTTCCAACATTTCTAACTTATGCACCATGGCAAAATCCTCATCAAAGGTTCTAAAGCTCTAAACACATAGTGTAGAAGAGATGTGCTTAACACATGCTCAAGAAAAAAGTTCTATTATTTTGGGTTGGGATAAAGAGAAGGAAAGTTGATTAATTAGGATTCTCCGATAGGATAAAAAATTAACAATAGATTCATCATCAATTTTTGGATAGAATAAAGGTTGGTGATGGAAACTTTCCTAGAGATGTTTATTGAAAAGTGATCCAAGAAAGTTTGGGCTAGTTGGGTGTAAGAAAAGAGAGAATGTTTGGTTATGGAACTATAGCCATCTAATGTTAGACTAGATAGGGACATGGGGAAGGTATTAATAAGGAGGTCATCATCATAGGAAATCAAATAACATGAATTCCTAAATTCCCTAAGGTACTATTGGGGGTCATCCTTAATTTAAAATTTAGAAAACTTGGGAAGTTCCCACTGAGGAGGATATGGTTTGATAGGAATAAAAGGGTGAATGGGCTCATTATATATCTAGTCATATGATAATATGTTTTGAGGACTAGAGATGGTGATTATTCCATAAAATTACTCATTATTGTTATAGTTTATGGCCTTAAATATGTCAAATGGTTGAGCATTGTATGTAATCTTGATATTTAAATACTAGAATAAGGTAGGAAATAGATGCTCTTATCTATACAAACTCATGTAAAGTCTAATTCTATCTTCTTTGCACTATGTTCTAACATGTTCATGTTTTAGTCTTGACATTTTGATATGTACAGGCAATACTAGTATAAATATGAGTTTTGACAAGATTTTGTGAATATAAGGAGGATATAAGACAAAGAAAAAATCATTTGAGACCTAGCTATAGATTTTGAATCTTACTATGAATTTTTATAGCCAACTACAAATTTTGACAGTTAGCTTCAGATTTTGATATTTACTTATAGATTTCAATAGTTAGCTAAGGATTTCACTAGTAAGCTATGGATTTTGCCAGTAAGTTATAGATTATACTAGTTTTGTTATAGATTGACCTAGTTTTCTCCATAATTGATCATAGCATGTTATAAGTTTTCAAATAGCTTCTTCACCTTCTTCATGGAAATATGGAGACTCCTTTTGTCAGTTTTATTTCTATGCACATATATAAATAGTTGTTTATTTATGTTTAGTCTTCCATTTTTAGAATATTCTAGGGAGTAACTCATTAGAAGATATGAATATCAATATATGTAAAGATTTAGTTGATATAGTTAGGCATGGAAATTGTTATTTGATATGGATCCTTTGAATCCTCAAACATCTCATTGCAACAACTTTTTATTCTAACTATATTAGCCAATCTATCTAGAATATCTTCCTATCTCAAATCAATCAAGTTGTTACCTAAAATGTTGGGATAAACACTTTATTTTCATAGGATAAATAGACATATAAGTGATTATATCTATAAATTTTATAGCTACATATAGACATATTGTAATTTTGGTTCTTTTCTAGAATATAAAGAGAATTACAGTAGTTTCCTTTCTCACTTCATGTGTTAAAGCAATATCTTAGAGCTAAGTTGATTTGAACCTTGACTTGAGGGTGAGCAAGGGCCCTCTCCTTAAAGATATAAGATATTTATTTTGGTATTTATAAGTTTATTTCTATTTATTTCAATTAAATATTGATATAGATATATGTTTGCATAATTAAGACTAATAACTTGTAGGGTAGATTGCATAATTGATTTGTTATTTTTAGCATAAGTATTTGATTATTTATTTTTTACAAATTTTGGAAAATACAAATTAATGATTGATTTTATTCTACAAGTAAGTATTTGACATTATTTTAATTTTGAAAGTGTGAATTTGAATCTAGCTTAGATTTATTAGCAATTATGTGTGAAGTATTTCTAGATTATTCAATTTAGATCAGAATGGTTTGTTTATATTTTATACAAGAATTGCTTCTTTTCAGCATTAGTTTAGGAATAAAAAATAAACATTAGATTATGATAACATCAAAACCCCTCCAAAAACAATATTGTTAACCTAAAATCAATAAATTACCTTACTGTAAATAGATTTAGACACTACCCTAGTAAGATTTGACACTAACATAAGTTAGTTAAATGAAGGGGTGATAATGACACCCATCATTTTTGGAACCATTTTTGGGGATCCTTTTAGGTGTTAGTAAGATAAAAAAACTTAATATAATAGTCCATAAAACATAAAAATAAAAAAAATAAAAAAAATCACTCTCTTGTAAAAATCAAATATATGAGTAGGCCAAGGGATTCACAAGGCAGGTTTGTTCCAAAAGATTCTAATCCTTTACAAGAAAGAATCAAGGCTGCCATAGACACAATAGATAGCTTGTAAAAAGAGATAAAATAATCTTTGAGAAATATATCTAGAGGACAAGAATAATCTTCCTCTGTAACATCTAAAATTGTAGACATTAAACAACCAGAATCCCTTCCTCTCAATAGAACATTATTTGACATGGAAGAAAATATTGGACATGTGGAGAATATTCATAGGAATGCTACTGAGATAACTTTCTCTTATCCTATTGTATTTGAAGGTGATGAATGACCAACCATGAAAAACATTTCTCTATCCACTCTAGCTACTATTGGTTCCCAATTGTACACCTTTGTCACTTAGCCTTGCACACCTGAAGTGAGTGGCAAGAAAATATGTAAAAGCCACTTAATATGTAATTGTATTATGGGAAGGGTTTAATGTCATTACTAGACTAAATGTATAAAATGACTAAGAGGCACCTACAAAGGGCATGGTCAGTTTCATACTACTTTTGGCTCTACCTAGACCAAAGTGAGAGGACCTAAGGGGTAGTTTTGCTCACATGAAGGGATTTTTTAATTAAATATTCATGGGTATTATTGGAACAATGGAATACAAATATGACTATAACATAACCATTCTTTCTCAATCCACCTAGCAAGGGTTGTCACATAGAGTGAGAAAATGTTTTAGGCCAGACACAGGCTACTAAAGATAGATATGGACTTGATTATAACTTCCATTCTAAAGAATATTCAATAATAGAGGGTTAAATAATAGATTGAAATGATGAGATTTAATTCACAAAATGCAATCACATGCTAAGTATACAATTTTTATGCATTCACAGGCAAACACTTCAGATATGTAGAGGACGTGTTATATCCAAGGTAAAATAGGGTAGGAAAAAAATATTAGTTAATAGAGATTATAAGTGGATGGTTAACATATGAGCACAAATAAGTTCAAGTAAACTATTATGTCACCTTTACCAGAAAATGTACCATAGATCTAACATAAATGCAACTGAAAACATGCACAAGTGATATCCTCCAAGAACTCCTTCTAGTTGAATCCATGAGCCCAGGACTACCCTTAAAATGGATATCAACACCCTATTCCCAAATATTAAATTAGAAAGGATTTTATAATCTAGATATACACTCTAAATGACCACTATAAAGATGAATACATTAGATCACCAATCAACTAAGCATGCAAAACATGGCATTGTACTTCAACAATGGAAAGAAAATGGAAACCATAAGTAAATTTCATTCATCACTTAAACTGGAAATGAATACAATGTGTATTGAACAAAATAATAGATTTACACTATGTAATAAAATCTTGTAACAAGGGAGACATGTATAATGCTCTCAAAGCTTACCAATGATTTTACATTAGAAATCAATTTGGCACTAGGAATTTTACATAATGGGAACTCTTTGAGGCTATAGCTCTTAACTCAAAAATTTAACCAACCCTTATAAGGGGACATATCCCATTTAATTATACAATTGAGATAAGACTAGCATATTCCTAAATATTCTCTAGTTGGAAGATTCCTTCCTAGGTTTGGAGTCTATTAGACCTTGTAACAAACATGATTCCTTAGACTATGCATGTACTCCTATGATGATGGAAAGATTAATCATCCACCTTGGTAAAATATTTTTAACTATCCACATGGAGGATGATCCTATAAGGGATAAAATAAATGTTTGTCTTATTGAATAACATACAAAAATGTCCCTTTCTATCACATGATTACATAAAAACTACCTTGAAAGGGCCATGCCACTATTGGGAAAAGTACAACAATTTTCTAGTGGGAAATGAGAAAATAAAAAAGGGAGAGAAGAGAAGAAAGAAGTGGCACTAGCTTAGAAGAAACTAAAATATCCCACTAGGTCCTAGAGTTAATATGAATAATGGAATATTTTGCCAACCTATTCTTGTACTTGGTATATTCTTTGAGTACATGGGAAAGACTCCTTTAGTTTGGGCTTGCTTGATAGTTGAATTTGACTCTATACTCTTCAATCTAGGAAAAAATCCTCTGAAACATGGTTAAATTTAATCCAATTATTTATTTAAGATGGTCATAAAAATTCTTAAGTGACATCAATTACTTTATCTTATTAACATCAAAGGACTCTTATGGTGCATCAATGAGGTTCTTCATATAGTGTACACTGCATCCTCCCCCAAGACACTTGCACCATCAAGGCTTACCATATTTCTTATCATTGGATCTATCTCCTTTGTTGTAATCTTGAGATACTACTCTTCTCCTTTTAAATCAAAGATGCCATCTTTGAGCATCATCAGATGATGCTTGATTTTGAGTTGATATTCCTTGGGCCTTTGTGATCATTTGAGGTAATGATCTTATCTAAAATCAAAGTGTTTATGCCCATTTTACAAATATCATCAATATTCCACCAAGATTCTTCTCACTTCTTAGTATCTACCTCATAGGAAAACATATCGGCATCACATTACCTTTTATTATCCATTATGTTGTTCAAGTATTTAAATGTCAAGTGGATTATTTCTTCTTCTTAAGTGCCTAAGTCTTGATGCCATTCCTTTATTTCTCATCCTTTGGTATTAAAATCATCGATCCATCTAGAATAAAATGATTTAAATCCAAGATGGAGAGGACTTACAACCATATTGGTAGTTGGAGTCACTGCCTTAGGCTCACTTAGTAACTTTTGTAAGTACTAGATCATGGACTAGTTTTTTGCCTTCAACTCCTCCTTGGTGACTTTCTCTTTATCCATTTTGTGTGTCACCATGCTATCCAAGACTTGTGAGCTATGTTTCATCTCATTATATGATGGCTCCCCTAGACTATAGCTATAGATAGTGTAACTTTCAAGGGGAACATCCTTATTTAAAGCATCTGATGGAGGGATGGCTATCTCTACATTCCTTTCTCCTATAATGGTGAAGGTGGTTCTAGAATGTGTTTTGGCCTTTTTAAGGGGATTGGCCTTATGTAACTAAGTGATATTAATTACATCAATATCCTAAATTTTTCTCATAATTTCCCTTTTCTCCCTGACCTAATCTTCAACCCAGAGGAAGGGTTTGGTCTAGAATCCCATTGAAGTGGTGAACATTGATGATGGTCTTAAGATAGTGAAAGGTGGTTTCATTAGAGTGTTTGATGTAGGGAGTTCCATAAGAGTGGGATAGGGGATTAACACAAAATGACTAATTTCTTCATCACTCTCCTAATCCTCACCACCTTTATCCACTCCATGTTCCTTTCCCATTTCTGGCTCAATCTACTCCAAAACTCCACACTTTGACTCAGGCTAATAAGATCCTTTGAGAAATAATTTAGTTAAACTTCCCCACTCTATTGACTGACTAGAAGACTACGTATCCACTTCACCTTATTTATTTGATTGGGCCTCAAGCATGGATGAGGCTATGGTGATATCCTTGTTGTCTTCTGGCAAATATTCACCAATCATGGCCTCATGACCTTTATTATGGGTTGGGTCATGGACCCTGATGCGAGGGAGAAGTCCTTGTGGTACTTTAATTAAAGCACCAGTTCCAAAAGTAAATTCCTCAACATCTTTATTTAAATCACCCAATTATTTATTTATTTTTATATGGGTGGGGGTATCCATTTGAAAGTTTGATCCCCTACCTTCCTTTTCACTTACCTTCTTCTCTAGTGCTAAAATTAACACCTTTGGAGGTGAAGGGACATCTTATGGTACCTTTGGTGATGTTTATAAGCCTTCTTGATTAACCACTACCTCATAATTAGTGATACCTTGAATGTTTCACTCTAACTCTCCTTCAACTTTCTCATCAAATTTGTTTAGTTCTTCAGATCTACCTTGATCACCTTGGCCTGGTGGTTGGATTATGACATTATAAACAAATGTCTTTGTATCTAATGATATGGTTTCATTTTCCTAAGGGGCCTAAGCTTGTGTGGTTGCCTTAACTTTAACCTATACTACATCATCAAAAGACAAAGGATCATTTAAGGTTAGAGTGTCTTCCTCATACCTTTTCCCTCTACTCTCGAGGGAACCTCTTTTATAAATAAGCCCATTATTGGGGCCTTCACTAGTATCTGGGGCCTCTCCCTCAAAGTTCTTTGCCTAGTTTTAACCTACAAAGGAGTGAATGCAAGTTGATTCTTCATCACCTTGATGATGGGTCTACCCTTATTTGAGTCTTCATCATCACTCATATCCTCAACTTCTAGGCATATGAGGACTAGTCTTCTTTTCTCTTCATAGGGAGTTCCTTGGAAGGTAGGTCCTTGAACACAACCTCCTTCTTTATAGTAAGAAATCAACTTTGAGGTTATAAATCCCTTCTAATTCTCTTTTATTTAGGATACTCTCCTTCTTCCCCTCCTCTCTTCATTTAATATATCTGTGAACTAGTAATTTGATCCAAGAGAGGTGTTACTATTGTGTTAGTCCCAAAATGAAAAACAAATTAACAAAAACACACTAACTAGCATACATCTATAGGCCTAGTTACTAAGGAGAGCTTAATGAGGGAAACCCATTTGAAAACACAACTAAAAATGGAAATAAATGAGAAATATTAACACAAAAAACTAATTTATTACCATATCCTTGATTGCTTCAAAAGGCTCCTTCTTTGGCTTGCTCAGATTGTACTTCAAGAGATCTTCTTCAATGAAGTATGGCTACCTTCATCTCCTCTTGACATCTTTAGATTTTTATTGGCTTGGTTCAAAAATTTGGAATTATAAAACTAATTTCAATGGCTTTTTTAATCAATTTGTCATGGTAACTTTGCATAAATTAAGCTTAAAAATGTTCATGGCCTCCCTATTTATAGATTTTTGGATTGTTTTGAGGATCAATCATAACCATCCATCTCAAGATTAAGATGTGTGGCCTTGGATAAATCCAAATATTAAACTCATTATAAAAATATCCCCATTAATATTTAGGATAGAGGGGCATTAAATAGGCATGAAAGGGCTTTGATGAGGCATGGGAGGCATGAATCTTGATATTTGTGGCATTTATGGCCTAGGGATGTCTTCCCAAGAAATGGTGTCACCAGATGATGCAGATATTCAATATTCATTTTTAAAAACAAGTATTCAATAAGTTTTCATGGAATTCTTAATTTGGTTTAATTAGCTCTTAAGCATGATTAAGTACTTTGTGCACAAATTATTTAAATTGATCAGAATGCCTTGTTATTTGTCTAAAATTTGACTGGATTAAAATTGAAATTCCATGTTAGATGTGTTGGATCCTTTATCCCATTTAGGATGTTACCAACACCAAATAACAAAGGCACATATTGTGTGTAAGATATTTGATAGGAAAGAGCAATCTAGAGCACCTAGGTGTAAAACTAACATTTTGACTCAGAATGATCTGATCAAAGTTAGCTAGCCCATAAATTTTACTACCCTATTTAATGATACTCTAGATAAAATCATCACTTGAATATATAAATTTCAACTCATTTAATGCACTTTAGTGTTTTTAGGCCAAAATGTGCATTTTAGTTAGAAATTGGTCAAAATCCTAGTTGGAGGCTATCAATGGCCAGATTTAGGTGTCTATAATTTTCCCCTATTTGGGAAGGCATTACAAGCTATAAGCATAGTAACATGTTATCAAAGAATGAAAATGTCATGTATGCCTACAACTACAATGATGATAAACTAATTGTATGATTCCCACTTGAGGGAATGGTTAACATAGTAGGTTAGTAGACAGTCCCTCAAAAATAAAGAGGTTAAATGAGGGGACAAAAATAAGGAAATATGATGGGGTGAAAACACAATGATTTTGATAAAGTAGTCAAAATCACTAAGAATGCAAGTGGGATGGTGTACAATGATTTTCCCAAAGGTGGTTATAAGCATTATACCCTGATAGTGGCAACATGGTATGATAACATAATGATTTTCCTAAAGGTGGTTATAATCATTGAGAAGATGGAGTTGCCCCAGTTAAGATAGATAAACAAGATAATAATGTACCCCTATATGGATAGAAAAAGTAAAGTGGTAAAAACATAATGATTTTCCCAAAGGTGGTTATAATCATTGAGAAATGTAGGTGGGATAGTGTGCAATAATTTACCCATAAGTAGTTATAAACCTTGTACCCTGATTATGGAAAACATGATTAATTGGATAATGATGAGGGTAACTTAACATAGAGGTAAAATTCTGAATTAGAACAACCTTCTAGTAGGGAGATGCTTGTCTGAACTTAAAAAGGTTAAAATTATTTTGTGGTTGAACTTTGTTTGGGATATGATTGGGATTGAAATAATATCTGGTGCCGAAGAGATGTCGATGATGCCATTGTTGAATAGACTTATGGAAGCTGAGGTTTGTTGTAGCACATGCCGATAGATATCATGGTATAACATCATCAGAACTTGGCTAAAATATGCATAAAGACTAACTCCCATAATCCAATACTAAATAGAAAACAATGCACCAATGATAAAAACCATGATGATAATGTAAACATATGAATATGGATGGATTCAAGTATATGTGTGGGCAAGGAATCACCCAATGAACACACATAAACCAAATCAAGGTAACAGTGTTGAAAGTAAATAAATAGGCAAATAAACAAACAAAATAAGCAATAACAAACAAATAAACAATGCAATAGAAACCATACAAACATTTCCCCTAGAAAATAAGTGACAACTTAACAAACGAACAAAATGGGGGAATAAAAAAAAAGAAAGGGGTGGCCGAGCTATCTCAAGATGCACTAGGCAAGTGGACGCTACCTATATAGTTCCATGGACATAATATCCAATAAAAACTTTAGGCCAAATGTAGTTCTCCTAAAAATGGGAAGAAAAGGATAACTAATAAAAACAAACAAAATGGATATGATAAAAGAAAAAGGAATAGACTTGAAAATGGCAAGTGCATGGGAGAAAAGGCCAAAAAGGATGAGGAAACTATGAAAAATGTGATTTGTTTGTGACTTAGTAAGGGTTCTCAGAATCTTTAAGGCAAATAAGGAGTTAATATTTTTAGTTTTCTAATGATTTTACAAATGTTTTTAGAACTTTTTTTGAGTATCTCAACTCAATAGAGAATGGTGAGACATTAAATGATTCAAGCTCACAAAATGGTGATAACATGGCTTAGGTTGCTCATAAAATGACAAGAGCGTGAGAGCAAAAGGGTGACTAATCTGGCCTCAACAAGTATCAAGCACTGCCTACATAGTCTTAGAGTAGGACCTCAAGTCAATGTAGTTCTACCCTATAATGGAGAAATTCAACTAGTGTAGCAGTCAATTCAAATAAAACATGCATAGTTGGTATAAAAACATAGTATGACATATGAAATGACAAGTTGGTATGTCAAGGCTCCATAAACAAATGTTGCCCCTAGTTTTCCCATAGGTGGTTATAAATAGGACATAATAGCATAGATCAATGGTACTAATTTTCCCAAAGTTAGATATAATTAGTAGCAAGACTGGTGATAAAAAAGGAACAACAAAAAATGGATGCAACTATCAAAACTTATGTCATACTACTCCAAAATATTGTCTCTATCTAGAATGTTTGAAACAACTATTGAAGCTAATCAAATTCATTGGTGCTAAAAATGTGAAACCAAGGTCAAACAAGTTAGGTATATAGGATTCAAAATATGGCTGGTCAATAGAATGGAATAGTAAAATAGATAAGTAATAGGCATAAGAGGAATGATAAGAATGAAATTTTTACAAAGAAGAATAGTGATGAAATGGCACAACTAAAATGGCCCTTATAGATAATACACCATAGTGCTAAAGCATAATATCACTTGAGGTGAATAACATTCATTAGCTTAGGAAGTTCATCTCTCTCTGGTATGGCAAGCCTATATTCTCTTGATCCATAATCTGTAGTAATGATGAAAGGCCTTATCTAGTTTGGTTTGAATTTGCCTTTATGCTTCTTCTTTGTTGTGGTATTATTTTGGTTTTCTTTAAGAACAAGATCACCAATTTCAAATGTTCTATGCTTAACATAGTGATTATAGTGGCCTTTGAGTCAGTTATGATATGCCTAAAGATTGTTGAGTGTATAAATGCAGTTTTCATCAAGTAGGCCTATCTCTTGTAAGAGAGTTACTCGATAGTCATGATCATCTACGACATCCTTGAAACATATGCATAGTGAAGGAAACTCAATTTTAATAGGAAGGATAGCTTTTGTACCATAAACAAGTGAATATGGAGTGGCTGTTATGGGGGTATGGTGATTGGTACAATATCCCAAAAGGGTGCATAATATCTGAAGGTACCAATCATGATTGGCATTATTGACAATATTTTTGAGAATAGTGATAATGGTTTTGTTTGATGCTTTAGCCTGGCCATTACCTTGAGGGTAATATACTATAAAAAATATTTTATGATGTTATACTTGGTACATAGCTTGTTTACATCCTTTTTCTTGAATGATCCTCCATTATTAGATATAATGTTGAAGGGGATACCATAGCAACAAATGAGATAGTTGAAGATGAACTTCAAAATTTGCTTTTTGATCATGTAAGTGAGGGGTATATCTTCAACCCATTTAGTGACATATTTGATGATGGTAAGGATATGTTTATAGCCATTAAATGAAGTGGGATTGATCTTCTCAATGAGCTCAAGGCCCCATGTAGTAAATGAACATGGTGTTAACATCAATTTTAGAGTCTTAGTTAGGGCATGAATCAAATTGGCATGCAATTAACATTTGTCACACTTCTTTACATATGAAACTACATCTACATCCATTATAGGCCAATAATAACTAGTACATAAGACTTTTTGGATAGAATGGCCCCACTAGAATGGACTCCACATACCCCTTTATGAACTTCTCATATCACTAGTGTAGATTCTAACAAATTTAAACAATGAAGTAGAGTTCCATCAAAACTATAATGTTAAAGGGTGGATCCAAGTAGAGTATAATGAGTGGAGTGATGAATAAAGGATTTGGTTCATTTTCAAGATAGGTTAGGTGGTAGAACTTGGTCGTGAAGGTAGTTTTAAAGGTCTAAGTACCAAATAGAATTAAAACCAACAATATCACAAATCATTACAATGGTTAAAGGTTCATGAGCTGGTGATAACAAATTAGCAATAAGGAACCAATATTCTCTAGCTTTGTCTATTTATCAAATAAAAGAGCTAATAGTATCCATGGTATTTAAAGTTTTATTACTAGCCCTTGGTATATGCTCAAATTACATATTTGTAATTTATTGTTTTAGGGTATCGACCATAGTCTTATATAGAACCAACTTGTCATCTTTGGTTTGAAAATGGTCTATGACTTGATTGATGATTAACTAAGAATCACCATAAACTTAGAGATGAGATATGTTCTCGTGTAGTACCTATCGAAGTCCTATGACAAGTGCTTCATACTTAGCTATGTTATTTTTACAAGGAAAATTGATTCCAAATTATTTAGGGATTAGATCCTCTTATGGTGTAATAAATAAGAGGCTTTCCCCTAATCCATGTGTAATAAATGAATCATCAAAATATAGCTTTCAATATTTCTCCTCAAGAGGTGTGTCAATGATGGTCATAATGGATTAATCAAGAAATTGTATTGTGAGAATTTTTGTCTACAAAGGGTGCTTTAACAAGTTGATTTACAAGGACTTGTCCCTTGATTGCCTTCTAATTGACATAATCTGTGTCAAAATCACTAAGAAGCATGATCTATTTGGCTATCTACCTTTTAAAGCTATTTTAGATAGTAGATACTTGAGTTGATCAACTTTTGAAATGACCATGGTCTTATTGTTCAATATGTAATGGTGTAGTTTTTGAGCTATAAAAAACATGGCTAGACAAGCTATTTTAATAGGTGCATAGTTGTGTTCATATGTGACCAAGGTATGGCTTAAGTAGTATACTAGATGCTCTTTTCCATTGTTATCATGTTGAGCCAAAAGTACCCTTAGGGCATTGTTGGTAGTTGATAGATACAACAAGAATGGATTTCTTAACATAAGAGGTAACAAAACAAGTGGATTAGCTAGATATTCTTTGAGTTGTTGAAAAGCTATTTGGTAGTGATTATCCTAGTGAAATATAACTCCATTCTTTAGAATATGTGTAAATGGATGACACTTATCTGCTAATTAAGAGATAAAGCATCATATTGACTAGATCTTACCCTGTAAACTATGAGGTTGCTTCAAATTGGTTGGTGGTGACATCTCAGTTATAGCATGGACTTTGGACAGATTGATTTCAATGCCTCTGTGAGACATGATGAAGCCAAGTAATTTGCTTAAGGTTACTCCAAACACACATTTATTTGGATTGAGTCTAACTTTATACTCTTGCAGTCTTTCAAATATCCTACATATCACTATTGGATGGTCGACCCTGGTCTTTAATTTTCCTAATATGTCATAAACATAGTCTTTAACAGTATCATGCATCATATCATGGAATATGATGGTCATGACCCTTTGATATGTAGCTCAGGAATTATTAAGACCAAATGGCATTACCTAATAACAAAATGTTCCCCATAGAGTGGTGAACACTATTTTATGTTGATCTTTTGTTGCTATTTTGATCTCGTTGTATTTTGAAAAGCCATCCATGAGTGAAAGCATTTCATAACCTATTGTGGAGTCAATGATCATGTCAATATTAGGTAATGGAAAGTCATCCTTAGCTAAATATTTGCTGATGTCTCAAAAATTAGTACATATTTTGATTCTTTCAAGCTTTTTGCTAATAGGTACAACATTAGATATCCATTTTGAGTAGTCAATGGATCAAATACATCTTGCTTCTGAGAGTTTTTCCAAATCTTTCTTTACCAAGATAACAATGTGAGGATGCATCTTATGTAGATTTTTTTTCACCAATTTGGCATCAGGATTGACCACAAAGTGGTACAAAACTAAGTTGAGGTCCAAGCTTGGCATGTCAAAATAAGCCCATGCAAAGATATCTACAAATTTTCTCAATAGAGCTATAAAGACTTCATGTTCCCCCTCAGTGAAGGACATGCCTAATTTTATCCATTATAGGTCTGATGGAGTCCTGATGTTTACCTTTGTTATATCTTTGACTAGAAGTATCGAACCATCTTCTAGGATAGTAGGCAAAGACTTGAACTATTGGACTATATTAGGATCCTTTGCTAGGACTTGATCTTCAACTTCTCCTAGGTATGATTAATTTGAGTCCCCTAATGGGAGATCTAGCCATGTGATAAAAAAAGTTGGAAATTCCTAAATAATTTGATCAAAAACTTGTTATTGATCAAAACTAAACATAGATCCATAAGTAAGCTCATCATTGTTGGTCTCCTAGTCTAAATTAGAAGAAGAATGAACACCCAAATCTAAAGACACCTAAAATAGGTTTTCACCACTAGATTAGCCTTTATTTTTACTTTTTCCCTCGTCAAAAAGTTCTTCAAAGAGGTTTTCACTTTGGGACCTCAATATTTTATATATTTTCTTTTGGGTAAGGGTGTTCACCTGCTCTCCAAAATAGGCTTCAAAATCTAATGTGATTGAGAATCTTGATTTATGATATCCCAATAGAACATTATCTCTAAGGCCTAGAAAATCATATAATGCCTCATCATTCTAAAACTCATCAACTAGTAAAATGGATTCTTGTTAGCCTCAATCTATCAGTTAGGGATAGTATAATGGAAATGGGTTATTATGAATGATTGACATAAGGGTATAAATGGAATGAGAGGTAAAAAAGTTGGTTTCATCTAGTCATCAAAGAGGAGTTTATGATGGGACTCTGCTTCACTATCAACATCATCATCACTAGTCACTAGTGATGGAACTTG
Organism: Torreya grandis; assembly: GCA_037957365.1. Classification (NCBI taxonomy): domain Eukaryota; kingdom Viridiplantae; phylum Streptophyta; class Pinopsida; order Cupressales; family Taxaceae; genus Torreya; species Torreya grandis. The sequence continues at coordinate 3,502,089 of JARHVA010000022.1, forward strand.
AATAAGCTATGTGGGGTCACCCCCAAGTGGTTTAAATCTAAGTCCATAGGGTCTTTTATACTTGGTTATAGAAATTGGCTCCAACATTCCTTGTTGGTTTGGTCTGAGGCCTCATCCTTCATATTCTTGACTCTCCATGATCCTAATGGGAATAGGATATTTTTCACTTTTATAAATATCAGCTTGGTTTTCATTGTATAACCATGATTCATTCCCTTTAAGAGGGTCTGGTTCTAAGCTAGATGTTGATACAAACATGACGAGTCCCTTATCTTTGTTTTTTATCTCCAATGCATGCATGAGGTAACTTTAGGTCATCCAAAGGTCTTTGGATTCTGAGGAATATTAGAAATATGGAAGGTATCATGTGTCACATATTCCCTTAGGCCATTATCTAAAATGGTTAAATGATTAGAATTTTTAGGAGGCAACATGTGGGAAAGGGAATCCAATGTATTAAGATCTATGCAATTATCCTATGGAGGATCAATAATTATGGCCTTTCCTTTATCCTACTTGGAACTTGGATTCATGTTGTATTGGTAATTATATCTTTGAAACTTGGCCTCAAGGTGTTTGTAATGCTCATATGGGTACAAATCTCCTAAAATATTTACTTCCATCCCTGAGTGAGAGAACTTCATACATTGGTGTAGTGTTAATGAGACTGCATGAATATCATGTAACCAATGTCTTCATAAAATCATATTATATGATAACTCAAGATCAAGCACATGTTAGAGTGTATCATGGGTCAAAGTCCCAATTATAACTAGTAAGCTAATGGTGCCTTGTGATTCTCTCTCCTGATTATCATAGGCTTTGATATTTATCATTTTTGGTTGGAGATCTACCATTGTGTACCCAAGAAGCTTGATAAGCTTTAGAGACACTATGTTGAGGCATGATCCACTATCTATTTGGACATGTTTCACTTTATACTACTTTATATAAACTTCTATGTGCAATGGATTAGTATGGAGCGAGCTAAGGGAAGATATATTACTTTGGTTGAATGTGACTTGTTGGGTTCAAGATAGGTTCCAAGAAAAGTTTGAAATTTATTAGGGGATATGTCACTGGAAATAGTGGATTGGGTTAAAAACTCATTTAAAATATTTTTGTGGATTTTTGACATGATCAATAGATCTAAAATAGAGATCTATGCTAGTGTCTTCTATAATTATTCCATAATATCAAACTTCTTATCTTGGTTAATGGTAAATGGTTTATTCTAATGTTGAATAGTTGGTTGGATAATAGGCAAAGTGGCAGATGGTTATGGATCTAGGATAGTAATATTTTATCTTTGAGTTGTGATTGCATAATCAAGATTAGATGCTAGACCATGATTGCTAACAAATGTTGGGAATGGTATGGAACTAGATAGGATAAGTCTCGATTGCTAGTGCACTTATATGTGGTCACATGGCAAGGGTGATTTATTGGTATAAGGTCCAAAGGTAGAAGTCTTGATTTGTTAGTTTGCATATGTGTAGTCCCACATCAAAGAAGGATTATCCATGTAATTTGGTTGAGTGGTATTGTTTAGCAATGGTCTAGATTGATTAATGCTCAGTTTAGGATTAATGGAGATGGTATTAATGCTACCCCCCTACAATATGAACTACAACCCTGGTATAGTCATGTGCATCTACATGGTAGGTTTGTTGATTATTACCATTTTAACCTTGGTTTTATCCTTCATTCTAATGTTTTGGGTTCTACTATTGATTCCACTGATTTTGTTAGTTTAGCCTTTGATTTTGATACTATTGATTTTGTTGTTAATGTTGATTGTTATGTTGTTGCTAGGTGTTATGTTAGGGAAAGGGGTTTTGATGAATCCCAAGAGTTTTATTAGAGGTAGAAGCACCATTATCTAATTTTATCTTCTCATTCTCCAATATGTTCTCAATCAAATACTTGATTTTCACACATCTTCATATATTATGCCCAGTGACTCAATGATATTCATTAAATTCAATTTCATGGTACCAATCAGGATAAGGAATGCCTTACAGATAATGTTTTGGTATAGGCTAACTAATTAGATTATTAGTGACAAGTTTACAAAATATAGACTCAATAGGCTCTCCTAAGTCACTAAAGACATAATGTGTAGGCACAATTCTCCTTGGAGGAGGGTTTTGCAATGGTAAAGGTTGTGGTATTTATTGTGTGGTCTTAGTTGAAGAGGTTATTAGGTAAGAGTGAGATAAAAGGGTGGTGTAGATGATGTTTTCACTATTTATACATGATGTGACTCAGTTAATCCATTATCTATAAAATTCCTATTGAAATTGAATTGCTTTAGTCTATCTTGGTTATTGGCATGTGCTAATTGTGATGCTTATGCTTGGATTAGATATTGGTTTTGGCCACTTCCCTAATTGGTACCTTGATTTTAATTATTTGAATTAAGCTAATGATCACTTTATTAATGAGGGATCACTCAATCAACAAGCCTTTGTCAATGATCTCCTTAAAAGTATGTGCACATTGTAGTTCCAAATCATAAGCTATCTCACTATGTAAATTTTTAGTAAACATAGCAGCTAACTATTTATCTAATAAACTATGGGTGAATCAGATTTTAAGGGCTCTCCATCGATGTAGATAAATTTCAAAACTCTCACCAACTTTTTGTTTTGCTTGTGTCAAATCAACCAATGAAATCTCATGTTTGAGATTATAGGAAAAATGTTGCACAAACTTATTGGAAAGATCATCAAAATCTATTACTAAATTCTTAGGCAACTTTAAGATCCACTCTAAGGCTTATCCATCCAATCTCCTTGGAAACAAAACTAGAAGGTATATATCACTATATGCCACTAGTTGAAATGCAACAAAGAACTCAGTTAAATGGGCCTTAGGGTCACCTTTCCCTTTATATTTATCAAATTTTGATGGTTCATACCCTGGAGGAAATGGAATCTAAAAGTACTCCATGTTGAATGGATAATAACATACATCATCCAATTTAAATTTTTTAGTCTATATCCTAGCTTGAATGATAGTAATTGCATCCTTCATCTATTGTAATTCTTGGGCTAGGAAACTAGAAGGAACATTGGTTTAAAGGAGAACATTGATTTGGGTAGATGGATGGGAGGTCATAAGTGGGACATTTTAACTAGGGTATGATGGATATATCTATTGGGGTATGTTGGTTTGGTTGGGAAATGGACCAGGAATATGTATATATGGAATAGGATATACTTGAAATTGCACATTTGGTTGTGTGATATTTTGGTTTGGGTTGGATATGAAGGTTTGACTTAGAGGATTTTGTGGTTGGGATGGAAGGATATAAATATATTATGCCCATTGTTGTTGAAAAGGGACATGCTACTGACTAATTAAACATTTTTTTTGAGTGGAAACTTGTGAACCAAGACCTTGTCTTTGAACTTGTGGCACATTTTGAACCACTTGTTGCCTAGTAGGTACTTGAGAAACATGGGATCCTCCTTCTTACATGAATCCCTACTAGGAAGTGAATGCATGTTGAATATTTGTCATCTATCACTGACCAATATTTGCATGTTTTTGGCTAGTCATCATTTGGTTTTGGATTGGTACACTAGTCTATGATTGAAGAGGTATGTTTATCACTACCTAATGAGGTGGAACATTAGTTTACCCTTATTGAGGTGGAAATATATTCAACCTCTATTACATTGATACACTAGATTTTGGTTATTATTTTGGAATACTACTCATCACTTATTGAGGATAAGTAGGATTCATCCCATTCTATTGTTGAGGTGTGACATTGGGTGTTGGTTGACTACCTAATCCTGTTGGTTTCATGCTTGATGAAATAGTTGGTTGAGGATAGGAAGTAGGTGGTGAAGGTTGGGGTGTAGAATCTCCTATTCCTTTATATGATGATCCACTTGTGGTATTAACTACAGGCACATGTTGTTGACTATTTTTTTATGCATTAGTACCACTTTGATTTGGATTGGATGTTGCTTGCACATTATCTACTATATTTTTCTCATTATTCTATGTAGAAGTAGAAGAGACTTCTTCAATTATTGGGATATGAAATAAATTTTTGACCAAAGTTTTCTACATGAATGGGTCTTAACTTTGATTGTCTAGATCAGTTAGCTTGATCAAAACTCCTATTGAAGGAACTAATTTAATAAGAGGCTTTCTCACCATGATCATCTAATTGAAATTAAGTGCTAGATTTAGGTAGGTTTGATATACTATCTACATTTGGTTAAATTGGTCTTCCATTATTTTTTCCTCTATTAGGCATATTAGGGTCCTAATATGTTGTTTGGACTAGAGATAAAGGATTTCTAGAATAAGCTTGTTGATCATAAATTATGTTGTGGGGTATTCTTACTAGGCTTGGTAAATTCTCATGGGGGAAGTCTACTAGAAACTTGACCCCTACCTCTATGGATCAAACCAAAATCTCATCTTTATTCTCCAATAAATGATTCTCAAATAAAAATGGATCATATGTGGAAGGTGTATTAGTAGAACATGACTATTGAAGAACTGGTTCATCAACTATGGGTATTATAGCTAGGTATTATGTGGTTTATTCTTGGTTTTATTTTGAATAAGGTGGTGTATTAACCAAATAGTTAGCCAATGGATCTTGGCTTTGTGTCCTTAATTGAGTATTATTATAGGGATAATGTTCCATCTCACAAGCAATATTATCTACGTAGGGGTCTTGTACCACTTCTTCTTGTACAACCATATTACTAATCCTTGAGTTGTACATGAGTCCACTACAAGTGTAAGATTACATGTTGGGATCCATAGTTAATGATTCATGAGAAATGGAGGTCTTCCAACTCTAAAAGACACTATCTAAAAATATGATGTTCAAACTTAGTCTAGATTCATCAAAATGATCAAAAGGTTTATGAAAAGATTTGTGATAACACAAGCTAAATTTAAGTGTCTAATGTTACTCATATTATACAAAAATATTAAGTAAATGACCAAAAAATTGAAATTCCAAAAGCTAAGTTTGAAGTGTTTTAAATTAGTCTAATCTAAGAAATAAATAGTTACTACGTCTTTTGGCCAAACACAGTGTCAAAAGATAGACTCATTTAAGGCATGCACTATGACCCTTGGCCAAACAGTGTCAAAAGCTAGACTTTGAAATAGATGAAAGTTTTTATTCTAATATATTTGAAACACTTCTAAAAAACACTAGGCATTTTATTCTTGGACATAGACTCAATCAAATAGGTATAAGGTATGAAATAAAAATCACTTTAGAGATAGTTTATTTTCTCACAAATAATGGTATAAAACTTGGTCTTTTGACAAATAAGCTAGACAAAATTGAATGGTGTAATTGTGTTAGATAAAGGTTCACAAAGGTACACTCAGATCAATTTGAAAATGTAGGAACAAATTTTAACTCTATACAAGAGGGCCTATAAAACAATATCTGAAATGTTTTGGGCAACGTAACAATGTTAGACTACTCAAAATATATGATAAAATGCTTATTTCAAAAAAAAATCTCTAAGGTAAAGATAGTTTCACATAAATTTGACAGCATAACACTACCTTTATCAACTCAAAATGTTGTAGTACATAGACTCAAAGTGCAAGTGTTTAGCATAAAATGACTTAAGTCTATCAAGTGGTGATAATGATCATGAGTCTTAAATGACTTTCAACCCAAATTGGAAATTAAAGCTCAGTTCACTCAAGTTTAGTGCAAATGGCAAATCCACATAACACATCAACCCTATGAACTTATGAATGTGTAATTTCAAATTTAGATTATAAATGAAGGACTTAATCAAAATTTGGCAAAGGTCTAGACTCAATTAGGTAGCATAACTATGCCAAAGTGGATGATATGACTCCAAGTTTTGATAAACTTTGAACAAGGAAAATTGATGATTCATATAGGCAACATAATGTCTCTTTGTTCCAAAAAAAATAGGACTATGTTTTTTGGCTTGTATCATTTATTCACACCAAGTTTTAACTACAAAAAAACTTTAATCTAGGACAAAACCAACTAATTAATCACTCGTAGATCCTAAATTAACAAGGTTGCTTTGTATTGTTGGAATCCATCAATATACATCATTTGAGAAGATTTTTAAAGTTCATCTAGAAGTAAATGTGCATTATATAGTAGGGTTTTTATACCCTCCCCCATTCTCTCAAATGAGATTACTATTACAAGGACCTTGAGGTACACCTTGCACCAATAATACATCCATGGAAAGTAGGGATTTGTCTAAGATATACAAGTTTTTAAATGTCTCTAGGGGAATCAATTGCATAATGACTTTCATGTCAAACAATGCAAAATAAAATCGTGGATTTTAGGTCCATATCACTTGGATTATTACAAAAATATCTACTCCTTTTTGTAACCACTACATCTTATTGTTCACTCAGTGTAGTGCGATGTCCACTTGTGAAAATTACATCCCGTGTGTACTCCAACACTAGAAGTTGGTTTAACCACTCAAACCTTCCAATCCTAGTGGGACCAATTTGAATTTAGTGATGGGAGGTGAAACCCTAGGTCAAATATTCCCTCAAAAACTTATGGGAGGTAATGAATTCCCCCTCACAAGCCAAGTTTACATAAAATAAAAAATCGTAAGATAGCAAGACTTTAGGGTCATTTTCAAGGTCACCCAAACTATGACAATTTTTTGGGGAGTGCTTTAGATGACATTATTTCTAAGCTTTGGACTAGGATTTTTGCAATAAGGATGGTGATTCTTATTCAAAGGGTTCCCTAAAGGGGATAAGTGGAAGACCATACATGTAACATCCTTCTTTTTGCTAATAAAAAACTAAATAATTTTTGAAGACAAAAATTAGACAAGTGAGTTCAATTTTAAGCCACAATTAGAAAAATTAGGTGGTGTTCTTTTAACCCCTTGGTCTTAATTTATAACTTTGAAAGCTAACTAAAAAATTTAAATAATAACACCCTAAATGATTTCCTTTAAGCACCAAAATGAAAGGTTTGATTATTTTTAAAACACCCCAAAATAAGTTTAAAAAGATCTATTTAAGCATGGTTTGATGATTTTTCAAGTAAATCTTGCAATAAAAATGTTAGCAAGTTGTTTATCTTTGAAGCACTTTTGAAGATGAAATAATTAACTTAGAAAAATGAGCTTGTAGGTTAACACAGTGCAATCTCATTAATTGACAAAACAATCCTAAAACTCTGAAAATCCACCACTCATGTCAATAATTCCACTTTTTGAGTTAGTTTAACAAAAGAAAAATAATCTCGCTACTTAAGTCTATAATACCATTACTTAGGGTAACAATATCATGAGTCAGAGTAATAATACCATGAGTTAGGTTAACAATACCACTATTCGGGTTGATAATCTTGATACTCTTAGTTTTAATAGATTTGTGAAAAATTTATACAAATTTAAGTGAAACCAATTGCATATTCAAAAAAATTGGAAGTAAACACATGGTTTAAAAAAAATCATCAAAAACAGTCTGGATGACCCCAAACGAATCTCTAGAAAATGTCCTATCTCACTATAATACCATGATTCACAGTGACAATCTCACTACTCTATCAATTTTGAGAGTAGCGAGATTACAATACCACCACTTGAGAGTAGCAAGATTGCAATGTCATTACTTATGAGTAGCAAGATTTTAATATCACTAATTACAAGTAGTAGGATTATCAATATATATATTGGACATGCAAATAGAGACAAATGTTAAACCAAAAAAATAGTTAGAACACAATACTATGATTTGTAGTGACAATCCCATGATTGTGTTAGAACAAACTTGTGACTTCTAGAAAAATGTGTTTTAGTTAAGTTTTTCACTCTTTTAGGCCTCCCACTCCAAGATTCTACATGGAAAAGGTTAGTGAGTTCCTTGAACGAGATTTGTGATCAATTTTGTAAGTCTATTCATGTCCCACCAAGCATGCCATTATGTGAACTAGAAATTTGACTCAAGAGAGGTGTTATTATTGTGTTGGTCCCAAAATGAAAAACAAATTGACAAAAACACACTAACTAGCATACATCTTTAGGCATAGTTACTATAGGGAGATTAGTGAGGGAAAACCATTTGAAAACACAACTAAAAATGGAAATAAATGAGAAATATGAACACAAAACACCAATTTCTTACCAAATCCTTAATTTCTCCAAAAGGATCATTCTTTGGCTTGTTCAGATTGTGCTTCAAGAGATCTTCTTCAATGGAGTGTGGCTACCTTCATCTCCTCTTAGCACCTTTGTATTTTTCTTGCCTCAATAATTTGGCATTATAACACTAATTTCAATGGATTTTGGAATCAATATAACATGGCAACTTTTCACAAATTAAGCTTAAAAATGATGTTCATGACCTCCCTATTTATAGATTTTTGGAATTTTTTTAGGATCAACCATGACCATCCATCTCAAGATTGAGATGTGTGGCCATGGATAAATTCAAATATTAAATTCATTGTACAAATATCTCCATTAATATTTTAGATAGAGTGGCATTACATAGGCATGGAAGGGATTTGATGAGGCATTGGAGGCATGAATCCTGATATGTGTGGCATTTATGGCCTAGGGATGTCTTCCCAAGAAATGGTGTCACTTAATCATTCAGATATTTAATATTTTTTTAAAAAAAAAAGTATTTAATAAGTTTTCATTGAATTATTATTTAGGCTCTAATTTGGTTTAATTAACTCTTAAGTATGATTAGGTACTTTGTGCACAAATTACTTAAATTGATCAAAATGCCTTGTTATTAGTCCAAAATTTGACTGGATTGGAATTAAAATTCAATGTTAGATGCATTGGATATGTTATCCCATTTAGGATGTTACTAACACCAAATAACAAAGGCATGCATCTTGTGCAAGAGAATTGATAAGAAATAACAATTCAGAGCACCTAGGTGAAAAATTAGCATTTTGACTCAGAATGATATGATCAAAGTTAGCTAGACCATAAATTTCACTACCCTATTTAATGATACTATAGACAAAATAATAACCTAAATATATCAATTTCAACTCATTGAATGTGCTTTAGTATTTTTAGGCCAAATCGTGCATTTTAATTGGAAATTGGTTAAAAGCTTGGTTAGAGGTTATCGATGGCCAGATTTAGGTGTCTACAATTTACCCCTATTTGGGAAGGTATTGCAAGATATAATCATAATAAAATATTATCAAAGAATTAAAAGGTCATGTATGCTTATAACTACAATAATGATAAACTAATTTTATGATGCCCCTTCCAAGGAATGGTTGGCACAAGTAGGTTGGTAAATGGTCCTTTGAAAAGAAATAAGTGAAATGAGGGGACAAAAGAAAGGAAATATGATGGGGTGAAAACATAATGATTTTGAAAAAGTAGTCAAAATTACTAAGAATATAAGAGGGATGATGTACAATGATTTTCCCAAAGGTGGTTATAAGCATTGTACCCTGATAGTGGTAACGTGGTATGATAACACAATGATTTTCCCAAAGGTAGTTATAATCATTGAGAAGATGGATCTACCCCAGTTAGGATAGACAAACAAGATAATAATGTGCCCCTATATGGACAAAAAAAGTGAAGTTGTGACAACATAATGATTTGCTTAAAGGCGGTTATAATCATTGATAAATATAGGTGGGATGGTGGCAATGATTTGACCATAGGTAGTTATAAACATTGTACCCTAATTATGGAAAACATGATTGATTGGATAATGATGAGATTAACTTAACATAGAAGGGAAATGATGAATTATAATAACCTGTTAGTAGAGAGAGGCTCATCTGAAGTAACAAAGGTTGAAATTATTTCATGGTTAAACTTTTTTTGGAATATGATTAGGATTGAAATAGGATGTGGTGTCAAAGAGATGTTGATGCCACTATTATTGAGTAGACTTATTAAAGCTGAGGTTTGTTGTAGCACATGTTAGTAGGCATCATGGTATAACATCATGAGGACTTGGTTGAAATATGCATAAAGACTCACTCCCGTAATCCATTACTCAATATAAAATAATGCACCAATGATAAAAACCATGATGACAATGTAAACATATGAATATGGATGAATTAAATTGTAATTATGGGCAAAGAATCACCCAATGAACACACATAAATTGAATCAAGGTAATAGTGATGAAAGCAAACAAACAAGCAAACAAACAAATAAAATAAGAAAAAATAAATAAAAATAAATAAACAATGCAATAGAAACCATATAAACATTTCCCTTAGCACTCTTCACATCTTCTTATTATAGCAATAAGATTTAAAATAGTCTGGGCCACCAATACTTGGCACTCAGAATCTTGTGTCAAGTGACTTTAGGAGCAAAGTGACCACTCCATACACCACTATGTAACTATGTAACCAATTCAAAAATCTCACTTTTCACTAAGTATCTCAAGAGGACACTATTTGGGTTCTTCCAAACTAGATCATCTTGTAACAAAAGATACTTGTGGGATACTAACTTTATTGTCCTCTTTTGATTTTTGTTTAAATGGGGAGAAAAATTCAAAGTATTCAAATAATAGACTATGTTTGTATAACATGGAGAGTGTTTGTACTTGGATTCAGGACTATCAATAATCCATTTCATATTATGTACTTCTACAACCTATAAGTTAGTTTCATTCATTATCTTGGTAAGACCCATACCTTTGACTAACTTGGTAGTTTGTATCTCTAAGTCATATTCTTGACTTTTGTTGACCCATGAGCATCTTTTGTCAATAGTCTAATTTTGAGTAATATGTCTTTCACCATAGTGTGAGGAACATAGGGTACAATATTTAAACTTAGAATGTAAGATCTAAATTGTTTGATAGCCTTTAAGAGAGCAAAATCTTATTTTTACTGAAAAGGGTAATTTTTCGCTCATGACCTTCATCATTAGTTTTTAGTAGCACTATAACAATAGTATGCTTGGAGGAAAATGAAAAGATCTAGAAATATTTTCTATAATCAAGACTAGAAAGCACTGGGGTAGTTTTCAAAGCTACCTTGATTTCCTAAAATGATTGGGTATCCTTCTCCTTCCATTTTATAGTTTTATCATTTTTTAACATTGTAGTGATAGGCAAATTAATCTCTACAAATTTGGAAACAAACCTCCTAACAAAATTTATTTGACCAAAGAAAGATTGGATACCTTTCTTGGTCTGTGGGATGGGTACTTTATCGATGGTCTCCACCCTTTTAGGGTCTATCATGACACCTTACTGACACACAATGTGTCCAAGTAGTTTTGAATTTTTTACTCTAAAGTGGCACTTCCTTGGATTGAGGGAGATTCCAAACTCCCTACATATGATAACATTTATTTCAAATGTGCCAAGTGGTCATCTCTTTTCTTGGATTACACTATATGATCATCTTGATAAACAAAAATGAAATGGTTGATTAATCTGGTGAAATCTACATCCATTTATCTTTAGAATGTGGTACCTACATTCATTAAACCAAAAGTCATTTAGACATTTACATAGGTTCCCCATGAGGTAGTGAAATCAGTCTTAGATCTTTCAAACTCCTTCACTACTACCTGGTTATAGCCAGAAAAGCCATCTAGAGTTGAAAATAGCTTAGACCCGATAACATCTTAGATCATTTTATCCATGTTAAGAAATGGATAATTATCCTTCAATGAATCCTTTTTCAAGTTATAGAAATCAACATAGAGCTATATGTCTCCATTTTTATTTTTGATGGGACTATATTTGCTACCCATGATGAATACCCGATGGGTTTAATGATCCCACCATCCCTTAATATCTTCAATTCTTCCTACATCTTAGTGGCCAAAATGGGATTGATAGGTCATTGTTTTTGGTGTAATGGTTTTATATCAGGGTAAAGGGTGATAACATACTAGAACAAGTATTCCCTATAAGCCTTCAATTTTGAATATGACCATGTTAAACAATCCTAGTACTTTCTCAATAGTTTGATGAATGCTTCCTTCTTCTTTCTCAAGTGAGTATCAAGCGAAATATTCCTTGGATTTTATTCTATCCCAATGTTAATCTTAGTCACATCTTTTGATATATAAATATTTCTAGATTTGACTCTGTCAACTCCATCAAAGGATGCTTCAAGACTAACCAATCCTCTAGGGATTGTATTAGTCTTCAATTTGATTATTTATTTTCCATTTAAGGTTTTTTTTCCATCACATATCTATACCATAGAGTCCAAATATGTAATGGGTCATTTAAAATCATCTACATAGCACAAAAACCTTTTTATTTGATCATCATTATCAAATACTTGCAAATGATCCATGTTGTTCGGGACAGAAGGCCTTACTAGTACCTCAACCTCATACTCATAAGAGAGATTTTTATGTTCAAATTTAAAAATTGTATCCCTCTTTACAAGAATATCTACCACATGATTAAGATATTGGGCATGATATTCAATATTGAAGGCATAAAACCATTCCAAGTAATCCCATACATCATTTTGGTATTACTTCATTCTTTTCTGTTTCATAGTGTAAATAGATTAGACCTATTTCACCACTAGTTCTGAATCACCCTTAGCCAACAACCTTTTGAATCCATATACATGAGTGATCTAGATGCCAATCAGGAGTGATTTATATTCTTAAATATTTTTTGTGCACTCAAAGGATAATTGGAAGGAGTATCTATAAATTTAGCCATTAAGGGAATAAAAGACAACCCCAACTCCATTTCCAATGTTAGAACATTCTCCATCAAAGTGCATGATCTAGATGGAGTATTCATAAGTAATACCATATTCAAAAGGAATTTCCATGTACTTGACACTCCCTACAAAATTCCCAATGTATGTATCCATATACAATACTTCATTTAGCTAGTATTTGGGATCTTTTAGGATATGAAGCATTTATGGCTCCTAGTTTAGATGAATCATCTTCCCATCTATAGGTATAGTGTCATAAGACAAGTCCATCTAAAAACTACCCTTAATACTAAAATCCCATTTTTTGGATAATAACATACTCCACTTTAGTAGACAGTCTACATCAACAAAATCCATACTCAAGAACTTACTAGGGTATTATGCGAGCTGCACCACTAGTCTTTTGACCATGCCAACAACATGTACTTATCTAGAATCCATGGTGAGGCATCATCCATAAGTTTTAGTTATCCTTATACAAATTTCATTCAACACAAATAGTGGCATAATGTTACAAGTTGCATCAAACTCAAACATGCAATTATAGATAATTAATTTGTTAATCAATAAGGTGGTGTAAAGGGGTCAATATCCATCTAAATCTCTACCAATGTTGTTCCAAAATACACCTCTAGGTGATGTCTAAGGGGTTCTCAGGTGTTCTAGCTTTCCACAAGGAAAGTGAGAGAAGGCTCAACTTCAATAATCTCATTGGTAGTAACTTTCTCAGTGAATCCCAAATATTCAAAAGCTCTTCTCCTATGCTTTGAAATTCTAATCAATTCCACAAAAGGCACTATGGCCTTCAATTTAATCAATACATGGGCCATGTCATAAATAATATATTTAGATAGAGGAGTTTTATCAGGTAGACTAGTGATACTCTCATTTGGGTACACCCCTTAAGAGTCAAAAGGAGAGGAGTAGGAGAACCCACATGTTTTACTTCCCTTTTCAAGGGAGGCTTCTTGGGTTCATCCTTCTTGGGAATACTAGAAAATAGGGGAGTTTTATTCTTGGCCTGGGTACCTCTTAGTTTGACATTATTAGGTATAAAACTAGGCTTGGTGGAATTAAATATGTCCTTATTCCCTTTGGTCTCTTTCTCTTTACTCTCTACTTTAGGAACAATAGAATCTTTATCTTTAGGAGGAGTATTTTGATATTTTCGTCTCAAATTGTACTCCTCTTGGGAAATTTTTGTGTGGATTATCAATTAGTGGTCCTCAAATTATGGAGGAAAATCTCTATATTTTTCTTTCATCATTGATATTAGAAACTCAAAATCATGAATAGGAAATTCATATTCATGCATCATGTTTATTTCACAAATAAATCTCAAGGTTGGGACCCTTACCTTTTCAAATGCTCTCTAGAATTATTGAGTAGTGGTAGTGGTCATCAAATCTATAGATGAATAAACAACCATTACATCTAATTCAAAAGTTTGGAAAGTAAAACATTCATACACTAGAATGTCTTCATAATCAGAGACATTTGGAACACTCACAACTTCCTCTTAGAAGGTGTAACTTTCTATGTCTTGGAATTCAATAATGTGGATATCATCTTTTTCAAATGTGGATTCAAATCCTTATTCATCTTGACCATCATCATCAGCAATGTTACATGGGGGATGAGGGAGGAAATAATTATCACACTAATTGATATCAAAATTGACTGCATTGACCTTTGTAACTAGAGAATTTGTTACTTCTCTTCCAACTCCTTAGTTCTAGTTTATTTCATGTTTTTCATCCCTCACCATCCCATTTCCATTTTTATTATTCCTACCTTGGAAAGCTATCCTGCCTTGACTCTGATCTCAGGGATGATTCCTTACTTCTCTCTTGTGATCCCTCATATCATCATGGTTAGAGGTACACTGAGACAACCCTTTTTATGCTCTAGCCAACTTATAGGATATCTCTTTCAAAATAGCATCTAGAGTCTTCATAGTTTCCTCTAGTTATACACTCTTATGGGAGGATTGAAGCTTCTCAATATTTACCATCTTGACATTAACCTTCTTGTTTAAAGTCTTACCCACATCTTTGATGTTATTTTCTATTTGGATAGCCAAATTAAAAGCCATCCTCAAATTTTTGGGAGCCTTATCTCTAAGATAATAGGCTACTTTATTTTCAAATGCATCATAATACTTAATTAGAGAAGTATCACCACTGGGCCTGATGTCCTTTGGTAATCTTCTTAACACTTTACTAAATCTAGAATTAAAATCTTTGACACATTTATTAGGATTTTTTTTAAGTCTTTCAAACTTAGCGAGCAAGAATATGAGATCAATGTTATCACTAAATTTCATCTTAAATACCTCAATCATGGATTGCCATGTGTCTATGGATCCATCAGGGAGGGACTTGAAACACTCTTAGGCCTCATCTTCAAGTGTGTTCACAAAGATATTTAGATGGATTCTTTTGAAAAGAAGACCTAGTACCCTTCAGATTTTTAGATCTAAAGAAAACTCTTCAAAATAGAAAAAATTACATATAGTAGGCACCAATATTTTAACCTTAATGTAATGGAATCACCACTAGAATTAAAAAGTCTAGAACAAAACAAATAAAACCATACACAACAACTGATAGAATGCAAAATTTTAGACACTAAAAGTAATTCCAAGAACATTGTAAAAATTCTCATAGCATGGGGGTGAAGATTCCTAGTGGAGTCATTGAGAAAAGTTACAAAGATGTTAATGAACCAAAGATAAAAAACTTGATGTAATAAAAATAGATAATGAAATAACCAAAACACTTATAGCTCTATGAAAGTATTCTTGATAACATAAGTGATAAGAGATCTCCCCAACAATAGTTCTAGAAAGATGTTGGTTCCCAATTATACACCTCTACTGCTTGAACTTACACACCTGAAGTGAGTGTCAATCAAAGATAGAAAAATTGCTTAATATGGCATTATATCCAAGGAAGGGTTTAACATCATTATTAGACTGAACATAGAAAATAATTGGGAGGCACCTACAAATGGCAATGTCAATTCCCTATTCCTTCTAGCTCTGCCTGAACTAAGGTGAGAGGACCTAAGGGGTAACTTTGTTTACATGAAGGGATTTTACAATTCAATATTCATGGGGATTATTAGCACAAGGGAATACAAATTTGACTAGAATACAACCATGCTTTCTCAATCTACTTGGAAAGGGTTGTCACATAGAGTGAGAAAATGTTCTAGGCTAGACACAAGCTACTAAAGATAGATATGGACATGATTTCAACTTCTATTCTAAATAATATTCAATAATAGAAGGATGAATAAGAGATTTCAATGTTGATCTTTAACACATAAAATGCAAACACATGCTAAGTATATAATGTTTATGTGTTGATAGGCAAACAACACTTAGGATATGTAGAGGACATGTTATATACTGGGTAAAATAAGGTAGGAAAAAGTTATCAATTAATAGAGATTAAAAGTGGAGGTTTAACATATGAGCACAAAGAATCTCAATTACATTACTACATCACCTTTACTAGCAAATGTACCATATATCTATATTAAATGCAACTAAAATCATGCACAGGTGATATCTTCCAAGAACTCCTTCTAGTTGAATCCATGAGCCAAAGACTACCCTTAAAAAGGTTATCAACACCTTATTCCCAAATCTCAAAGTAGAAAGGATTTTATAATCTAGATATACACTCTAAATGACCACTATAAAAATGAATAAATCAGATCACCAATCAACTAAGCATATAAAACATGGCATTATACTTCAGCAATAGAAATAAAATGGAAACCATAAGTAGATTTAATTCATCACTTGAATTGGAAATGAATACAATGTGTATTGAAAAATATAAAAGATTGAAACTATGCAAGAAAATCCTTTAGCAAGGGAGACATGTATAATCCTCTCAAATATTGCCAATGATTTTACATCAAAAATCAATTTGACACCAAAAATTTTACACAATGAGAACTCTTTGAGGATATAGCTCATGACTCAAAAAATTAACTGAACCTTGTAAAGGGATATACCCCCTTTACTTATACAATTGAGCTAAGGCTAAAATATTCCTAAAGATGCTCTAGTTAGAAGATTCTTTTATGGTCCTAGAGTCTGTTAAACCTTGTAACAAACATGATTGTTTGGACTATATGTGTGCTCCTATGATGATGGTAAGATTGATCCTCCACCTTGGTATAATATTTTTAGTTATCCAAGTGGAGCATGATCCTACAAGGGATAAAACAAACCTTTGTCTTCTTGCATAACAAACAAAAACATCCCTTTATATTCACATTATTACATAAAAACTACCTTGAAAGGGACATGCCACTATTAGACAAAGTACAATGGTTTTCTATCAGGAAACAAGAAAATAAAAAAGGGAGAGAAGATAAAAAAAAGAAGTGGCACTAGCTTAGAAAAAATTGAAATTTCATACTAGGTCTCAGAGTCAATTTGAATAATAGAATCCTTCACCAACCTATTCTTGTAACTCATATATTATTTGAGTATGAGGGTGAGACTCCCTTAGTCTAGGCCTACTTGATAGTTGAATTTGAATCTATACTCTTCAAGCTAGGTGACAATCCTCTAAAGCTTAGTTAGCTTTCATCCAATGAGTTATTTAATATGGTCACAAGATTTCTCAAGTGTCACTAATTGATTTATCTTATTAACATAAAAATACTCTTATGGTACATCAATGAGGTCCTTTAGAGAAACATACACTGCATCTTCCCCCAAGTCACTTACACCATCAAGGCTTACCATCTTTCTTATCATAGCATATATCTCTTTTGTTACAGTCTTGAGAGACTACTTTTCTCCTTTTAAATCAAATATTTTATCTTTGAGCATCATCATATAATGATTGATTTCTAATTGATATTCTTTGGGCCTTTTTTGATCATTTGGGGAAATGATCTTCTCTAAAATCAAAGTGTCTATTCTCATATTATATATCTCATCCATATTTCACCAGGCTTCTTCCCACTTCTTGGTATCTGCCTCAGAGGAAAACATATGTGCATCATATTCCCTTTTATTGTCCACTATGTTTTTCAAGAATTTAAATGCCAATTTGAGAGGATCCTGCCATAATAATTCAAAAAAAATCATGAAATAATAGAATTACAAAATGAATAAAAGCACTGATTAGATTATATTGATTATAGACCACTTCAAGGGGGAAACCTCCTTTGAGACATCTCAATACAAATAATTAGTGGATACCTTCAATGGCTTCAACACTTACTTATATATAAATTCTAATATAAGCAACTAATATTTCCTATGAATGTGGGATAAAATAAAATGCTAATAGGATGAATTATAACGCATATGCATCCATAGTAACTACTAAACTAACAGAGTAAAGAGAAGAGATATCATGAGTTCATAACATCTCATCCCTCTTAGAAAAAACTTTGTCCTCAAAGCTTCAAATATGGGAATTGGTGTTGAATTTGAAATTTTGGTTCCCATGTTGCATCCTCTTGTTCTATTTCATGCCACTAAATGAGAACCTTGGTCATGGAATGGGAGCAAAGTTGGCATGTGCACTTGTCTAAGATTTCCTCTAGCTTAAGAAGAATGGATCCTTCATTATCAAGTTTAGGTAAACTAGTATGCACTATAGTGTTTATGCCAAGAACTTTCTTTAGATAAGATACATGAAATATGGGGTGAACTCGAGAACAAGGTGGGACATACAACTTATAAGAAACTAACCCAATATTCTAAAGAACCTTATAGGGCCCATAGAACTTGGGTGCCAGTTTATGAAACCCTTTGAGTTTAGGGAGGAATGCTTGTAGGAATGTAGGTGAATAAAATCCATATCACCTACTTGAAAAGTTTGTTCAAAATGGTGTTGATCTGCCTATTGTTTCTTTTGATTTTATACCATATGAATATTTTACCATAGGGTACTAAGTATTTGATCCTAGGTTTGGAAAATTGTGTCGACCGCTTGAAGTAAAGAACTATTGGGGTTGTATAAAAGGAGCATTAGTGGTGCTTGACCATAGACTGGTTCATATAGAGTCATTTTTGTTGAAGTGTGATAGGAGGTATTGTACCACCATTTGACAAGAGGGAGCCACTTTGCCCACTAATGTTTTTATTCTAAGGTGAAGCAATGGAGGAAAGTTTCTAAGAATTTGCTATTAATTTCAGTCTAGCCATCCATTTGTGGATGATACCTAGAACTCATCTTTAATTGAGTGTCAGTCTATTAAAATAGTTCTATCCAAAAATGGTTGGTGAAAGTTACATCATGATCTAATATAATGGATGAAGGAATGCCATGAAAATAGAAAATTTGGTCCAAGAATTTTTTTGCAACTATGGAGGCTGTATAGGGGTGGCTGAGGGAACAAAAATAACTATATTTGGAGAGGCGATCAACTAAAACCAAGATCACTATTTTTCCTCTAGATTTATGGATCCATTCAATGAAATCCATAGAAATATCTATCCAAATATTGGTAGGTATGGGTAAGGGTTTGAGAAACCCAAGGATGAGTGTTGTTTCACCCTTGTCATGTTGGAAGGTATCACATTCAACCACCATACATCAAATTACCTTTTTTATTCCCTTCCAAAATAAGTTGCATCATTCCTGCTCATAATTTTCATGAAACCCTGAGTGCCCTACAAAGGGAGAAGCATGGAGTTCATAGAATATAGCCTACTACAGATCTATATTTTGGGGAAGCACCAAACAACCCTTGTATTGTAGAGAAGCACCATCCTAGGAATAATGTGGTATAGTTGAGGGGTTAATGGAAAATTATTGAATGATTTGAGATAATGAAGAGTTATTAACATAACCTTGTTGTACAGTGTCTAACCAATGTAGAATAGGCATGAAAATATCTCAAAGGGAAGCTTGATCCATAAATGTGCAAGATAGAGCATCAACCACAATATTATCTTTACCCTTCTTGTAATTTATCTCATAGTCATAAGCCATGAATTTGCTAACCCATTTCTATTGTGATGGGGTAGAGACCCATTATTTTAAGAAATATTTTAGACTTTGGTGATTATTTTTGATGCAAAAATGATTACACAATAGGTATGGCTACTACTTTTATACTACATGTAAAATTGCCATCATTTCCTTCTCATAAGTAAAGAGTACTAAATTCTTACCAAAAAGGAATTTTCTAGTGAAAACAATGGGGCATCCTTCTTGGAGGAGAATAAAACATAGTCCATTCCCACAAACATAACTCTCAATAGTGAAGGTCTTGGGAATATTTGGCATAACTAGAATAGGTGTAGTACACATAGCTTGTTTTAATGCTTCAAATTCACACTCAGTAGCTTATGTCCAAGTAAAATCATCCTTTTTAAACATAGCTATCAATAGATCTAAAATATTCCTATAATCCTTGACAAAATTGTGATAGTATCCAGTGAACCCTAAGAAGCCATGAAGACTCTTGAGTGTCTGAGGATGTGGCCAATTTGTCATAGCATTTATTTTTCTTAGGATCCACCCAAACCCCTTAGACTAAAACAATATTCTCAAGACACTCCACTTCATCCTAGCCAAAAGTATATTTGGACTATTTTACATAAAGATGATGGTCATAGAGAAGTTATAGTGTGAGCTCCAGATGTTGGAGATGCTTAGACCATGTTTTAATATAGATGAGGATATCATTGAAGAAGACCAAAATGAATTTTTGTAGGTAGGGCCAAAATATTTTATTCACCAATGCCTAGAAATTTAAAGGAACATTAGTGAGGCCAAAGGGCATGACCAAGAACTCATAGTGGCCATCATATGCATGAAAAGATATCTTAGGGATATCATCCTCATGAAGCCAAATTTGGTGATATCTAGAGTGAAGATCTAATTTGGAGAAAAAATGAGTGCCATGAAGCTCATCAATAATAAGGATCAAGAACTTATCCTTGATTATGAGGTGATTAAGTAAATGAAAATAAATGTAGAGATGCCATGACCCATCTTTTTTTGGACAAAGAAAACTAGGGAAGAATATGGGTTGGTACTAGGGTGAATAATGCCTTATTGTAATAGGTCTCAAATGAGCATCTTGATCTCAGTATTTTTAATAAAATAGGTAATGGTAAGGCCTGATGTTGGGAGGAATGCTTCCTAAAAGGAGTTGAATCCATTGGTCCTCTAGTTGTGAAGGTGGAAATCCCACTAGTTTGATAAAGACACATGCATACCATTGCATAATGGTTTGTAGATTAAAAGGAGTAGTGGAGACTA
Source organism: Torreya grandis (assembly GCA_037957365.1). NCBI lineage: Eukaryota > Viridiplantae > Streptophyta > Pinopsida > Cupressales > Taxaceae > Torreya > Torreya grandis. Next base: position 3,523,038 of record JARHVA010000022.1, read on the forward strand.
TTAATGATTGCATTTGGATGGAATAGAACTAAGCAATGATGCCATGTGAATTATTCTTAAGAAGATTATATATATGATGTGAAATTATAATGCTAAGAGATTCATGTTGTAATCCTTTTAATGTGTGTTTTGCCCAATATCTAAAAATTGCATCCAAAGTTTAGTAAAACCCCATAAGATGGGTCCAAGTGTACGTAACTATTGGGATCCAAAAATGGCATCACATCCACCTAAGGGTAAGTTAAACATGTTAGAGTGTAATTTATAATCTCTAATAGAGATACACACATTGTGACACTTCCCTTTGTAAGGAATGTGCCCCCATTATCAATCATGACTTCAAAGTTAGAGCAAGGATGGATAAAACAATCAGTCTATTTGGAAATTAGAGGGTCAATGAAGTTATGAGTGCTACCTAAATCAATGATTATTATGAGAGGAATATTCTTAAAGTAACCCTTAAACCAAATGGTTTTCTGGGTAGTGACTCCAACTAAGGCATAGAGAGATATCTCTAGTTGGTCTTCTTGAGAAGTAGATTCCACAATTGACTGAGCTTCTTGTAGATCATCTATTGTATCATGAACATCTTCCAAATATTTAGGTTCAGGTAGAGATTTCACATCTAATAGGTAGAGATTTTTCTTGACACATTGATGTCCTCAAGTGAATTTATCATCATAGTTATAACATAATCCTTTTTCTCTATGGGATTGCATCTCTGCTTTAGTCAAATGCTTGATAGGAGTGGTTATGGGGGTTGGCATTATTTGAGAGCATTATGGAGCTATAATTTTAAATAGAAAAAAATTAGATTTGAATCACTGTTGAGCTATGATCTTGTCCTATACCAACTTATCCAAACCTAAGGCTTCAAAAATTATGTTGGGTAAAAACATTTTGACCTCAGATCAAATTACATCCTTCAATCTATTGATAAAACAACTCCTAAAGAATTCATCAGACTATCCCTCTATTTGATTGGTTAGCTTTTAAAATTTAGTTTGATATTCTCTCACTATTCTTATTTGGAAAAGTTTAGTGAGTGCTTTAGTGAATTCATCAAAATAAGTAGATCTAAACCATTGAAAAATGAGAGTGCAAAAATTGTTCCATATGGGTTCATCATGAGTCTTGGTATACCAACGATACCATTGAAGGGATTCAAGTTTCAAGTGAAAGGTTGCAAGTGGAACCTTGCTGGCATCAAAATTATTATGCAAACTAAAATACTGTTCTACTTAATAGATCTATCTAGTTTGATCTATACCATTAAATCAAGGATAATTAATCTTTGGCTCATGATAATTGCTAGAAGAAGAAAATGTAGTGTTTGAAGAAAACTCTAGATGTCATTTGTTATTCATGGTGGTATGTTAAAGACTGAGGCCGAGACTTTTTTCATCAAAATCTTTGATGTGGGACTTAAGGGTGATAATCTAATCCTCCATTTTTTTTTCTCCTTTTTGGGTTATGACCATGACTCGAATAACAGTTTTTTTTGTGGAAATGGATGGGAAAACTAGAGTTAAGACATGTTTAGTAAGGAAGGTTTTTAATTTGGGTGGAAAAAAAGGGGTAAAGGGGATTTTAATAAAAAATTTACATATTAGGAGTATGATTGATGAAGACAAGGGTAATTTTAGGAGTGAAAATGAAAAAACTAGAAAATTGGTTAAAGAGAGACAAAGGAGTAGAAAGAGAGGATGAACACAATGGGAAATTTTTGAGGCCAATGAACAAAAATATTTATGGTAAAACCCAAAATATGGAAAATTATAATTTACTAGAATTAAGAGTGGAATTGGGATATGGGACCTAAAGGAAGAAAATGTAGGCAATGAAATTTTAGGTGTCTAGATAAAGTTTGAGATAAACTAGGCTAAAAATGGAAAGATATTGTAAAAAAATGAAAAAAAAAATTATTTATCTTTTTCTAGTTTTCTAGTTTTTCTATCTAGCAATAAGTCCTCTGGAAGTCTACTAAGACTCTACAGATAGTTTGTAGATTCTAGGTTCTATCAAATATCTATTTACAAGTCCTCTGATAGTCTACAAATACTTTGTTGATTGATTATTTTGAGTTTACCAGAAATATTCAAAAATTGAGAGAAATGGGCCCCAAGTTTCAATGGTTCCCTAAGGGTTTTAAAAATTTCACTCTGGCCACCAATGTCATCTAAGTGAGTATCACTCTCTAGATTTTTTTTAGCCACAGATTTATCTCTTTGTGATAGCTCTTGTTTTTCTTCATGGATGGGAACTACTCAATTAGGAAGGGGTCATTGCCCATTTTGTTGGCAAGTCCTCTCAATAGGCCAGATACTTTGGGGTTCTTGTGGTACTTCTCACAATGAGTTTTAGGGATTTCACCCAAGCACTTACCATAGTTATGTGGTCAGGTTTTTACCTTGATCCAAAATAGATTATTGTGTTATAGGAATATACTTAAATATATTATACAGTAGAATATAGTTATTTCTAAAAAAGTATTATGTAGAAAAATAGAGTGAAGACTTTATGAAAAAACTTTGGCCCTAGAAAGCACTCTGATACTATATGAGAGGATCCTCCTATAACAATTTAATAAAAATACATGAAATAACAATATTAAAAAATGAAAAGAAGTATTTAATAGATTATATTAATCATAGACCACTTTGAGGGGGCAACCTCCTTTGAGAAAGCTCAATACAAATAATTCATGGATGTGTTCAATGGCCTCAACACTTATATATGAATTATAATATAAGCAACTACTACTTCCCATGAATGTGGGATAAAAAAAATGCTCATGGGATGACTTACAAAGCATACGAGTCTATAGAAACTACTAAACTAACAAAGTAAAGATAAGAGATATCACGGGTTTATAACATGAGTGGATTATTTCTTCTGCTTGAATGCCCAAGTCTTATTATCATTCCTTTATTAATCATCCTCTAGTATTTAAATCATCTATTTAACTGGAATCAAATGATGCAAATGCAAGATGGAGAGGACCTAGAGCCACACTGGCAGTTGGCATCACCGCCTTAGTCTCACTCAGTAACTTTTGTAAGTATTGGATCATATATTGGTTTTATACCTTCAACTCCTCCATGGTGGCTTTTTCTTTATCCATTATATGTGCCACCATGCTAGCCAAGACTTGTGAGCTATGTTTCAACTTATTCTATGGTGGATCCCCTAGACTATAGCTATAGATAGTGTAAATTTTGAGGGGAGCATCCTTCTTCAAAGCATCTGATAGAGGGATGGTTATCTCTACTTTCCTTTCTCTTGTAGTGGTGAAGGTGGTTCTATAATGTCTTATGGAATTTTTATGGGGCTTGGCCTTAGGTTCTTAAGTGATCTTCATTACATCGATCTCCCTAATTTTGCTCATAATGTCTCTTTTCTCCCTAATCTATTCTTTGACCTAGAGGAGGAGTCTAGTCTAAAATCCCATTGAAGTGGTAGACATTGATGATGGCCTTGAGATAGTGAAAGGTGGTGTCATTAGAGTGCTTGATGTAGGGAGTGCCACAGGAGTGGGTTGTGGGAATAACACAAAATGCTCAATTTATTTAGCACTCTCTTTCTTATCACCACCTTTATCTACTCCATGTTCCTTTTCCAAGTTTGGCTTAATATGTTCCAAAACTTCACACTCTAACTCAGGTTGATGAGACCATTTAAACAAAAATTCAATTGAATTTCCCTACTTTTTTGACTAACTAAAAGGCTACACATCTACTTCACCTTTTTTATTTTCTTAGGCCTCAGACATGGATGAGGCTATAGTGATATCCTTGTTTCTATCAAGCAACTCTTCACTAGTCATGGCCTTAGGACCTTTCTTATGGGTTGGGTCATGGACCCGAGTGTAAGGGAGAAGTCCTCATGGTACTTCAATTGAATCAACACTTCCAAAATTACCTTCCTCAACATCTTTATTCAAATCACCCAATTCTTTATTTATTTTTGTATGAGTGGGGGTACCCATTTTTAGGTTTTCTCCCCCACCTTCCTTCAATGTTGAACTTAACACCTTTGGAGGTGAAGGGGCATCTTGTGGTACCTCTAGAGCTGCTTATAAGCCTTAATTCTCAAGCACTACCTTATAATTGGTGTCACCATGAATTTTCTACTCCAACTCTTCTTTAACTTTATCATCATATTTATTTAGCTCTTTATCACTACCTTGATCACCTTGGCTTGGTGGTTAGGTGATGACATTATTAATGAATGTCTTCATATCTAATGATATGGTTTTTTTTATTGAGGGGCCTAACCTTGCATGGCCACCTCAACTTCAAATTTCACTACATCATCAAAAGATAAAGGATCATTTAAGGTTAGAGTGTCTTCCTCATTACCTTTTCCCTCTACTCCTAAGGGACCCTATTATGCAAATAAGCCTATCATTAGGGCCTTCACTAGTGTTTGGGGCCTCTACCTCAAACTTATTTTCCCATTTTTGACCTACTGAGGAGTGAATGCACATTGCTTATTCATCACCTCAATGATGGGCCTACCCTCATCTAAATCTTCATCATCACTCATATCCCTCAACTTTTGGGCATATGAGGATTGGTCATATTTTTATTTCACAGGGAGCTCCTTGGAAGGTAGGTCCTTGAACACAACCTCCTTCTTCTTAGCAAGAAATCCACTTGGAGGCTATATATCCCTTTTAATTCTCTTTTGTTTCGGCTATTTTCCTTCTTCTTCCCCTCCTCTCTTCCTTAAATATATCTTTGGTGGAGGGGCAATTGTTGCTTATTGTATTGGTGAAGTAGGTGAAAATATAGCTAGATTGGTAGTGGGGATGGATGTTGGAATGGTTGGCATTATTTTGGTTCCCTCTACTAAAATGGATATGGGGCTTGATCTAAAAACTAAAAATGCAAGTGTCGCTAAATCAAATAACACTTATCGCACTTAAAAGATCTACTATTTCTCAACTTTTTAATTTAATTTTGTATAAATAAATTAAACAAAGAATTAAAATGAAGATCAAAATTAAAATAAATAGCAGATAAAATATAATAATTCACTAGCAAATTGATAATGGAGTTCAGCTTCAATAGCCTATGTCTCTAGGTTCATTCGAAGTGAAGACTATTTCCATTAATTTTGTGCAACAAATGGCTTACAAAATCAATACAAGTCTTCAATTCACCTTCTCTAGTCTCTACTTACCTGTCAAAATATCTCTTAGACTTGTCATAAATGGCCTAAGGCCGTATAAGGCATAAATTAATTCCTAACCTTCTTAATTTTCTTACACAATTGGTTTCTTTCTCCTCTTCAAATGGAAGCTCGCTCATTTTATACCACTTTCAAGCCCATGGCTCAAGCAGTTAAAGATTATAAATTTTGCATGGTAGGTGCAAAGGTCAAGTCCTTCAGCCTTCCTTTTTGCACTTTCCACTTATCTCTTATCCCACATTTGTTGTGTGAGATGGGATTTCATACTTTAAAAAGGGTGACAGTTTCCTTAAGAAATGTCGACGTCCCTTTTAAAAGGGGACTTAGGCGTTAAGCTTGGCAAGAGCCTATCCTTAGGCTAACCATGGAGAATAGTGGGTTAGCATGTGGTCTTTGCATGGTTTATGTGTAGTGAAGGTGGATGACATGGTAGATTAGCTTAGTGATTTATGGTTCTACCACGTGTTGGTTTGAGAATTCTTATTACAAAAAGTAAAACCATTATCCCACATTGGTGGGGTTTGAGTAGAATTTATGAGTTAAATATAATTTCACATACCATAACATATAAAGAATAGGAGACCAAGGCACCCCTCCACAAGAGTGTGCTGACCCTTGTTGAGGGCCCCCAATGAGCAAATAGTGGGGCCCATGGATCCCCATATGACCACCTGTCAAAGGCTGGAGGATATCAACAAACCAAACACCAAAATATTTTTTGTTTTTTTACAAATACATATTTCTATGTGTCAAATTGCTATTGGACCACTTGGCATATTAGAATAATGCCATGTCACTTTTCAACACCCATTATTCCCCTTTCACAAGAATACTTCAACAAGTTATATCTCGAGCATTTGGACTCCGTTTTGCATTCTGGAAGAAGTGTCAGAAAGCTCTCAATGAATTCTTTGATGTGCAAATGGTTCAAATAAAAATTGAATACTTTTGAAAATGGAATGGTACATGGATCCACCTAGATCACTCCTCCCCACTGCGAACTTTTGGACCTCCAAAATTTAAAATTAATTGGTAATGAGGTGAGGGTATTTCTCCCTCACCCTTCTAACTTCCATCCATTTGGCCTTGTTTGGGTGTATCCCATTTAGACCAACATGAAGATATTCAACATCGCCTCTTTGTGAAGTTTGCACATTCTTGTTAAGAATAGTATCTTCTTGCAATTATGTTAGATATTCAAGAGCAAAATCATCAACAAAAGGAATGGATACACTTTCATCATGATCAATAATCATTGGAGGCTCATACAATTTCAGATTTTCCACATTTACAACTAAATAAAGATACATGTAAGATGGTAAATCTAATTGGAAAGCATTTGTTCCAAATTTTTCCATAATCCAAAAAGGACCATACCGGATTGGTTTTAAATTTTTACCTTCACCTATCAGTCTTTCCTTACTAATGTGAAGCCATACCATATCACCTACAAAAAATTAGTGATCAACATGATGTTTGTCATGTCTGGCTTTATACTTTGCTTGAATTTTCTCCAATTGAGTATAAATAGTCTGATGTATGATCTATATTTATTTAATTAAATTCTTGGCTTGAATGGCTTCTTTTGGTTAACCAACAATTGTATCATGTCCATAACAAACATCTAGAGGAGATTTAGGCAAGTATCCATAACAAACTTCAAATAGAAATTTCATAGTAGAAGAATGAAGTGCCTGATTATATGCATGTTGTATGTAACACAATTGTTCATCCCATAACTTTGGATGTTTATTTCTATAACACCTAATCAAATGTACCATAGTGCGGTTCACAACCTCTATTTTCCCATCAGATTGCAAATGAAATGCAGTGCTCTTTTTGAATTTAGTGTCCATTAGTCCCCACAAAGTTTACCAAAACTCCCTAATAAATCAAGAATCTTGATCAGAAATAATTGATGTAGGTAAACCAAAATGAACCCATACTTGTTTAAAGAAGAAGTGTGCAGTGCCTTCCCTAGTAATTTGCTTAGTGTAAGGAATCAAAATACACATCTTGCTAAATCTATCCACAACTACATATAAATAGTCATGTTTTCTTTGTGTCATAGGCAAAACCCCCACAAAATCAATAAAGATACTTTCCCATGGGTGAGTAGGAATAGGTAGAGGAGTTTAAGGTCCCAGTTTCCTATCACTAGGTTTGCTTGTGGCACAAAGAGTACATCCCTTAATATATTTGGCAACATGTTCCTGCATACGAGGCCAGTAAAAATACATTTTCAAATGTGCAACCATTTTAGTAACTCCAAAATGACCAAAAATAAGGGAAGTATGTACTTCTTTAATCATGTGCACCCTCTCATTTTGAGGAATACAAAGTTTACCCAAATGATACAAAAGATCATTGTGTACATGATAGTCTAATTCTTCTACTTGTCTACTACTCATCAAGTCTTTATAGACATCTTGAAAATCAAGATCATTAACATACTTTTCTTTATAACTTTCATGAGACAAAAAACCATGTTGTAAAAGAATAGATGCAATAACCATAGGAGGCCTAGATAGCAAATCTGCAACCTTATTTTGAATACCTTTTTTATACTTAATCACAAGATGAAATTGTTGTAAGAAACCCATCCAACAAAAATGTCTAGACTGTTGTAGTTTGGTTTGTGATTGGAGATACAGTAAGGGCTGATGATCTGTATTGATTATTGTTTCTTTTCCCATTAAGTAATGTTTCCATTTTTTAACACTTTGAACCAAGCATACAATTCCTTATCATAAGTTGGATATTTTCTTACTGCACTTGTGAAGGTTTTAGAATGATAACAAACTAGTTTCTTACCTTGCATTAAAATAGCTCCCATAGCATATTCACTTGCATCTATCTTGATCTCAAATGGTTGTTGTAAATCAAGAAGTGCCAAGACTGGAGTAGTACTTATCTTTTCTTTCAAAGTGTCGAAGGCTTTTTGATGTTTTCCTCCCCACTGAAAGACCTATTTCACACTTGTAAAAGAATGCAAAGGTGATGCAATATATGAAAATTGAGCAATAAAATTTCTCCAAAATTATACTTCACTAAGAAAACTTCTAACCTCAGTTGTATTAGTGGGTGTAAGCTAGTTAACAATGACTACCAGTTTTTCAGGATCAATTTTCAATTTATCATGTCCTACAATGTAACCCAAGTATATCAAAGAGGTCTTTCCAAACTCACATTTTGACATTTTCAAATAAAGTTTTTCCCTTCTTAATTCATCCATTACTTTTTTAATGTGGATCACATGCTCTTCCCAAGACTTGCTGAAAATCAATATATCATCCAAGTAAACTATGAAAAAATCATCAAGGAACTATCTAAAAACATCATTCATCAATCTCATGAATGTAGCTAGGGAATTACACAACCTAAAAGGCATAACAAGCCATTCAAACAATCCCTATTTTGTTTTAAAGGTAGTTTTCCACATATCACCTTTAATAATTCTTACTTGATGATATCCACTTCTCAAATCTAGCTTAGTGAAATAGATAGCATGTTTTAATTGATCCAACAAATCATCAATACGAGCAGGGTGGTAATGATTCTTAATAGTAATTTTGTTTAAAGCATGAAAATCAACACACATTCACCAAGTTCCATCTTTCTTTGGCACCAAAATAATTGGTGAACCAACATGAGATGAAATTGGATGAATAATTCCTCTATCCAATAGATCCATTACCTATTTTTTGATTTCCTCATTTTCCACCACTGATAACCTGTATATGCCAATATTAGGGAGAGGAGAATCTTGAAATAAACTTATATTTGATTGACCTAATTATCCAACTTTTTGGCATTAACTTCACCATTAAACATTGGTAATTCAAACTTAATATCCAATTTGAGTGAAGGGAGAGATTCTATAATTTTTTTAGCATCATCTGATGAAGAAGGTTTTTCAGTTTCTTTACCTTTCAATTATTGTGAATCAACTTTTTCATTCTCAAATTTCCTTTGTTTATCACAATATAGTTCCTCAACCATGCTTCTCATCTCCATGAAGGCTCCACATAAAGCTTATTCAGATTCCATCTCTTCTTCATCCATCCCTGAATCACACCTTAAGCCAATCTCTGGATTATACTCAATAAGTTTTCCTTCACCCTTTTGGGATTTGGACCTTGTCAACATACACTAACAAACACTATTAAATAACAACCACTTTGATACCAAAAATTTGATCTAAAAACTAAAAATTCAAGTGTCACTAAATCAAATAACACTTGTCACATTTAAAAGATCTACTATTTCTTGACTTTTTAGTTTAATTTTGTATAAAGAAATTAAATCCAAAATTAAAATGAAGATCAAAATTAAAATAAATAGTAGAGAAAATAAGAAGAATTCACCAGTAAATTGATAACGGAGTTCGGCTTCAATAGCCTATGTCTTCAGGTTTGTTCGAAGTGAGGACCATTTCCATTAATTTTGTGCAACAAATGGCTTACAAAATCAATACAAGTCTGCAATTCACCTTCTCTAGTCTTTGATTTCCTATAAAAATATCTCTCAAACCTGACATAAATGGCCCAAGGCCGTACAAGGCATAAATTAATTCCTAACCTTCTTAATTTTCTTACACAGTCGATTTCCTCCTCCTCTTCAAATGGAAGCTCATTCCTTTTATACCACTTTTAAGCATGTGGCTCAAGTGGTCAAAGATTACCAATTTTGTAGGGTAGGTGAAAAGGTTGAGTCCTTTGACCTCCATTCTATGCTTTCCACTTATCTCTTATCCCACATTTCTTGTGTGAGATAGGATTTCATACTTTAAAAAGGGTGACAGTTTCCTTAAGAAATGCCGACGTCCCTTTTAAAAGGGGACTTAAGTGTTAATCTTGGCAAGAGCCTATACTTAGGTTGACCATGGGGAATAGTATGTTAGCATGTGGTATTTTTATGGTTTGTGTGTGGCGAAGGTGGATGACGTGGCAGATTAGCTTGGTAGTTTGTGGCTCTACCACATGTTGGTTTGATAATTCTTATTATGAAGTGTAAAACCATTATCCCACATTGGTGGGGTTTGATCATACTTTATGAGTTAAATAAAATTTCACATACCATAACATATGAAGAATAAGAGGCCAAGGTACCCCTCCACAAGAGTGTGATGACCCTCGTTGAGGGCCCCCATTGAGCAAATAACAAGGCCCATGGATCCTCATATGTCCACCTATCAAAGACTAGAGGCTATCAACAAACCAAAAACCAAACCAATTTTTTTTTAATTCATATTTCCACATGTCAAATGGTTATTAGACAACTTGGTATATTAGAACAATGACATGTCACTTTTTGACACCTGTTATTTCCTTATCACAAGAATACTTTAGCAAGCTATATCTCGAGCATCCAAAGTTCATTTTATGTTCCAGAAGAAGCATCAAAAATATCTCAATGAATTCTTTGATGTCTAAATGGTTCAACTAGAAATTAAAGACTTTTAAAAATGGAACGATGCATGGATCCACTTGTATCAAGGCTAGTGCTACCCAATGTAACCTCCCTAGTAATAATTTTATCCCAATTTTCTACTAGGCTTGTTATCTTTGAGAAGGATAATCTAGCCTTAGATTATGTTATTATTATTGTCTCCACATAAATTGGCTTGGTGAAATCAACATCACCAAGCTTGTACTTTGCCTTACCTTTCACTACTCATAGTGGAGCCATAGGATCACCACTATATTTTGGGAGAAAGCCTCCTAGCTATCAAACCTATCTAAACTCTTGGAGGGCAGGGGTATCATACGCACCAAGATCAACCCCATGTTCCTTTAACCACTTGAAATCTCTCCTCATAATTGCAAAGGCTCTCTAGGGGATATAATCATTTTTTAAACATTAAAGTCTACTTATGAGATGGCATGGGATTAAATATTGGTTGTGGTATACATTGAAGATAGTGTCATCTTATCATCCACCATGTCTTTGGGGATGGGAGTGATATTGTAGGTAATAACCTCCTACACCATAAACCATATAATCTAATTTCTTGACATCTTCGTAATGTTATTGATGTAGAGTTACATTTCTTTCCATGTTTACCAGCCACCTGATATCATAATCAAACCTAGAAAACATCTTATCAATTGCACACTGGCCCATTTCTTATTTTAATCACTTCACCTTGAAAACAAAAGGACATGAATAATATCCAATTTGAAACAAAAATTTAAAGGGATTATTTATCTATTTGGCTACTATAATCTCATATAGAAGCACCATCTTTTGGCTCAGCTCTATTACTACCAACTTGTCATCAAGGTATCTTGGTAATTTATATGGGCACCCTGAGTAACCACTTACCCTGATATATTTGAATGTAAGAGGCACCGTATTTCTCAATTATCTCCTTGGATTCCTTGGAAATTTTTTTGAAGCTTCTCAAAATAAAGAAAACAATCATCATAATGTTGATGAAGAAATTTTAGACCCTATAAAAGTTATTCTTGAAGCCATCCATGGTGATTTTTGGGTATATCTCATAAATTCTCATTCTATTGGGGTTCTTGGTGAGCACCTAGAATGCCATATTTGCACCAAGTTATACATTAAATATGAGGACATGTGAAATGTACCTATGAATGCCTCTTTTAAAATAATTGTAGCCTAGAGCTACATCATCTACCTATGCATATTGTCATTGAGGATGGTGGCCTAATCTAGCTTCTTCTACTTTTTCAACATGCAAATTAGGATCAAGAACATCCATGGCTCAAATTTTTTTTAGTGTGAATCCTATAAATACTGGTGGCCATGGATATGATGTATTGGGGTAATTCATTAAATTCCATTAACTTTAAACCTTTGGTTGATAAACCTTATCACATGTGATAACCAGTTTTGAGTATGGGGTAGCTAAGGGGAATCCTACCATAGGGGTGATGTAATTCTTGCCCACATTATAAATTACTGGAAGGGGGTCTAGCCTTTGTAAAACATTTAATAGGAACATAAAGTCTAATCTCTGGACATCTATGCCTTTAATCCCATCTAAGACTGAGGCAATATTTCTCTTTATTAAGGTTGAAGATGCTACCATTTTCCCCTATCTCTCTAGTGCACTAGTTTAAATATTAACAAAAATTTATCTCAATCAACCCTCAAAATACCTCTCAAATCCTCTCAAAAAACACAACACAAGGAGATAATAAGACACTTACTATTAATTTGGAGGGTTGCACATAATAAAAGGTGAAAATCTATGAATAATTCATTGTATTCACTTTCTTGTGCTATACATAGCTAGAACACACAAATATCTTGAAGACACAAATGAAATCTTTAAATGCAAATGAAAGAAAATGCCTTAGTTATAATCCTTTATGTTTTAAAATTAGGGTTTCCAATAGTGCTTTGAAGCATAATGACTATTTGAAAACTACCCTCATTAATCACTTGAGATTATTTCAAAAAAAGAGAGGGAAGGTGCAAATGTTTCTTTTATATAGGGTAATCTTCCTCATAATATGTAGACCCATACAAGTGGAAAATATGTTATGTCACCTTTTCAGGCCTTCAAGGAATTTTGTAATTTTTCACTCATTATTTTCCTTTGGTGTAGTAGTGTAATGTGCCTTGAGCTCCTCATGGGATGTAGGAACACATATCATTATTCAACTTTAAAATCTGGGCATTTGGGCCTTTGGGGACATTTTAAATGTTGCCATAAAAAAAGTAAGTGAGGTAATCTTCAATAAGGGGCCAAAACCTAAAATACCCTAAGGAGATACCACATGGCATCACTTTCTTTAGTACATTTAGGCACTTAAGCCCTATAGACTTTCTACACCTTTCCCACCAAAAGGTGAGTGGGGCAATCTTCAAAAAGGGACCAAAACTTATAAATCCTTGAGAGCCCACAACGTGTCTAACTTAGATGTAAGCTTAGATTCTCAATTATTTTTTACCTTTGTACTAGCTTTATTCATTTGAGGAAGGGTTTAAGATCCTTCTAACCCTTGACAAGATTCATATAAGTCCCTTTAGATAGACACGTGTCCTTCATTCGGTTCATTAGGCAATTCCTCACCTTAATTATCAAAATAAATGAAAGGTGCCACTTAGAAATTTCATTTGGTGCCCCAAAATCTCTTATTCAAACATAAGGAAGCAAATTCATGCATAGAAAGAGGCTTTGATATAATTATATCTTATCACTATGAAACATCTCCCCATGAAACATTTGGTCAAACCATGTAATTCCTTTAGAACTATTGAAAATATCCTTCATCTTCAGAAAGTACCCTTTGAACCTTTTGTAGATATTCTTTAGAAATTTGCACAGGCAAAGTTACCAAAGGAAATAATCCTTCAGACATTTTGTAAAGTCAAAACAAACCTTTAAAGGTGCCCTTTGGGAATCTTACAAAGGCAAAATGCCTAAATGAAAATTTCCTTCAAATCTTTTGCAAGGGCAAGATGATCCTATAAATCCTTCAAGTTTTTTGTGTTGATGAATCATCTAAAGGGAAATAGCCCTATGAACTTTTTTCCATGGATAACAAGTCTGAGATAAATGTTTTGAAAACATTTAAGTTCAAAAGACAAGGTATGTGATTCATTCAGAACTTCTGGAGTGGATAAAATGTCTAAATAAAATAAGTCTCTAGAGTTTTTTTGTCCAAGACAAAAAACTTGAAGATTTATTTTCTTCAGGCATTGTGTTCCTATCAAGAGGCTCACAAATTCAAATGGATGGAATGCTTTCACTTAGAAAAATCAATACAAAATACTTGTAAAATTATGGATATGAACTTTGACCTTCTAAAGGAATATATAGAGACAAGACTGGGGCTAGTGACTAAAACATTAATATTCACCTAGTTTAGACTCAAGCATTTTAATGATAAGGGCCCAATTACTATATTTCAATTTTAGGTACAAACACCTGCCTTTATAGGTTTCTCCATTGAGGACCTTGATCAATTTATTTTTGAGTTTACGGTCCTCTGTCAAACTTATGACTACACCTCAAATAGCCAAAATTTGAAGCTTTTTCCTTCCAATTTGAAGGAAAGAGCAATGAGGTGATTCGTTGGTCTAGGAGGGAACTCTATTCATATTTGGAGATAAATGGAAACAATATTCTTATATAAATATAAATATTACTATAGGGTCAAGGATAGGAAAGAAGAACTTTTCAAAATTAGACAAATTGAAGATGAGAACCTTGAAGACTACTTATATCAGTTTGCTTTTTGCCTTAATAGATGTGGTTATGAGTTTCCTAAAGAATTGATCAAAACTATTTTCCTTAAAGGACTAGATGATTCCTCTAGAGATTCTTTGAATCTTATGGGGAAATGAGATATTAATAAACTATATTTCCAAGAAATCACATGGTTATGCACCAATTACCCTAGAACAAAACCTAGTAGCAGAAAAGGGAAACTAGGGAAATCTAGTGATGTAAGCTAACTTATGGAAGAACTTGAAAATTTAAAAATAGACATACTGGTCTAACTAAATTCAATATTATATGGTTTGTATAGTCATATAAAATTTACAAATTGGTAGTTTGAGTGTGGTTTACGATACCCCATCCATATGTCCTCTTTGCATGCTCTTATGACCCTTTTAGACACATTTTTTCTCATTACTAATCATCCAAAACCTTCTAAATGATCATTCCACCTTAGATAGACTATATTTCCTAGCTAATCTTATTACCCCAGGTCCTGAGCCTATAAGATAAGAGTGCCATATTTGGAATATAGCATGGGACCCTATGGTGTCTTATTGTCAATACTCCTATCCATTTGCACTTTGAGCCCCAACAGTTATTTTCATCTGATCCTTATCCTTAATTGTGTTAGCCTATCATGAATACATCTGACCCATGACCAATGCCATAAATATCAAGCTATTTTTATAATTAAATAATTAAATGATTATCAAACTATTTTCACAATTAAATGATTACAAATGCCATCAATATCCAACACCAATTTGATTGCCCTTTTTGTCTTAGCCACTACACGTAGTTTCATAACTCTAGAATGGTTCTCTAATATTTATAACTTTATAAAAAATCTATTACACTAGAAACTATCTCACGAAATGAAAAATTCAAGTTACACAAAGAATCACTCTATTATGTAATCATTGGTAGAGATATTTTTAAGCAATTCTTCAACAAATAATTGCTTTGATGCTTGACTTCAGTAAAAGCAAAAAAATTTCTTACATAGATACATGATAGTGAGTTTGGTGATCACCTCAGTGGAAAGGACATGTCACACAGATTGCTTGAACAAGGGTACTACTGGCCCACCATGGAATATGAATGTTCATAATATGCAAAGCTATGCGATAAATGTCAATGAACTAGTAATATATAGCATGCACCATCATAATAATTACAACCTATTATATCTCCATGGCCACTTATGCTATGTGGATTTGATCTTATTAGAAAGATAAACCCTGAGTCTACCAATGGACATAATTTCATCATTATAGCTACAAAATACTTTATAAATTTGGTGGAATCCATTCCACTTCAATCTACCATAGGTGAGGACATTTGTAGCTTCTTCATGACTCATTATTTCATGCTTCGGCTTACCTACAACTATTATTTTTGATAATGGAACATCATTCAATAACAAGATTGCTAGGAAATTTTTTACAAAATATAATATTACACACATGTTCTCCACTCTGTACTACCCACAAAGAAATGGTCAAATAGAGGCTACCAATAAAACCGTCAACAACATTTTTAACAAAATAGTAACCAAATTTAGAGATGATTGGTAAAATCAACTAATTTTTGTATTATGGGCTTATCTCATAAGTATTCATACACCCATGAGAGCTACTCCTTATTCACTCATTTATGGCACAGAGGTAGTTTTACCATTGGAATTATAAATCCCATCTCTATGTGTCTCCCTTAAAGGTATCTTCACCAATGACCAGTATAACAAAAAACATCTACACCATCTTGAGTAGTTAGACCATACATGCATCCAAGCAACTGAACATCTTAGAATCTACCAGCAATTTATACAATGATCCTACAAAAAATGAGTTCACACCATTGTGTTCGAAGTTAATGATCTTGTTCTCAAAGAAAATCTTCATAATGTCAATGTCAAAGAAGAAATCAAAGGGGAATTCAAATCGAATTGGCTAGGTGCATACCTCATTATCAAAAAAATTATCCCTCAAGTGTATTACCTAGCTTTAATTAAAGGAAAGAAACTCAAAAATATAATGAATATTATGCATTTACATATATTCCATGTATAGTCTTTCATTACACACATTTTATTGTACATAGTTTTTCTTTGCTTGCTTATACATAATTTCTCAACTTAACTGTATAGTGTCCTTTTGCTTACTTTTAAATAATTTCTTAGCTTACTTGTACAAATTTTCCTTACATATCTTATTTTCAAAATACCTAAAAAAATATAACATGTCAAAATCTAAAAACATTCAAATAACTCAAAAATACCAAAAACTTTTCAACTATATGCATTATCTATGCTTTACATTTCTACTATCATGCTAGACTTACATTTTTCTATTCCATGCTATTGTTTATCATTTTATCTACATTACCATGCTTCACTTGATCTTCTTTGAGTGTGTGTAGTGACACCTACTTCCTTGATTGCTTCACTCTACACATTGAGGGGGCATCCTACTTCATACATTCATGACATACATTGGTATATCTACCCACCGAGGGTATCTTCTACATGACTACACCATCCAAGTTATATTATTCCTATACCACACACTCTAGTTATCATATTTATGTACATTACTTACTATCTTACATATATTTTTCTATCAACACTCACTAGTATATAGCACCTATTTATGTCTTAGCATCTACCTAGTCTTGTACTACATGTTTTGTATATTTTTACTTCTTGATTTGATTTTTTAGATGCGATAGTATTTTAAGAATTTACATTCCTTCCTTTCTTGATTTTAGTAGCTATATGTGATTGCATTTTTTATTTCCTATTTTGTTACTTGTGTGTGCCTTAGGACATTTTCTAATGTCTTTTGCTTGTACTCTTCTATGTGCTTATGTCCATCATGCCAACCTTGCTTATTTCCAAATTATATGTGTATGTGGTATATGAACATGCCTTGTATGCTTGCTTTCTTAGTTTTAGTGACATATTCCCATGTCCCTTATTTGCTTGGCCCCTTGGCCTCTTTTGTATGCTTCTTGCTTCTTTTATTATGTGCTTATTTGTTTCTCAATTATTTGCAATGCTATGATCCACATCATGAAATATCTTTATTTCTTGGATGCCATGATGGACATCATACTCCACCCCTCCTTGATAACTAAAACCTAATAACTAACCATATTTCCATTTCTAGTTCAGTATATTGCACATGTTATCACTTTATTACATCTATCTAGGCATACTCTTGTTGATGTAACCATCTCCAATACAAATTATGCTATATATTGAGATATATCTTATATTATCATTGATATATCATGTATTTCATAGCATAACACACTTTCAAGGCTCTTTCTTCTAAGGGAAGTCATTGCAAAGTATTTATTTCTACCCTCAGAAGAGGGGGAAACAAATAGGGGTTTTGTTATATAGATCTGAGCCCTCTACTAGTCAAAAAATTATTTTTTTAGAACACTAAAAATAGTATTCAAAACCCAAAACATACAAAGAAGACTAAAAATATAGTGATGAATACAAAACAATCATAAAAAATAGTAAAATACAAGAGTGCCATATTTGGACTACAACATTAGACATTAAAGTGTCATATTTTTGTCATTCTTATCCAAATAGCAAACAACCTAAAATTTCTAGAAATAGACAAAAAGGTAAGATTAATTATAGTTTTGTTAACTATAGTTTAGTTTAGATTGAGTAGCTTAAATATAGTTTCATTTAGAGTATCTAGATATAGGGAGCATCATGCATGACATGATGGGTCTCACTTTCAATTTTATATTGGGTATTTGGTACAAATTCTACATCAAAATCCATGTTATAAACACTAGTGATTGGGGAAAATGTGCACAACACATTTGCCTTCTCTTATTTCTAGTTCATTATATTACCTAGGTATTCTTAGTAGTTTTGTGCCTTATTCCATCTACAGGTAGTTGACATCATTTCAAAGTGGATTTCATATAATCCTAGTTCTTAGTTTTGGAGTGTCTTTTATACAAGCCTAATCTCCACCTTTTGGAGTGGCTAAAATTGGCCTAGATTTTAACACACATTCAACTATCCATGCCACATTATCAAATTATAGAGCATTCATGGGCTTCATGAGCCATATCATATGACACATGCTCATATCAATATCAGTTCACAAGCTTCACACATAGTGGGAAATGATGAAGATAAAGGACTAGCTAGCCTTTGTATTCTTGAGCCACCTACTCAAATGGATTGAATACATAGTCCAAACATCAATTAACACACACATGATTACATAGATTCACTACATAGTGTGAAATGATAGAGACAAAGGGCTAGCCTTTGTATTCTTGATCCACATTCAATTAATTGAGCACTAATCTCCATTCGTGATATAACTCTTGGTACAACACATACTCAACATCAATCAGCATCACTCAACATCACAATAAGTTTTATATTGGTTCACATACCTAGTGAGGTGTATTCATTCCTTTCTCTTCCTCTCTCTTTTACCCAACCTTTATATATTCTTATTTTATACATAGTGTGTCTAGTAAGAACTGATCTACTCCTTGTTTTCTCTTATAGATTTATGCTTCACACTGTGCTCTCTCTATGCACACTTAGCATCACACATATTCATGGGTTTTACCTCTATAGGTAAGTTTAGGTATGATTTATATTTTTCCTTTAGTCTAGTATTTTGCTTTGTTTCATCACTAGAATAAAGGAGGGGAAATTTAGTCATATAAAATGTCCAAATTGGTAGTTTGAGTCTAGCTTGCAATACCCCATCCATATGTGATTTTTGCATACTCTTATGACCCTTATAAACACCTTTTTCTCATTACCAATCATCCAAAACCTTCTAAATGATCATTCCACCTCAATCAAACTATATTTCCTAGGCCAATCCTATTCTCCCAGGTCTTGAGCCCTTAAGATAGGAGTGACATAATTGGACTATAGTGCGAGACCCTCAAGTTTTCCCATTTGCACTTTGATCCCAAATGGTTATTTTCATCTGATCCCTATCTTTAATTGTGCTAGATTAATATGAATACATCTGACCCATGACCAATTATTCCCTATAAAATCCCATCTAAATCTCATTTACAAATGGAGGTGATAAATCTTATAAAGTAAGAAATAATACAAATAAATCACTAAGGCAAACTTCCTTATTCTCTACATATATTCACCTAACACAATTACAAACACAATCAAAACCTCATACCAGTCCCTAACCACCTCAAGCACTCTCAATTTAGAATTTTTACATTTTCATCACACTATTACATAAAGCACATTAGGTGGGAGAACTACATATGACTTGATCCCTCTTCAAAGTCTTGGTATGTAGGTAGCATTCCCACATAAGGGGTGTGGATTGCATGTTCAATACATATTACACACTAACCCCCCCTTTTTCAAGTGATTCAAAGATTATTTTATCAAGTATGATGGAAGGTTTGGATTTGAAGATTAAAATATCTCTACAATGAGTTTTATCATGAACCAATGCTCAATATTTTATAGACAAGCTCACACAAGCACAACAAAAATACCTAGAAAGTTTTAGGTCTCTGTGACCAATTTGGACAATAGTAGTAGGATTGAACTACAACATCAGACCCTAAGGTGTCTTATTTTTGACTCTCTTGTCCTTTCACCAAAAAAAGGAAGATCTAGGTTCATTACACTATCCCAATCTTGCATAGCCAATTTCAACTTATGTACCAGCTATTTCAGTCTAATTTAAGCTAAGTTGTATTTTTCCTCATTTATTATTATTTTTAGAAAAGTAAAAAAAGATAAATAAATTATACAACTCAAGATTGTAATTATTACAATATGTTTTACTAATTTATCAATCTAGACATTTATCTAAAATAAGAATAAAACTCCATTATTCCCCAAAAAATAAATCAATATGCAAGCCAAAGCCAAAACCAACACTGAACCATTGGAGATCTATTACCTAAAATGTATATTGAAACATGCACTTAGAGATTTTACTTTAAATAAAATTAAAATATGTGGAATATGTGATGCTAAGGATCATGACATAAAGAATTTTAGCCATCTCCCTATTCTTAAGAATCATTTCAAATAAAATGCACAAACCATAGAAGAAATCAATTACATTCAGAGACAAAGAAATAACTGTCAATAAAATCAATAATGTGGATCAAGAGTGCCTTTTTCACAATGGTATGCACCTCCACAAATGTGGGTTGTAATACCATGGGGCACCCAAGAATGGATATCATAATAGTGGATGATGTCTCAATGTTTTCAACAAACATGGATACCCTAAAGTCATCAGTAGCCATGGAAAAATCAACACTAGAATTCTGGTCCAAACTATAATTAACAACAACAAAGAAGGTATCCATAATAACAAAAATAATAAAAATCATTAATGGCCCTTCAAGGAAATAAGGAAGCCCCTATAAAACAAGTAAACTAACCTCATCTACCTACTCAACTAGTATCAAATCCAAAAAATAGACAAGCCTTTATAAATTAACAAGGTAAAATTTTGGGGGTAGGAGCTATTGAATGTGTAGACATTCATCTTAGATTAGGAAGAATAGTGAAAGAACCTCATATCATCATCACAGAAGCACCATAATAAAAAACAAGTTTACAGACTCAACTAGAGAAAGAAGAAATATCAAAATAGGAAACTATTAAAATAGAATAAGTTATCATAACACCTCCATCTATTCTTTTTCCTGAAAGATTAAAAGAAGTGGAAAATAACAAAGAATATGAATTGATCCAAGAACTTAGAAAATTAAACATAGCGATTCCATTGTTACAATCTATTAGAGATATTCCAGAAGTAAATAGGGTAATAAGAATTTTTTATATCAAGACACCTAACATAAAAAGATAATATCCTAAGACCATATAGGTTGATGGTAATCTTGCTAATCTATTAGCAGGTAAATTATTTTTTCCTAAATATGGAGACCCAATAAGTCCTATCATTTATGTAAAATTGGATAGTAAGAGATACTAAATATATCGATATACTTAGGAGTTATTATTAATGTAATGATTATAGATACCATGAAAAATCTCTCCTTGAAATACATGAAATCAACCACCACGATCCTAAAAATGGTATATCATTCTACTACCAAACTTGAGGGTGTCATTAAGGATATAACATTGACCATAGAAGCATTGGAATATCCCATTGACTTTATTGTTCTCCAATATAAACAAAAATAGATTGGATACCCAATGATTCTAAGAAGACCTTGGTTAGAAACTATAGTATCCTTTATTGATTTTATATCAAGAGATATGACAATCTCAAATGGTCTTAAATCAAAATGGATTTCTTTATATCCACCTGCTTAACCATCAATCAATACTATTAGATAGTTGTGGGTTGACCAACCTAATGAAAAATGTGATAGTTGTTATTATCTAGATATGGTTACAATCACTGATCATGTAGAGTAAGTAGATGATGAGTTATTAATAATTATTTCAAATATTATGGATCTTGATAGTTTAACTACGGATCTTGATAGTCTAGCTATGGATCTTGGTAGTTCAACTATATATTGTAATAGACTACCTATGGATTTGAATAGAAGACCCTTTCAAGTTAGAACTTCCTATTATTATAATAATTCATACTCTTATACCTTTTTAAACACATTATATGATCATAAATACATTCAAAATAATGTGATGTAATGGGCATATGAAGGCCATGACTCATTTCTAATAGTGTTTTATTGTCCTTTAGATGGAATCATTCCCATAGGAGAAAAGTTTGTTAAAGTTGATATTACATTTTATGAATTGATACAAAATCCTTTCCCTCTCAAATAATTGATGAGTGAATTCAAATAAATAGACTCTTCCCCAGTCACTAAACAAATCACAGTAGCACCAGGGAAGACACTCAACATAAATAGTTGGTTGAAAAATGATTAGGAAATGAAAGTTTTTAATGTACTCAGATATCACACTCAAGATTTTACATGGGAATATCAATGCATGAATTAAATCAATCTAAATGTATTTACACATTAAACTTTAAACTATTAAGGTAGCCACAAAGAAGAATTAATCCTGCCTTGAGAGACATTGTGAAAATTGAAATTGAAAAGTTGCTAGAAGTAAGGTTCATTTATCCTATTTTTGTTAGTAAATGGGTCTCTCCCTTGGTCATTATTCAAAATAATTTTTTTAAATAGATGTTATGTGTATACTATAAGGAATTAAACAAATAAAAAATGAGATACTACTTCTCCCTACCCTTCATTGATCAAGTGCTTGACAATTTAGATTGAAAAACATACTTTTCTTTCCTAGATGAATTTAGTGGATACAATAAAATATAATTGGCACTTGAGGATCAAGAAAAAACAACATTTACCTATCCATAGGGGAAATTTTATTATAGAGTCTTAACTTTTGGTTTATTCAATGCACCTGCCACTTTCTAATGAGTTGTTCTAGCCATATTTTAGACTTGACCAATGACTGTGTAGAAGCTTATATGGATTATTTTACTATTCATGGAGAATATTTTGATGAAATTTTGATTAATATTACAAAATTAATACAAATATATGAGGATCACCATTTGTCTCTAAGCCGTGAAAAATGTTTGATTATGGTAGAAAAAGTCATAGTTTTAGGACAACATATTTCTACAAAAGGAATCTAGGTAGCTCCAAAGAAACTTCAAGTCATTTAAAACTTGCCTATTCCTCAAAATCATACTGACATTAAGAGTTTTTTAGGCCATGAAAGGTACTAAAAAAGGTTCATATAAGATTTTAGCTAGATTTTTGCTCCAATGTTTGCTTTGCTCACAAAGGAGAGTGAATCTATTTGGAACTTAGCTTGACAAGAAGTATTTGGAACCATTAAAGAGAAGCTTAGTATTATACCAATATTAAGAGGACTTAACTGGTCACAACACTTTTATATTTATACTGATACATATAATCATGATATGGGTGTTATTTTAAGATAAAAAGATGAAAATAGACATATGTATGTCGTATACTACATAAGCAATAATTTAACTTCAACTAAAATAAATCATATAACCACTGAGAAGGAATTACTTGCTGTGATTTATGCCATAAATAAATTTAGACACTATATTACTGGTTATAAAATCTTTGTATATAATGATCATATAACTATTAGGTATTTGATGAATAAGCCATTAGTAGGAGGAAGAGTTATCAGATATTTTTTATTATTTAAATAATTTGACATAACAATTATTGATAAACTAGGAAAATTCAATGTGGTTGTTGATTTTATTTTTAGATTTCACAATGCAGATGAAGAAGAACCTATAGAAGATAGCTTTTTGGATATGACAAACACCTTGGTTTGTTGATATATCAAACTTTATATCCGCATGAAAGTTTCATTTTCAATGTATCAAAAAGGATAAGAAGCATTTAATTAGAATTAGTTCTTATTATAAATGGATTAATGGTATCCTATTTAAACTTAGACCTGATCATGTTTTCTACAGTTGTGTAAAGGAGAATGAAATGTATGATATGATTCATGCATGTCATGATGAACTTGAAGGAAGACACTACTTAGTAAAAATAACAATACATAAAATCCTTGGAGCTTGATATTTTTGGCCAACTCTTCACAAGTAGGTAAAGACATATGTTTGGTAATGTGATGCATGTCAAAGAATGGGGAAACCTATATTATCCTCTAAGATGTCTCTTCATCCATAGGTAGTTCTAGATCCTTTTAAACAATGGGGTATGGAATTTGATGGGCCCATAGATCCACCTTCATAAGGTAAAGAATACTTTTTGCTATGTATGGATTATGTAACTAAATGGGCTAAAGTACAAACTCTTTCTTTTGCAAGAGAAGAGGTAATAGAAAACTTCCTCTATTTCAATATCATGCAACATTTTGGATCACCAAGGGAGATATTGTAGACACCAATATTGTGTCGACCCCCCCTTGGTCCACTTCTAAACATTTACACACTTTATTAATTTAAAATAAATTACTTATTTTAAATTAATGACATCACCCTAGACACCTCACCTTGGAAACCTCACCCTTAGACCATTTTTTACTCTATGAGTCACCTTAAGACTAAGTCATCCAAATCCTAACTACCCATGACTTATTCTCACTCCCTATTAACCTCCTAACTAACCCTCATGCCTAATAAACTCATTTTTTGACCATTCTCCAATGACAAATGCACTTGGCAGATGGGGGAATGGGTAAAGGGATAAAAATAGCTCTTTTACCCATTCTCTAGCCACTGACATCGGTCAACTATCAGCTGACACTAGTAGGATCACTGATGTCAGTTACATAAACTGATTTCTAATGTTGAGTTAGCCCCTCTTCCTCTCTGGCCCTGCCTCTTTGCATATCGATGCGTACGCTCTGAGACTAAGCATCAAAATTTGACTATCACTCTCCAAGCTATAAAAACTCTATAGAAATCACTCCAAACATTGGGTTGAAAACATTGCACGAGGTCTGCAACATCAACCACAACAAGAATAAGCATCCTGACACCCTTAGACCTTCACCAAAAAGCTAAGTATTCTTTTGGTCTCCATTTCAAAGTTATAGAATAACTTGATAATTTGTTTCTATTTACTATTTTTTAATACTGTAAAAGAAACTTGACTTCCTCTGTGGAAGGGCTGAAAAGCCTTTCTCTGACTCTTACCCTATTCTCACACCTACCCTCTACCTTTGCCCTTTTTCAGAGCCTATTGACTTCCTTACAACCCTGCACAAATTTTTAAACTCCCAGACTCCTTTGTTGACCACAGACATACCCTAAAACTCATCTAAAGCCCATTGCCCTGACCAACATTGACAACATCTCTTACCAACATTGACAGCATAATCGACGTTGGCATAATTGACAAACTGACATCGGTAGAACTACCGACGTCGGTGATTATGACAGACTGATTGTAGAGAATGGGTATGCGTTGTCTACTTTCTCTTTCTTAGTCTTTCATCATTTCATTTTATACAAATCTCTTTGTCTTAAATAGTGGACTGTCATCCCTCACGGAACTTTATGCTTCCAGGACCAAGCGCATAGCTTGGTAGTCCACCTTATCTTATTCTAACATTTTCTTTGTTTAAGTCTTATCCTTATCTATAGGTGTTTTCCTCCACAGCCAAAGAGGAGCTCCTACAATGCTTGGATATGGTGCACAACTTAATCCAGGTAACGTACAAACCCCTAACCTTCAACTTTAGTTTCTTCTTTCATCTGAATGTAATTAGTAAAAACGTAGAGAAATAGATATTATCTGATCAAGGGCCATAGTTCATGTCTAATATGATCCAAGCATTCATGTAGATCTACCAAGTCAACCATAAGGAATCTTCTCTATACCATCCTCAATAAAATGGACAAGTAGAAGTCACTAATAGAGAATTAGAGAATATTCTTACCAAGATAGTAGTAGCCAGAAGAATTGGGTAGCTAAATTCCTAGAATCTATTTGGGCATACAACACTACATGGAAGACCACTACTGGTTATTCACCATATGAATTGGTGTATGGTAAGAATTCTCTCCTTTTAATTGAATTTGAAATGCAAACTTAGAGGACTACATTATAAGTAAGAATTGGTTTGGATGAAGTACAAAAATAAAGAATGTTGCAATTGAATGAATTGGATGAGATGAGGATAAAAACTTTACAATAAATAGAAATGACATAGTATTAGAGGAAATAATGGCATGACTTGCATATCAAAAAAAGGCAATTTAGAGAAGGAGATCAGGAACTCTTATATGATTCCAAATATCAACATTTCAAAGGTAAGCTCCAAACTAGATGGTTGAGACCATTCCATATAGCAAATTTTTTTGATAATGGCTAAGTATAGTTATTACCTATAGATGGAAATTAGGAAACACTTATTATTAATGGACATCATTTGAAGCTATATCATAAGCCTACTAGCAAAAAGGATTTCATTTAATTAGTACAAAATGAGTTTGGTACCATGGAAGAACTCAAAACTTCCATGGTAATCAATTTTTGAAGACAAAATTGGCCTGAATATAGGAAGAGGATTCCTTTCTTTATAAATTTTTAAAAATAAAAATAAAAATAATAAATAATAAATAATAAATAATAAATGATATAAAAAAAATTCAACAATGAAATTTTTTTAGGACATTTTTAATAGTCATATGCAAAAAACTAGCTTGTTGGTTGTTCATGCATTGAATAATGAGCCTTGACTAGAAAACTAGTAAATGGATAGTCAAGGAAAAAAGAATAAAAATAGAAATAGAAAAAGTGAGTTCATAAATTCAATAAGTTTCAAAGCAATAAAGTTAATGATATTATTTGTTATATTATTTTTTATGACTAATTCATGCAATTTACTATGAAAGAATAGACAAGGAAGAATGATAAGGACAATACTGAGATTT
Source organism: Torreya grandis (assembly GCA_037957365.1). Lineage (NCBI taxonomy): Eukaryota > Viridiplantae > Streptophyta > Pinopsida > Cupressales > Taxaceae > Torreya > Torreya grandis. The sequence goes on from JARHVA010000022.1 coordinate 3,549,885, forward strand.
TTAAGGTAAGGTGTTAATTTTTTAATACTAAGTGTTAGTTTTATATGTCTAAGTTGCATGCATTTGCTCAAACCTATTGATATAAAAAAATTCATAAGGTGATATAAGGAGAACATTTGATGATGATAGCAAAAGGTCATTCCAAAAAGTTATAATTTGAAACTTCAAAATATGATCTATAGATAATATTCCTTCTAATTATAAAAATATTTCATAATGACATGACACTATAATTATGTGTCATTCATAAAAAATAAGAAGTAAATGGTTTAAAAATTTAATGGTAGAATGATTTTAAAGAAATAAAAAGAAAAAAAAGTATGACATCATTACTTTAAATTGATTTTTTCATTATTATTTGACACACTTTAGGTAATGTCTATAGTCTAAACCTAAAATGGATATTATTACCATCTAATCATTTTTCAAGCATAGTTTAATTTTTTTTTGAAAGAAAAGTGAAAAATTGACTATGTCATGTGTAAACCTAGAAGTTTGAAATGGGGCTGAAGAAGAAATCAAAACTAGAGAATGCAAGAGAACTATTGGAGAATGAACAAGTAAGGAGATAATAGAAGTAGTTGGATGGCTTAGATTCTTCCTCAAATTCCAAGGGTTTGATGAGGCATTGGTGACTGAATTTGTCCTTCCCTTGAAACTTGACTTCTCCAAAGTCTATGGTGTCCAAATACCATTTTCTACATAGGTCCTTAGTGAATTATCAAGGATTATAGATGAATGGGCATGAATAGAAAGGAGATATTCATTCAATTATATCATCAAAAAATTTAGTGGTGAAGGAGAATCAACACCAGTTTGTGTGGAAGACATTAAAGGAATAATAAAGGGAGTTAGTAAAGAGTCTATACCTGAACCATGGAGGTAAGTTTTCTTTTGGCTTATTAAATATTTAACATGTGATGGAAAATGTAGTGTGTTGAGTTTTATGGTATTAATAATATTAATTCAATTGAGATATGGTGCTTAGTGACCTTAACATAAAATAAAATTTCCCTCATTTCTCCTAGGATCTATTTAGGTAGTAGCTATGAGATATGCCAAAAACCTCTCTGCCATACATCATCATGGGTTAATTCAAATCATTATCTAGCATCACTTTTTTAATAGGAAAATGGAATAAAATCTTGGGCTACCTTCGATAAAATAAGGAAAATAAAAACCCTTCAACCTGCCATATAGATTCCTGCACACATGCATGCTTCTAGTTCAAAAACCCTACCTAGAATTTCCTCTAAAGAAATTACATCCAAATCTACCTGTAGCACAAGATCCTTAGTTAAGACTATTCCATTAAAAAATCCAAGTCCTCCTAATATAATCTCTCCTCATGAGTTAATAAGTATGAAATTGAGACTTTGATCCTCTACTATAAGCCATTAGCATGTTTCTCAAGCTGTTCATGTTCAAGAACCCATTCATATTGTTAAAAAAGAATCTTCTATAGATCCTACCTCCCAGCTAAAAACTTAGGAAAACCCATATAAAGAATCCCTTCCTCTTCCTAAGATAATAATAAGGTTAATTCTAGAAGTTGATAGTGATGAGACCATTGTTGTAGAGATACTAGATAGCTTGAGACAAAACCCCACAACTAGTCCTAGTGAAGCCCATAATAGAGAAGAATAGGAAACCCCTTTTCCACATGTAGATTTTGTTGATGACTTTGTTGAGACTATTTTTGATGAAATTATTACTCCTAAAAATCAAATAAGGGATAAAGGAAAAGCCTCAATAAATGAAGAGGAAGGACAACCTTCAAAGGAGGCAGATGATATGGAAATCCAACATGCTCTAGCATTGTCCTAACTAGAAGCCACTATTAAATAGAATTTAGAGGATATAGATAAACTAATTATTGTAGATCAAAATAAATATGTTGTTATTGTTCATTTAATGAAATAGATTGAAAACCTAGAAATATAATCCCTAAAGAAGGTGGATGAGGTAGAGGATTAAATTACTGATGTATGGATTTATACCAAGTCACTTGAAGAAGAGAATATTTATTTAAGGGTAAATCTTCTCAAAATTGAAATGGAAAATTCTAGACTTAAGACTCAAATAGGTTTTAGTTCTTCCAATGTTCCTCCTATGATCATGGTAAAACAAGGCTATCAAACTATTTTATCTATTTTAGATTTGAAAAATCAATGGGAACAAGTCTACTAAAAAATTAAATAATTGAAGAGACAAAATCATCCACTTAAGAAGGAAAATCATCTTTTTAATAAAGAGATACAACAAGTACAATAAGTGTTGACTCAAGTTCAACAAGAAGAATAATAGGTTAAACAAACTCTCCAGTTTACCTATCAACTAAGTGAAAAACTATTATCTTACAGAGTCCCTTTTTCTACATATAGTCTCTTTTTACATGAACAGTTATTCATATGGAAATTATCATAGATATCTTGTGATTTACCACATGAGATAAATTAGTGATGATTTCATGGATTTATTCAAAAATAGTATTCTTGATAGGAAAGAACTGCTTTGTGAATTCTACTTGTGTGACATTATTCTAGGCAATACAAATGATTTTTTGGTAAACTTATTTGTGAGAGAACTTTAAATGAGCGCTATTTTATCTAAATATATAAATTATATTGATTATCAAGAAAGATATGATGATCACACTAATATTTCATAAGATGTTGGTTTATGCACCAGGCCTTAATTTGGTAATGCACAATATATATTAAAAACATTTCATAGGTTTTATCAATAATCAAGAATTCTTGATTATTATCTTTCTACCTTATAAGATGCATTATCAACTTTGAGTTGTTTTTTTAACACAATTTAGATGATGTAGTAGTTTCTTGTAGACAACACTATCATATGTTGCTAGTTCCCTTGAGATGAAGAGAAGTGTTGTCACCCACTAATATTAGTGGTCCTTAAGAAGGGTTAAGGTAATTATGCATAGAATTTTAGATGTTATACAAAGGGATGGAATAAATCCATGGATAGGGATGAGGTTCATACCTCCCTTGTTACTCTCCCCTATGTCTCCATGGTATAATATGAGACCTTAGTCTGAGGAACAATTTACAATTTATAATTCATAAAAATAAAGACTGATGACACCTTTTTGAAAAAGGGACATGAAAAATGTAAGGTGTGGGGGAGATGATGAGTCCATAAAATGATTCATTATTGCTATAGTTTATGGATTTAGATATGTTAAATGGTTGAGCATTATATGTAATCTTGATATTTAAAGACTAGAATAAGGTAAGAGATAGATGCTCTTATCTATATAAACTCATGTAAAGTCTGAATCTATCTTCTTTGCACTATGTTCTAATATTTGCATGTTCTAGTCTTGACATCTTGATATGTACAAATAATAGAAGAATTAATATGAATTTTGACAAGATTTTGTGAAGATAAGGAGGATCTAAGATAAAGAATAGATCATATAAGACCTAGATAAAAATTTTAAAGCTTGCTACAACTTTTTCTATCTAGCTATAGATTTCAACAATCAGCTATGGCTTTTGATAGTAAACTATGGATTTTGATAGTCAGGTATGTATTTTACTAATAAACTATGAATTTTGACATTAAGCTATGGATTGTACCAATTTTGATATGGATTGACCTAGTTTGCTCTAGAATTGTTCATAACATGTTTTAAAGGGTTTAGATAGCTTCTTCGCCTTCTTCATGAAAATTTGGAAGACTCCTTTTATCAGTTCTATTTTTGTGCATATATATAAATAGTTGTTTATGTCTATTTAGTCTTTCATTTTTGGAAGTTGTTATTCGAGGGAGAAACTCATTAGATGATATGAATATCAATATATGTAAATATTTGATTGATATAGTTAGGCAGGGTAATTTTTATCTGATATGGATTCTTTGACTCCTTAAATATCTCATTGTAGTGACTTTTTATTCTAACTATATCACCCAATCTATCTAGAATATCTTCCTATCTCAAATCAATCAAATTGTTACATGGAATGTTGGGATAAATAGTTTATTTTCATAGAATAAATAGATAGATCCATGATTGGATATGTAACTTTTATGCCTACATATAGACATATTGTAATTTTTGTTATTTTCTGGAATACAAAGAGCATTGTAGTAGTTTCTTTTCTCACTACATATGTTAAATCAATATCTTAGAGCTGAGTTGATTTGAACCTAGATCTAAGGGTGAGCAAGGGCCCAATCCCCAAGGATATAAGAGATTTATTTTGGTATATATAAGATGATTTTTATTTATTTCAATTAAATATTGATATAAATATATGTTTGTATAATTAAGACTGATAACCTACAGGGTAGATTGCATAATCAATTTGTTATTTTTAGCATAAGTATTTGATTATTTCATTTTTACAAATTCTACAAATAAAAATTTATGATTTCTTTTATTATATAAGTAAGGATTTGACATTATTTTAATTCTACAAGTGTGAATTTAAATCTAGCTTAGATTTGTTAGTAGTTGTGTGTGAAGTATTTCAAAGATTATTCAATTTAGATTAGATTGGTCTATTTATATTTTCTTCAAGAATTATTTCCTGTCAGCATTAGTTTAAGAATTAGAAATAAACATTAGATCAAGATAACATCAAACCCCCCAAAAATAATACTATTAACCTTAAATCAATAAATTACCTTACTGTAAATAGCTTTAGACATTGTCCTCATAAGAATTGACACCAATATAAGTTATTTAAGTGAAGGGATAATAATGACACCCATTAGATAGATGAATCCAAAGTTATCATTTTATCCATTAGCATCTTCATCAGATCCATTTGGGGTTGTACACCCAAAAGGTTGTAACGTGCATATTGTTGTTATAGTTGGGTGGCATATTGATAATAGGTAGGAGGTTGGGGATGTTGAGATGTTAAGATGGGCTGGGTAGGATCTATGGTTGGGTTTAAATTGAAGGAAAGGTAGTGACCTTTGTACTGATTGATGGTAAGGTAGAAGGTATAGACACCACAAGATTCTAAAGTGGAGTAGTAACTAATAGATTGGGGGTAGTTGAAGGAAGGTTATAAATTCTAGTAGTAAGTTATCCCATGATTAGGGGAGTATAGGTGGTTAATTTTTGGGTTGCTCCTAGTGTAGAGGATTTGTTATTTAGGGTAGAAGTTGTAATAGTGTTGGCTTATTGGGCAGGTTAGTTTTCCATATTATTATCAAAGGGATTTTTTATGGATGAAGATGATTAGGTGGTTAATGGTTAGGTGGTGACTATGGTGATGGAAGGGTTCCCCATAAGGTGGGAAGGCATGCCATAAGGTGGGTCCATAGGTGGGACTAAAGTAGGGATATGGTGAGGCATGTTGTTGAGATAATGATGAAGGGCCATAGAGTTGTTATCTAAGAAGGTGACAAAGTTTGTATCTCCTTAGGGAACTACCTAAGGGAAAGAAGGAATTTACAAAGGGTGAAGATAGTATTCTGGTTTAGAGATGTACTTCATTCATGAAAACATAGAATAGGTTGATTGGTTTGGTGATGGGTTTATTTTTCTAGGTTTCTTTGCTACTAGTAAGTTAGAACCATACAAGATAAGGGAGAGAAAATACAAAAACAATATCACCACTCAAATAGAGAAAAAACAAGGAATGAACAAGGGAATCAATCACATACTACAAAGTAAATTAATTCCTCAATTTCCTTTTAGTCTCTTTTTTGGCTTATGCCTTAATATTTTTAAGAAATTATGTGACTTAAATTGGCTTATAGAGTGGGTACTAGAAAATAAGTCTATAGTTGGTATCAAGTTGTGTTTAGGCTCTCAAAAATATATATTTTGTAAATTAATATATGGCTTGGTATTGATGACTACCCCTTCACTTCACACACCATAGAGATAAGGGTGTTAAATGCTTAGCCAATATATACTAATTTCTAGAGTTTATACTCAACCATAGAGTTGAGTTGGTTATCCCCTTGGTAATGATCTCCAAGTAATATTGTTGGGAAAGGGTAAGGTGATTGCTAGGTGATGAAATCCCAATCGAGTTTTATGCCAAGTTGTTTATATTTTTGATTTATATAGGTGGTTTTGTTTTTGTGTGTGATATAAGTGATGCTATGATTGAGTTACTTTACTTCAATCTAACTAAGTGAGCTAAAATTGCAAGCAACCAATTTATGAATCTGATTTTAAATTGAAAATAAATTCTAATTTCATTTATGAGCATATAATAGAGAGAAGAGTATGTTGATGCAAGAAAAAAAACCCAAGTAGAGACTCAAGGGTCCCGCTAGGTGTGCCAAAATGTTTCAGAGAATTTTAGCTCATACTCCAAGAGAAGAAGAAGAAAAAAACTAGATACATGTGAGGTGTAAAAACTTATTTTGTTTTACATGCATTGAATTATTTGATTATTAAGAGATATTATTTGGCTTGGGAGGATGACCTGTAAATAAGATATCACTAAAGAAAATGGTTGGTTAGATAGATAGTTGGGTGTATTGCCTAGTGCTATCTAGATCTCAAAATCAAGAGCTTCCTCAAGAGATGTCAATCTACATGTTTTAAACAATTAGATTTAGAAAATAGTGGATAAAGTACTTGTATAAATCATAGAAGATAGTAAAATTGAATACAATAAATGATTGATAAATAAATAGGAAAAAACAACCAATATAGTGATAATTAGGTTAATACTAATGCTAAATAGTTTGGGTGTACTTCAAAAAATAGGATAGGGGTCTATGAATAGGCAAATGAAAAGAATGTTGTATTTGGTTAAGGGTAGGTAGGTGAAAATAGCTTTCTATTATTTTGTGCCATAGTGACCATTAGTGGTTGGTGTGACCATCAATGGTTGGGGTGATCATCGGTAGTTAAGGTAACTGTTGAGGGTTGGATATGCCATTGGCAGTCAGATGACCATCGATGGTTACTGTGTGTTAGGTTTTGGTGATAAATGGTCAAATTGATGAGATCACAAAAGGTAATTCTAGGAGATTAGCTTATGTTAGCCTAAATATAAAATGGAAATAAAGTAATTGATAGATAGAAAACAAATACTTAGATTTCTAGAGGTTGATTAGATGAATAGTTGAGGTGGTTATCTTATTAATGGAGTCTGGCATAATTTTGATAGAGTAATAGTACTTAGTTATCACTCTATGGGTGGCAACACTTTTACTCTCTAACATGATGGTTGGATCACTAGGTTGCTAGAAGAAGTGACTTGTAAAGAAAATCTAAATGTAAAATTTCTTGAAGTCCTAGATCCCTTTTCACCTCTTGCTCCTCTCTTCTTATAGGAAAAAAGGAGTGGTGAAATAATATGCTAACAAGAGATATAACTTGCTATCTAATTTTAACTTTGACATGCATGGGTGTGCATATGAATTACACAAGTCAATTATAAAAAAATCAAGGTGGAGTAAAGGGCTAGTTAAGTTGGTCTAGATGGTGGAACCTAACCATCGATGGTCAGGGTGATTATTGATGGTAAGGTGACCATCAACAGTTGAGGGTTAAGGTCAAGTTGGTTTAAATGAATGGGTTTAGTTAGCAGGTTAATCCAATTGGTGTTATGTAAGTTTAGGGTCAAATTGTCTAGGTTGGGCCCAAGGGGGTCTTAAGGTGGTCTAGGGGTGATTTGACACTCAAAACTGTTGTGTGTAGATTTTTGATGTCTACATATTGCACTAAAATTTATTAATCTTACTTAGGTATGTTAAATCAAATTATGAACTTAAGTAAGAAATCCATGGAGCAAATTGAATATTTCTTTATTGGAAAATGATTCTAAATATCTACATCACCTAATGACATGATCAATGGGGTGGCATTCATAAGCCATAAATGCAATAAATATCAAGTTTATGGGCACCCATGCCTAATTAATGCCTCTTTCTCCCAAATATTTATGATGATATTAATAAATTTATTATGCAATACTAGAATAATTCATGGCCACATATCTCAATCTTGAGATGGATGGTTATGGTTAATCCTAAACCATTTGAAATTTTTATAAATATAAGGGCATAGAACATCCTTTTTAATTCTAAATTGTGTAAACTTATAATGCAAGATTACCTCCACAAGCTCTCTTTGAATTTATTATTGTGTTTTGTTTTCAATAGGTTAGCTTCATTTGATAGGCATAGATGAGATTTATTATCTGAGCCTAGATTATGCATGTTGATCTTGAGATAATGGAGGATCTTGGCATTCATTGTTGACAAAGATAAGAACACCAAATAAAGGGAAAGAAAACATGCTTGGAAGCACTTTTGGATGGTAGAATCACTTGGGAAGGTAATATACATATGTGATTTCTTTCAATTTCTTTTTATTATCATTATATAACCCCATAGAATAGGTTGTCTTAGATTTTTAGTTCTTATGCATTATTTTGTGTTTTTCATGACTAATGTTTTAACTAATCCTCTTTCTAATCCAACACTACATTTTGGCAGGCCCAGTGGGATCATAGCATCTATTCAAGCAAGGAAGACATCTTGACAATCTCAAATTTCCATTAAAGTCATTAAAAATTCCTTTAAAAATAATTTGTATGCTTATTTTCCTATGTTTATAATGTTTTTTTTTCACACACAGGTCACATAGTGACCAAAAATAGTTTTAAGAGATCAGAATCGGTTAGGGATAATCATGATTGGTTGGGTTGCATGGAAAATACAACTAAAAAATTTAATTTTAGAGATTTATTCAAGATTGTTTCTAGCAAATTGATTTTTATAAGTCTTTGGTCTAAACATTTCTTGATCCAGAAGGTTTTTTTTTTGAGATTTTATCCTAATAACTACTTTTGAAGCATAACATTTTTGCCTTTGGGTTCATAGGTGACCATTATTGATCATTTTCAATCGACCATGATTAGTTTATGACCAATTTTGGTCTTTCAAGAATTAACATTGGTCAATAGTGATTGGAATTGGTATCTATGTTTTAAAAAAAAATAGACTTGAAAGCATGTTTTTCAAAAGTACTTGTCTCATTTCAAATTGTGCTTCAAAGCTAAACAAGACTATCTAATTTTTATTGCAAGACCTGCACGTAAAAGTGTTTATTTGAGCATAACTAAGTCTTTTCACATTTCCTTTTTGTGTTTTAAAAGGAATTAGGAACCTTCCCTTTGGTGTTTAAAAGGAATTAGATTATTTATTTGATTTTTTAAGTGGATGTTTTTAAAAAAAAAATCAACCTATAGCCAAGGGGCTAAGAACATCACCAAACACTTCATTTTTAGTGCTTAAAACCAAACTCACTTCAAAGTTGTAATATTTATAAAAAGTGTGTTTATTTTGTATAAATCATCTATTGATCAATTAGATTATTTGAGAAAAAATAATTGTATGTATGCTCTCCCTTATTCCCTATAGGGAACTTAGGTGATCAAAATCAACTTTTAATTACAATTATGCCTTTGTCTAAGGCATAGAAAAGTTTTCTAGGCTCTCCCCAAAACCAGTATGGTTTGGGTGATCTAAACACAACCCTAAAGCCCTTTTACTTAGATTTTATTTCATGAAATTTGGATTATGAGGGCGGCATAATTACCTCCTATGAGTTATATAGGGAAGATTTGACCCAAGGCTTCATCTCCTAGCATTGCCTTCAATCCCTCTCCATGGGGAAGTATACAAATTGGGATAACCCCACTAGGATAGTGGTTTAAGTGATTAAACCATCTTCATTAGTGGTAAGTCAACCCCAAACATATGATAATTTAAGACATCACACTATACTAAGCAATTGATGGATGTAATGGTTGTGAAAAGGACTATACCTTTTCATAATAAGCCATTTGACATTGATCTAATTGACATATTGCATCCCTTATGTTAACTATAATTGGGACTGTCTAGATGGTTATAAATTATAAGTTTTCAAAATCCCCACTTACAATGGAGTATTATTGATGCATGATGTGCCAAAAAGTCCATGTTACCGTATTGTCAATTGGAAGAAGGGGGGTGTAAAATAACCTACTATATAATTCACTTTTATTTTTTAAGAACACTTAATTTCCTTCCAAGTATACATATATAGACAAACTTCAATAATATAAAGCAAACCTTATAATTTTAGGGATTTAGATGATTAATTAGTTGCATTTGTCTTTTGGTATTAGATTACTTAGTCTTTGATTGGAGTCAAAAAAATTTTGTAAACAAACATCAAAACCAAACACATTGTCCACCAATTTCTTAAACAAGGAGGCATTATGTTGTCTAAGTGAAAATCAATCTTTTCCTTGTTTAAATTTGTCATCTTAAAAATTGTGGCATATAATATAATTGGTGTAGTTATGCTACCCATTTGAGTTTAAAACACTTTCCCAATTATCTTTAAGTCCTTCACTAATAGTTCAAATTTTAAATTTCACCTTTCTAAGTTCATAAGGTTGATGTGTTAATTGGGTTCACCATATATACTTGACTTGAGGGAACTTGGGTTTAATTTCCCATTTGGATTGAAGTTATTTATAGACTCATCATCTATCTCACCATTATGAACTTGGGTCATCAAGTGTATAACTCACACTCCAAGTTATAGAACATATTTTAGACTACCATTCCTATTACCATGTGGCAGAGTTGTGCTGCCCATTTGGTTCTAGTTGTATACTTAGGAATTCTTGAATGTTTCTACATTTTGAGTTTCTTAGTTCATATTATATCCTTCCTAATTTGAATGTATTTTTTATATTTTTGTAGTAAAAAATAATCAAATTTTAACTAGTTTTTATGGTATTGACATATCTCAAAAGTTTACATTTTAGTGGAATATTGATACTCAAGGCTTTTTGAATTGTCATACTATCTTCCAATTCATATGATTTCAAATTTAACCAAGGTTGAGTAAATTCATGAACATCATTCTTATAATTGTGTGTGATACTATGCCACCCTCCTTTTTATAGTCTCTTTGGTACCTAGTCACCTTGTTTAGAAAGGATCAAAACACATACCTTATTCAAACATTTGCAAAACATTTCCAAATCTAGTCAAACATAAAGAGAAAAGTTTTTTTAGACATGAATCAAAGGTACACTTATAGTGGGGTATTTTATGGCCCTATCTATGAGGAGAATAATTATTATGATGATCAAGTTAATTAAGTGGTCTTTAAGGACATTCCCATAATAGTAGGATCCAAGAAATATTATGTATAATATCAACCCCAAGAGGACAAAGATGAAGCCCTTCTTAGGTTTATAGAATCTAGTGAAAGACTACCCTCAAATTTTTCCATGGAGTAATTACACATCTTAGTTAGAGAAGGAAAGTAATAGTGAGAGAAATTTTTTGTAAACATTGCATAAATAAACATACCTTCTTCTAGAAAGGTAAAGGAAATACTTATAGATTCAAAACCAAATGATCAAGATTTTGTTAACATGATTAATAAGATAAGTCTATGATATGTAGAAAAACTTATGACATATTTGATAGACTCTTTAGTGGCTATGTCAATCTATAATGATGCTTCAAAGGAACAAGGAAATTTGGTTGAAATAATGTAAAATATAGCTGAGAACACAATAATGATAGATCAAGATGTCTAAATAGAACAACCCAAATTCCAAGAGGTTCTACAACACACTCCACTAGACATGGATCACACATTTTTTAATCACCAAGAACCTCTTATTCCTTTGCAAATTAAAATACCTAAACATTTAGTACATATCTAATAAATCATATAAAACAATTTGGCTCGTTTATCTCAACCAACATGTACAATGGTGAATAGACAAAGAAATTCCCAAAATAAATATAACATGGTTAATTCAAGGCAATATATTCATATGAATTGACCACTTCTCTACTCAAATCAAGGAGTGAATCAAAACCAAGTCAATGATCATAGGGTGTACAACCCTACTAAATCCATGCAATAATAGGGGCACATACCACCCCAATATCAATAACAGGGGAACATACCACCCCAATAGTAATAATAGGGGTACATACCACCCTAATAGTAGTATAAGTGGCACATTAAACCCAACAAAATTATGGTCCACCCATAAATTCACCAAACATGTAAGTGTGGAACTCCATGAAAGAGATTATGTCATGTTTAGAGACTAGAAATAGGATCAAAGAGTATAAATTTGATGAGATATATCCATATCCATTTGATTTATCTATTCTCCAAGTACCCTTTCAAACTCATTTTGAGGCACCTAAATTTAACAAATACAAAAGAAAGGGTAACCCAAGTGAACATATATAGGATTTTTTTGTATTAAGATAATAGGTTACTTACATTAGCATGTTCTTACTTTGATTATTTCCATGAAGTTTAGAGGGACAAACTTTAGATTAGCTACTCAAGTTACCTAAGGGATCAATTCTAGATTTGAATGAATTATCTAAAAATTTCATCAACCATTTCTCATACAACATCAAACATGAATTGACTATTATTAACTTGTGTAAATCCAAATAATGTGATGGATAAAGCTTTGCTACATATCTATAGAGGTGGAGATCATTATCATATCACTTTCAACATAGTTATCTAGATGAATAGTTGGCAGACATATTTTCATAGAAATTACACCCTAAGCTGGCACACAATCTATGACTTGCTTGCATAAACACTTTTGAAGAGGTCATAGACAAGGGTGTATAGCCGCTAGTTTTATACACCCTTATGTATTAATGTGATGTGTCGTCACATTATCATGTTATTTATAACATAATGGGACCCACTCATAATTATTTAAAATAATTACATTCATCCCACACATTTACCTTTACCACATAGGCTAATTAAACTTAATTACCACAATTAAATAATAATTAACCCCATTTTTACTATTTCTAACCATAAAATCCTTTAAAAAAATTAAAAAAACCTATTCAATCTCCCAAAAACCCTTCAATAGCTTCCCTCATCAAAAACCCATGCAAATAACTTAGTATTACATTCACTTAGTTTGGCACATGGATCGAAATAACCCAACCCAACTTTTGACCAAATTGGGCTAATTGGCATCAATCCTCCATGATCAATGTTGATTATGCCAGATCGACATCAATCCATATATACACAAAAAAACCTCCATGGATCGAGCAATGGTGACTATGATTTTGGACTTCAAAACCCTATCAAAATATCATTACAACCTACGTACAGACATTGTCAACATCTTGCTATCTTGTAGAACTTCTACTTGAGAGATTATCAAAGGATTTTGAAGGTTCTTTAGCTCATATTATCAAGTTTATTGTTAGCCATAAAGGTTAGTATTTCACTTTAATTTATTCACATTTCAAAACTATAATCTTCTTCATTTGTCTATAATTGTTTTACATTTAGATTTTTTTATTTTATTAATAATATAAGTTGATATTATAGTCTATTTTTAAAGTTTAGCATTTTACACATAATCGATGTTGATTCTATAGGATCATCATCGATCCATACTAAACTTTGAAAACACTCTTGCTTTCTATTTTCATAACATTTTGAATCTTAAAAACCTTTCAAAACATGCATTCTATTTTTTTAAAACCTATCTTTTACATGTAGATGACTCTGCCTAGATTATCACATGATATTGTTAGCATGTTTAATCTTCCCATTGCTCAACAACCATTTTTAATTGATCAAAGTGACATTGCATTTGAATTATGCCTCTGTATTATAGTTTTCACACCTAATCAGGAGAGCATTAATGAACAATTGGTTATAATTCAAGAAGATCTTGGTATTGCTACTGAATTTTGGGATAATTATTTTGATCATATTAATCTTGTTATAGATTAGATATATTTGACATTGTCTATATATATATATATATAATTTCATGTTTATTTATAAACTTGAATGTTAAAATGGGTTGGCATCCATCTAATGAAGCATGTCGCTTCTAGGGACTAGTTTCTTACCACGTAGCCCACTCATATTTCTATTAATCCATTTTTTGTGAGTTAGTGTGATTTTCAGGTTATTCCTCCCTAGCCAAAGATGATTTCCCACAAATATTGATCAATTGTGCACAACCAATCTTCATCTCTAGCAAATCTTCAAAACCCTACATTTAATTTTTTTTAGTGGCTAATTAGTCCTTATTGAAAAAGTAAAAAAAATACTAAAAGATTATGCCATGCTTAGTGGGACCCTTAAGGTCTCATTTTTCTTGTTAAAAATTCAAATTTTGAATTTTAGTCTCTTTCCCTTTGTTTGTTTGATGCATTCATCCAAAAAACATTAAATTTGCATTTTTTCCTTTTAAGGTTAAAACACATTGCATCCATGTTTCCTACTTAGGTCCTTTCACATAGAATTAATCTAGGAAACAATATATCATAGTCATCACTTTATCCACACACAAGCCAAATCACTATCATAAATTAACACATCTAAACACTTGACAGAAGGAAACTGATAGGTATTTCATCACCTTAAAACAATTTTTTTTCCAATGATCCCACTTGGATTTCACCACCAAGGGGAGGACCAACTCAGTTCTCTAGCTATGTATAATCTCTAGACCATCGGTATATATTGGCTAAACACCTGCACTAAATATGGGATTGTGACGTGAAGGGAGTAAGCCCCAAGTATCAAGCCACATACCGGTACCAATATAGATTTCCTTTGAGCACCAAAATAAACCACCCAAAACCATCCTTAGATTACCATTTATTAGGACCTTCATTATCCTTTTCTATTTATTCTCACATCTTAAAGTTAAAAGAGATAAAAAAAAATTTTTTGGAATGACTTTAGTTTGTGTATCTTTCATCCACAATTAAAAATGAGATAATTCAAAAAATAAAAATGAAAAATGTTGTTTTATTTTTATTTTTCCTTTTTTGTCTCATGGTTTTAACTAGACAACAATAAAAGAAAGAATATGAGGAGGGTATCACATCCTCTCCTATGGAACATACACCCAATCCTTCCTCTACCCCTAAGTCCTTTTAGAACCCTATATTCTCACATGTTTATCCTCAAGGAGATCCTTCCTTTGTATAAATATTGGACAATAACCCCATTATTCCCAATTACTATCTTAATAATTGAGCAATACATATTTCTCCTTCCACCCATGCCCAAGATTCTTGATATAAATATAATATGCCTTTTGAGGTAACTAAGAAAACTAAAGAATTTACCATGGTCATGGTAACCTTTTCTATTGAATCTCTTCCATCTAGTTCTAAAACCCAAGTGATGTAACCTTTAGAAAACCAACCACCCATAGTATCTGCCAATTCTCTAACCTCCATTACTTAGACTCAAAATACTTATTATACTCATCCTACATCCACTATTCCTCCTCAAATGTTAGTAGTATCAATTCTTACAAGTCTCCCACCCATCAAAATGACTCTAAAATATAGTTATCAAGCTCTACCTCACACAAAACAAATCCCTCTAACACAACCTCCCCAACAATATGTCTCTTTAGCTACCCAATACATGGATTCATCACAACCCTTGATAACCACTTAATTCCAATCTTCTATGCAGCAAAATATTTTTCTACAAATCCCACAATATGTGGCAACATCTCAACCCATTATGTCCACTGTAGTTGGATACTCTTCTTCACAACCCCTATTTGTTCCCTTGCCAAATTTTCAAACTCTTCAATAAGGTATCTTAGGGAACATGCCTTAGAATAATACCCAATTAGACCTCATAAACTTTTTTATGAATAAGATGGCTAATTTGGAAGCCTCCACCTCCAAACACAATAATATGCTCACATATGAGCAAATTTGTAATGAGCATATCAACCTGTAAATAAGATCCCCAATAACATCTTAGATCCTTTCAACATGCATGTTACCTTACAGCACATGATGATGCATTATTACTTAGGGCATTTCCTATGTCACTAGTAAGGGTGGCATTAGATTGGTATAACTCCATTCCTCAACATTCACTCTTTTCCTTTGGGAAGTTATCCCAAATTTTCTTAAATCACTTCTCAATAAACATTTCTCAAAAATTTACTATCACTAATTTATATCCATTCAACAATTTGAAGATGAATCCATATCAAACTTTGTGGCTCATTGGCATAGCCTAATTAACTAGTTAACCTTTTCCTTGCCATATCTTGAATTAATTGAACTATTTTCATGATCTTATGAAAAACATATCTCATCCATGTTACAAGTTCAAAATTTTAAGACTTTTGATGAAGCTTTTACCATGTCACAAAAACTCAAAATTCATGGCATTAAAGAGGGAAAAGTTAAATTACATAATAAAAACATCAAACTCGACACATTAAAATCAATAACAATAATCCTAAACCAAAAGGGATAATAAATGATGTTATTTCAAAAAATTCTACCCCTCTAACACCTAATAAATTAGGACCATCCACTTCATAAACACAACCACCGAGGGGCCTTACTCATTTCCCCCCCTAAGAAATATACCCCTTTAAGAGAACCTTACACTCTTGTATTGGATAAAATTCTAAATCAAATGTTATTGAGCTCCCTCCAATTAAACCAATTGATGATATGCATCATAAACCCACTTGGTATAAAGAGGATGAATTTTGTGCCTATCACAGGGCAATAAAACATGACATAGAATGATGCCAATCCTTTAAATAGTTGGTACAAAACCTCATTGACAAAGGGGACCTCCATTTGGAAAATCCAAATGCTCATCCTAATCAATCTTTAGATATTTTTAGATAGCCATTTCCAAATCATCCATCCACATCAAACATAGTCCACTATAAACATAGAGAAACAAAAAATCAAGCTACACATATGATAGATACAATCTATGACCAATTATTGCCTAAAGAAACTCCAGAGCAATTTCCAGTCTTGGATCTCCTCACAAGAGATGATTTTGATGTAAGTCAATATAAAACTATCAAAATAACTACAAAAACCTCTATAGAGCTCCCTAATCTCATTACATGGGATCATTAATGTGAAGCATCCCCTTCTTCCACTAAATCTCCTAAAGTGGAAAATGAAACTACTCCTTGGGATGTCACAAATAAACATATTGATACTTCTAGAGTTGAACATTCCACCCCTTTAATCCCTGGTGAACCTCTTTAGAGTATAAACCTAAATCATAATATAATAAGATCCTATCATTTTTCCCAAAACCAAGACCCTTCAAAATCATCCACTATCACAACACCTCCTTACCCCAAAAATAATGGGAAAGGGTAAAGCTCCTATCCTCAATAGCTGGGATAATTGTCTTGGTATTCTACCAAAGAAAGCCTTAGCTCATCCTCAAGTTAAATTTTATCTTTTTCACAAATCAAAAGACAAAAAACCAAGTCTAAATACCCCCTCTTTTCTCAACACATGAAAAAATAAAGGTCCAACCCCTTTTGTATCATCTCCATCATCTATTTTAGGTCCCCATATGTTTTCTATCCTTATCATAGTTATTATATTCAAACACATGTGAAAATGCAAAATATTCCCCCATTATTAGCCACACCTCCATCTTTATATCTGTTTCTATGCTAATTTCACTTTCACATTCAAAAGATAGAAATGAGAAACTAAGAGATGGTCTAGGGTTAGAAGATACCCAGATATAGTCATGCGTACCAAAATCAGACGTTGGAAGGTACTCCTCTTTGGCTGTGGAGGAATGACACCTGCAAAGAAAAAGAGACTAAACATGGAAAAATGTTAGACGAAGAGATAGTGGGCTATCAAGCAAATGCTTGATCCCTGAAGTACGAATACTTCCTTAAGGGATATCAACCCACTAATAAAAAGCAAAATATTTGACTGAAGTAGAAATAATGAAAGACAGAATGAAAGCAAATAAAAGACAAAAAGCAAAATGCGTACATGATATACAGTAAACTACTCTGCACAGTCACCGATGTCGGTCTCTATGCCGGCATCGGTCAGGGAAGGGAGCCAACGTCGGTTAAAGTGTTGGCATCGGTAGGGGTAATGAATGGTGTCAGTCAGGGCAACAGTTTTGGACAGGGTCTAGTTGGGTCTAGACAGGGTCTTAGGATTTGCAAAAAGGTCAGATGTTTTTGTCTGAGGGTTCGGGAAGCCGATTTAGGAGTCAGAGGGATTGTTTGGGGGTTTATGTGCAAGGGGTATGGGCAGAGTTACAGACTATATATTCTGTAGAGGGTGGATAGAGGTGATACGGGTGGAAGTAAGGTTAGGGCTATAATCTGAATCTAAATCTGGGTAATGATAGTAATTAAAAACAATAACCAGAGATCAGAATAAAAACATAGAACAAACACTTACCTATTACGCGCTAAAAATAAAAGTCAGAGACATGATTGATGTTGTCGCTGTGTCGTAGAAGTTCGATGTAGCAGACCTCCAGTAAGATGACTGAAGTAGAATACCTATACCAGATAGAGAATGCGAGAGATTGATTGCAAATTGGTTGGATGTAAGAAGTGGTTTATCATTCAAGAAGAGGTTTTTGATTAATACGAAGGAAGGTCTGATAACTGATCAAGAAATGGATTGGCAACCGAAGGGATAACGGATAACAGATAATGGTTCCTACATTCGGGTCAAGAACATAGTGTTAAAGATAACTGACATCAGCAGGACTGCTGACATCGACTGATAAGTGACCGACATTGACCACGTTAGCTAGGTTATGACCATCGTCGATAGATGCAGAATGGGGACAAAGGCTAACTTTAGCTCTCTGCTCATTTTTACATGTTGCCAGGGTCAAGGCTTGTGGTAAAATGGTCAACAGGGGTTAAATAGGTGTGGAAAACTAAAATGGGGGTTAAGGGGAGGACGACAAGGGTTAGACACAATTACAGTGTCTACATTTGCCCCTTTTTGTCTTGTTGGTTGTTCTGGATGAACTGCAAGACAAAAATAGGAGTTGGTTTCCCCAAGTGTGGGATAAGGTTGATTCCATCTTGTTGGTTTTTTGAATGAACTGCAAGACAAAAATAAGAGGGTTGGTTACCCTGATTATGGATGAGGTATTCCCCCTCAAAGCAGGAGTCGAGAGAAGGGAACCTAGAATCGAGTGCTGATTTGACAAAGATTGGATGAAAAAGGGCTGAAGATAGAGTGAGAACACTATAAAAGTCAAGATTGCGTGTACACCACTTCACAAGGATGGTCAGGTTAAATTGTCATAGGTCGAGGGTCGAGGAGTGTCAAAATTGAAATAACCGGGCCCCAACATTTAGTCGTCTGCTGATTGGGTTATTCAATCTAAGCTGAAGCTCCAATGGTCATCGTGTTCTAGGTATCCCAGGCTCAAGAAGTGCTCCCAAAAACACAAAAATGTCACAAGTAGTGGGGATCAACCGGCTTGCGATCCTATACTTGTGAGGGTCAAAAATATGGGCTGCACACAATTTTGCTAACCATTTGTGAGGTAGCAGATAGGCAAAAACAACCAAGGCAACATTGTCTTGGAAGTGATCAGGGTCGGAGGAGATAGGTATGATCTCCAATGGTGATTAGTCGAGGTGGATGGATGGATGAAAGGATGGCTGAGCTAACCCCAGAAGAGCCCATGTCAACTGAGTGCTGCTTACATAGCCCTTGTCCTAAGGGCCTTAGGCCAATGTAGTTCTCCCAAAGAGGGAGGAAAAGGGTCGAAGTGATTGATTGCTTGTGGTCGAGGTCAAGTCATGGGTCAAAGAGGATAGGGTTTGTCCATCAGATAGATGAACAAATGAGGGTGGTTGAGCTAACCCTAGAAGACAGTCGTGTCATCTGAGTGCTGCCTACATAGCCCTTGTGTGAAGGGCCTCAGACCAATGTAGTTTGAGACTAGGAGTCTGAGTGGTAGACAGGTGGTGAAAGTGGTCGATAGACTGGTCTTGGTCAAGGTTGAAATGATGAGGAGAAAAAAGATGTTACAACCTTTTCTAAATGGTGTATTCTGTAACATTGGTGATGTGGTCTTTCATCCCTAGCAATTTTCCATAGTTGTGATGGGCGTATGCTAAAAATGAATTGAGGTTTATTTATGCTTCAGCAAGTATTGGTTTATGCTTAACATAAATTGCGTCTGGTCGATAGTTTCCATGTGTATTGGTGTCTATAGAAACTAGTGTGAATAGGTTATGATGATGTGACAGGTCTGAAAATGTTGGGTTGGCTTGGTTGGGTTTGAAAAGTGATGAAGTTGAATGTGACCAAAGTGTAGAAAAAGTGAAAGGCATATTGCTCTTTCATTAACAAGGACCAGGAATGAAAGCATAGATAGTGGTTATTAGAACCAAGAGCCCCATTCATGCATGACGTCGTTGACCATATGTTGTGTTAGAGTGGTAATTGAATCACTTTGACATTAAAGTGAGCTCAAAGTCCCTTGAGCCGGTGATATGAGGAGGATAGGGTAACCCATTTTAGAGCAAAGATAACTTTGCCCCTTTTATAGGAGACCCTGAGACAACTACAAGCCAAGTCCATGATTTTTTTTTTTTTTGGTGCAGACTGATCAATGCGGGAAGTCTACATAGAGATGTCATTTGCTTGGTGGTCATTTGCAAAGCTGATCAATGTGGGAAGTTGCTAAGAAAGATTGTTGTTGGTAGCAAGAGTTAATCATAGCCATCCTTCAAGGGAGTGGTCTATATTTTGCTTTATATATAAGGGCTTTGAATAGCTTTCCTTCGAGGGAGCAGTCTATTAGCTACAGTAATGATAGTATAGCTGTCCTTCGAGGGAGTAGTCTGCCTTTTGATGCGATTTGGTGACCTTGGATATTTTTGACATCTTGATTTGTTTTGACATAAATGTGAGTCATGGACCAGACTATAGAAGGTCAAGGGTTCCCTTTTATTAGGACAAAGCATCCATACTGTATAAAAGGGGTATATAGGATTTGTTAAGGGGAGTAGGGTTGAAAGGAATGAGGACTAAGAGGATGGGGATTGCTCAAGGGATGAGCTCAAGATAAATGTCAAGTGGATGAGCACTCGACTAACAGTAGAATGGTCATAGATGCAATGCATTAAGTGGCTCAGGTTCTGGTCGTCTATCGAGAGAAGATAAATGATACGTCCCTGATCCATACTTGTGTGTGATAATGAAAGGTCTGAGCCAATTAGGGGCAAACTTGCCTCATTTACTTTACTCCATATTGGTCATGTGCTAATTCTCTTTGAGGACGAGGTCTTCGATATTGAAATCTCATTCTCACAAATTTTTGTCATAGGCTCGCTTGATGCGATGTTGATAGACATGGAGATGGTTGAGGGCAGCAAGATGGTGCTCGTCAAGTAACTCAAGTTGAGCTAAGCGATCTTGACAAAAGTCATCATTAGAAAGAATGTCATGTAGAGAGATGTGGAGAGACGAGATCTATACTTTGAGAGGTAGGACAGCCTCTATTTCGTATATGAGAGAGAAAGGGGTAGCACCCATGGAGGTTCGAATGCTAGTGCGGTAGGCCCACAAAGTGAAGGGAATGTGAATATGCCAATCCCTTCCAGTGTCATTGACCACCTTCATGAGAATTTTAGTCAAGATTTTGTTGGAAGCCTTAGCCTGCCCATTTGCTTGTGGGTAGTAAGGTGAAGAGAAATTGAGCTTGATGCCAAATGAGTCGCAGAGTTTTTGGACAGTCTTGTTTTTGAAGGACTTGTCATTGTCGGTGATGATTTTATGAGGGACACCGAAGCGGCAAATGACGTGGCTACTGATGAAGTCGACAATCTTGTTGGCTTTTATGGAGATGAGAGGAATGGCTTCCACCCACTTGGTGAAATACTCAGTGGCAGTGATGATGGATTGATGACAAAGAGATGAATGAGGGTTAATCTCACCGATGAGATCTATGCCCCACTGAGAAAAAGGCCAGAAATCCTGAGCGACTTGTAAGGTGTGACTAGGAAGATGAAGCAAGTTAGAGTGTTGCTAACACTTGATGCAACGCTGAACATAGTCACTATAGTCTTGATGAAGGGTGGGCCAATAATAGCCCAGATGAAGGATGTACTTGGCAACCGAATTCCCACTGAAATGTCTACCACAAATCCTGTCATGGACTTGCTTAATGGCCTGAGATGCTTCAATGGAGGTGAGATAGCGAAGAAGGAGGCCGTCGAAGCCTCACTTATAGAGAAGACCCCCTAGCATGGTATAGCGAGTGATATGCTTGATAAAAGCTCACCATGCATTGTTAGAGAGGTTGGGAGGAATGACAGAAAAAGATAAGTAGTCCACAAGTTGCTTATACCAAACATCTCGTGGGCTAGAGTCTATAGTGTTGACATGATTAATGTTAGGAGAGATATAAGAAGGCAATGGCACATGATGCACTGTGACAAAAAGTCTGGATGCAGATGAGGAAGATGGGATATGGGAAGCGAGAGAAGCCATGGTGTCAGCAAACTTATTCATGGATCGAGGAATAGTCTGCAAGAGGTAATGGTTGAAAGATGCAAGGAAAATGTCAGCACGGTTTTTGTACCTTTGCAAAATTTCATTTTAATAGAGGTATGAACCATTGACCTGATTGACAACAAGCTATGAGTCACCAAAGATGTTGATGGACTTGATGTTGAGAGAGAGGGCAGTCTGAAGTCCAAAAATTAAGGCCTCATATTCAGCCATATTATTGGTACAATTAAAGTCGAGCTTGAAAGACAAAGGCATGGGCTCACCATCGAGTGGGATGAGAATGACTCCTGCACCCCCACCAAGTTGACATTTGGAGCCGTTGAAGAACATGGTCATTTGGTAGACAGTGTCATCGGTGGAAAGCGCAGTGATAGACTTGCCAGGAAACTCGCACTGCGAAGGTTGATTGTTGGGAAGAGGGGCATTCGCTAGTTTTTTAGCGATGGTTTGCCCCTTGATAGATTTTTGCTAGATGAATTTGAGGTCAAACTCAGCAAGCAGCATGAGCCACCGAGCCATATGTTGATGTTGATATGGCTTGGAGTGCATATACTTAAGAGGGTCGGTGTGAGTGATGACAAAGATTTTGTGGTTAAGAAGATAGTGGCAGAGCTTGGTAGCGATAAAGACTAACGCCAAACAGAGTTTCTCGGTATGAGTATACTGAGTTTCATAGTCAACCAGTGTTCAGTTGATATAGTAGACCGCTTGCTCACGGTGATGCTCATCTCGATGTGCAATCATGGCACCTAACGAATGGTTGGTGACAAAGATATAAAGGTAGAAGGGTTAATCGTCTTTAGGTGGAATGAGGACTGGTGGAGAGACTAGATAGCATTTAAGGGCTTTAAAAGCCTCTTAATAGTCCTTATCCCATGTAAAAGAGACGTCCTTCTTAAGGAGATGATGAAAAGGTTGGCAGCAATCAGAAAGCTACAAGATGAAATGGTGAATGGACTGGAGCTTCCCTTGTAGACTACGAAGCTGCTTGAGATTGGTCGGGGGCAGCATCTCGAGGATAGCACAGATCTTGGTGGGATCTATCTCGATGCCACAGAAAGAAATGATAAAGCCGAGAAGTTTACCAGAGAGGACCCCAAAGACACATTTCTTGGGGTTAAGGCAGACATTGCATTGAATAAGGTGAGAGAAGATGATTTTGAGAATGGTCAAATGGTCACGGTGAAGCTTGGACTTGCCGAGCAGGTCATCCACATAGTCCTCCATGATTTTATGGATGAGATCATGGAAAATGTAGGTCATGGCATGTTGATATGTGGCACCTATGTTCTTCAAGCCGAAAGGCATGACTCGATAGCAGAAAGTCCCCCATGGGGTAATGAAAGTGGTCTTGTGCTAATCTTTCAGAGCAATCAATATTTGATTATATCCTGAAAACCCATCCATGAGAGATAGCATCTCATGGCCAGCCATGAGATCAATAAGCTGGTCAATGTTAGAAAGAGGAAAGTCATCTTTGGGATAGGCTAGGTTAAGGTCGTGATAGTCTGTGCAGATCCAGATCCCCCCAGTCACCTTGGTAACTGGGACGATGTTAGAGACCCACTGTGGATAATCGATGGGCTGGATGAAGGAGACAGAAAGGAGGCACTGAAGCTCCTCTTTAATAAGGAGGGCAATGCAAGGATTCATCTTTCAAAGCTTTTGCCTAACAGGCTTAGCCTCTAGTTTGGTGACAATGTTATGGGTAGCGATGGTGGGGTTGATGCCAGGCATGTCACGGTAGATCCAAACAAAGGCCTTGCTATGGTCTGAGAGGAATTGGGTATAGTCAATCTATTCCTGAGTGTCTAAAGATTGTCTAATCTTTAAGACGTGAGGAACATCAAAAGAAGGGAGGTTGATGTCAATGGTTGATTCATTTAACATAACCTGGGTCTCAAAAGGGAGAGAGTGCTGGATGAAAGAGTTATCGGGACCCATGTAGGAAAGAATGGCGTCATCATCAACGCAGTGGATAGTGTGAATGGTTGCCGACTCATCTTCTACCATGGTGGGAAAAATGAGAGGGAGAGACCTAGACACCCCATTGAGCTGATAAGTCAAGGGTTCCAAGTGGATGGTGTTTATGGAAAAAAACTAGGAGGGATGGAAACCACCGACTTCGTAGGTGAAGGAGGGATGGGTGAGCCTAGAGGAGATTGGTCAATGGTTGGTTCAAGACAAAGGTCTACAGGGGTCTGAGTGGGGTCATGATATCCCAAGCCATACCATTTCTTGGCATCATCATCATTGAACGGTTTGATGGGCTGATGGGAGCCTTACTCATAGTGTCTGAAGCCAAAACCCTTCCATGCACACCTATAAAGTTAAATGTGTGCAAAGGCAGGGTTGCCAAGAAATGAGAAGTCTGATGTGAAAGGTTGAGTTGAAGAAATAGGATTGCAATTAGTAGGAGCTTGATCAAGCCCCCCATAGACAAGGTTGGTTCAGAGGTGAGGAGGACCATAAGGCACGATCATCCCGATCCGATGGTCATAACTATGGCTGTGATGAAGGCATCCATACTCTTGTGGAGTTTGGAACATGTCTAAGGCTAGTAAGCGATATTCCCCCAATGAAAGTCTTTGGAAGATGTCTTCCATGGAATCTATGGTCATCGCTTGAAGGGGAGGTGTGAGGGCGACCACCGATTGTGAATTGGTTGAAGCTTTCATGGATGGAGGCGGTGCCGGGGTTGATGGCTTGATAGGAATGCAAACGTCATTTGGACGGTAGGTGGTGTTACAAGTTTTGAAGGGTGAAGGGTCAGGGGGAATGGTATGGACTTGCCCATCATGCTCAAATTTCACACAATGGTGCAAGGTGGAGGGGACACAGGCCATGGCGCAGATCCAGGGTCGGCCTAGCAAGATGTTGTATTGAAACTCTCCTTCGATGATATAGAAGAGCTTTGGGACTATGTGTGGACCAATGCGAATGTGAAGGATGACTGTGCCAATGGTCGTGGTAGTGGTGTCATTAAAGGAACACAAGATTGCGTTAGTTTTAGAGACACAATTCTTGGGAAGAGCTAACTGTTCAAAGGCAT
This sequence comes from Torreya grandis, assembly GCA_037957365.1. NCBI lineage: Eukaryota > Viridiplantae > Streptophyta > Pinopsida > Cupressales > Taxaceae > Torreya > Torreya grandis. Next base: position 3,575,284 of record JARHVA010000022.1, read on the forward strand.
GGGTGGAGATAATGTTGATGCTGGCACCTCCATCGATCATAACGTGTTTAATGCATGTCTGATCAACATAGGTAGTGATGAAGAGGGCAGTGTCCTGATCTTTCGTGTTGGATGTGGGAATCTCAAAATTGTTGAATGTGATGGAAGCAACAGGGGCTAAAGAGTGGACAAGGGTAGCAAGTGGCTGGGGGTCCTCGGGTTGAATCTTCACTGCCTGCAGGGCTCTGATGAGGGCTTGACAATGCTGGGGCAAGGTTTGGATGAGGTCATAAAGGGACATCTTCACAGGCATCTGGTGAAGTTGTTTCAACATAGAGTCATGAATTGCCCCTAAAGAGGAAGAAGAAGAGGGTTGAGGTGCGCCAAAGATAAAAATCTTAGGCTTGGGTGGTTGAGGTGGCTGGATGAAAGGGTAGGTCTAAGGAATGGCAGCTTTTTCCTTTGCCTTGTCCTTTTGTGACCTGGTGGTTATATGAATGGCATTGATTTTGAAGATAGGGGGTGAAGGAGATGAAGGGGTCGTGGTCTACTGATGAGATGTTGATGGGTCTGAAGAGGTTGGAGGGTTATGAGAAGGAGTCAGGGGTCAGTCGAGAGTGTCCTCAAATAGAAGAGTGTCTTTCTCCAGATAGTGGTGAATGACGGTCTTGAGGGCACAAAAAGTCTCGGTATTGTGTCCTAGCGTACGATGATATAAGCAAATCTTTGTGTCTTTAAACTAGGAGGGCTTAGACCCGAGAGGTTGGAAAGGCCTGATGGGCAGAAGGGTTATGCTGGAAGTCTACAAAATTTGATGCAAGATCAAAGAGTATGAGCCCACTAAAGGGTCCATGCTCGTCAATGTGTGCAATACTGGTGACTTTTGCTTGGGCGGAGTCAGAGGAGGCTTCCATACCACCTTTTGGATTGACGGTGTGGTGACAGGTGGAGATGGTACTTTCTTCATGAGAGGTACCACCCTTTTGGGAGAGGGTAGGTGAGCGATAGGCAAAGAAAGCAAAGGAGGCAACTGGTTTTGATTAGAAGTCAGAGTGGGAAGGACTCTGGTCAAGGTCGAAGGATGGGGGCCCAAAATGGAGGGCAATGATGATGGAGGAGGAGGCATTCACCTCTATAGTTTAGTAGTCTTTTGTGACTTGGGTTGAAGACTACTATTGGTCAAGGTCTGGTCTAGGTCCACCTTCACTTGCGGATGAGTGAGGTTGGAGACAGGGTGAACGCCAAGTGACTTGATAGGTTTAGATGGGGTAGATGTGGGTTTTGGTTTTGATGGGGTCGGTTGAGGCTTAGAAACGAGAGTCTAGTTTTTTTTAAAGGTCTTGGGAGATTTTGCCATGGGAGGATTAGCTACATGAGACAAGAGGGCACGTGCATGTTGAAGAGCTGTGAGACACTCCCATAATCCCTAATGCTCCACTTTCCTAGAAGGGAGAAGTTCATGTTTCTCCACTAGTCGAGAAAATGGCTGAGAAGATGTGGGATGAGGTTTGGGTTCTTGAGAAGATGTGGACAGTTATGGGGTTGAAGATGAGACTGGTGTAGCGGTCTCAGACCCAAGGCATGATGGAGTCGTGACAGGTTCGTCTGTGGTTGGAGATGAAGGAGAGGTAGGTTCTTCCCTGGGTGGAGAAGAAACTGGAGAATGAGGCTCCTCAAGCAAGTAAAGAGCAGGGATGATTGTGCCATCCACTTACGGTCGAGGAGTAGGAAGGGTTAAGTCCTCCATGGGCAGTAGGAAGGAGGATGGTGAAACTGCCAGTGATGGTAAGGTCGAGACATCCTCCAAGATGAGAGAGGTTGATGGAGAACTAACCAAAGAAAGAGGTTCATCCACATGTGATGGACTAATGGATGGACTCACCTCTTGAGGTTGGTTGGAAATGAAGGGCGAGACTGTATTGATTGTTCGTATATTGTGTTTGTGAATGTTGTCAGTCAAGGTCTGGATATTGTTCTGAGTTGGTGGATGATTGGGGAATGGTTACTTGAAGATGTCGATGCCTTGATTAGGTGGCGCATTGGGATTGTCGAGGATGAGGTCACCCTTTTCAAGCATGTCTTGGATGATGTTTTTAAAGGTTTTACAGTTGCCCGTGTCATGTCCTTTAACACGGTGGTAGTTACAGAAGTCGTTTTCTCTATACCACGCAGGGATGGTGCGTGAGGGATCAAATTGTGGAGGTGGTCAGATCTGGGGGAGATTGAGGACCCCTTGTTTGATGAGTTTGATGTGTATGATTCTCTGAGTGGAGTATACTGTCACTATATGTATCTTTGCTTAAATTGGCAGGTGGCACTCTGAGATGTGGATGGCTCAGGCTGATTAGTTGAAGGCAAAGAAGAGGAAGATCTAATGACCACAGCATTTATTGAAGCTTTAAATTTAAGATTGGACAAGGAAGGCTTAGAAGAGGGGTCATTGGTCTTGGAGTTGGGATTCTTGCTCCACAACTTGACTTTATTCTCCTCGATGGCACGTAACTCAAGTTTACGGGCCATCGTGAAGGCTTCGTCAAAAGTACGAAAGGTCTGAACCCTCAAGGTGGAAGAAATATGTCTAGTGCAGGCTTGGGAGAAAAGTTCAATAAGCTCAGGTTGGGGTAAAGAAAAGGAGAGTTGATTGATAAGGCCCCTCCATCGAGCAATGAAATCAGCAATGGATTCATCCTCGAATTGGTAGATAGAATAGAGGTATGTGATTGAGACCTTCTTGGTGATGTTGATAGAGAAATGATCAAGGAAGAGTTGGGTCAGTTGAGTGAACGTGAAGAGGGAATGGCTGGTAAGGGAGCTATACCAGTCAAGCGCAGCACCTGAGAGAGACATAGGAAACATGCGTAAAAGCAATGCATCATCATGGGCAATAAGGTAACAGGCATGTCTAAATGCCCGTAAGTGTTGTTGTGGGTCTTCCTTGCTTTGAAAATGAGAAAACTTAGGAAGTTCCCACTGGCTGGGATATGGTCAGATCAGGATAGAAGGATGGATGGGCTCGTTGCAAATTTGTTCATATGAGAGAGTATTGCATGAGTTAGAAATAGATGTCTCTAGGTTGGACATCTTGTCCATCAGCATTTTGATGATATCTACTGACGGATTGGTGGGTGGAGCGCCCCCTAAATTGTAAGGTGCTTGAAAGAGACTAGAAGAGGCATACGATGTAGTCAGTTGTACTAATAAGGGCGCAACGTACGGATGACTAGTCATAGGGATAGAAGAGAAGACTAAGGATGGTTGGGTAGAAGGCACGGCTAGGCTCGATGTTGTCACGGGGGGTTGGTTAGTGGTAACATGGGCTAATGGATAGGTAGCCACCCTAGTGTTGATAGGGGCCAAGGTAGGCAGAATAGAGATGACCAGATTCTGAAAGGGGGTATAAAGTGGTTGAGTGGGCTGAGGTTGATAGGGGGCCAAAACCCTGGTGGAAGTGGGCCCAAAGATTAAGGGAGAGGCCACAATTGGATGGTTGGTCAAAGGCTGGTCATTGGTTGAGGCAATAGCCTAGGTGTCAAAAGGTTGAACTACAGACGCTGTTGATATGGCTGCAGTTTCAAGAAGAGAGGTCAGCATTCTATAGATTGGATTGCCCAAGGAGTCTCGCATTCGGCTATTCACGAGATAGTGCTGCAAGGCTTTGACGTTGAGGTCTAAGAATCGTGCAAAATCTTGGTCCCCTTCTGGGACAATAGGCATCTGGGTCGGAGATGGTCTAGTAAGAGTTCTTTCAGTCTTTGAGTGGAACTCCATTATAGGACTGGTTATGGATGGGGTAGACGAAAATGGGTGATGCCTCGCGTGATCGACTAGATCCTTGGCTTGACTATGAGTCAGAACCATTCAAGGCAAGAAAGAACGTCCTCACAAGCTCAAACAAGCAAATAAGAATAGAAAAGATGAAGAACACAAGCAGATCCTAAAACCCTAGGAGTAAATTATTAGGATTATAGTGGCTTATGCCTTAGAATGTGTGTAGAGGAAGATTGGCTTTTGAGTCAGGTCCTAGAAGAAGTAGTTTATGGATGGTTTTGGGTTAGTTATGGTGCTCAAGAAGTTTGTGTTAGGTTTCATACAAGGCCTGGTGCTAAGGAGCAAGCTCCCCTCACTTCACAAGTCCAGTGATAAGCTGGGCCTGCTTAGCCAAAATATACTTCCCCTAGAGATTAGACTCTGCCAGAGAATAGAGTGGGCTTTCCCCTTGGTGATGAAGTCCAAGTAGGATCGCCGAGACAGGTAAGGTATCCATTGGGGGATGAAATCCCAGTCAGGCCTTGTCTCAGGTAAGTTAAGATGTTTGTTTTGTGCAAGTGGTTTGGTCATGTAACATCAAGTGGACTAGATTAATTCAATATGCGTTTATTAATTACTAAGTGTGGTCTAAGAAATGCAAGCAAATAGAAATGAAAGTGCAACATGTTTTAAGCCCAAGTCAAAATGTTTGTTCGTATGAAGACAAATGGAGAAAGAGTTGAAGAATATGAGTTTTGACTAATCTAAAAGTGCAAGAAAGAAAAGAAAAGTTCTTTTTATTCCTGCTTATGATGTCATTTAGAAGAGACAAAAGAGGTGAAAAAGGAAGGAACCTAATGCACCTATATGAACGAAAGAAAGAAAGAACCCAAGGAAGGCCCTAGGGTCCCACCGGGCGTGCCAGAATGTTTCTACGCTAATTTCACTTTCACATTCAAAAGATAGAAATGAGAAACTAAGAGATGGTCTAGGGTTAGAAGATACCCAGATATAGTCGTGCGTATCAAAATCAGACATTGGAAGGTACTCCTCTTTGGCTGTGGAGGAATGATACTTGTGAAGAAAAAGAGACTAAACACGAAAAAATGTTAGACGAAGAGACGGTGGGCTATCAAGCAAATGCTTGATCCCAAAAGTACGAAGACTTCCTTAAGGGATATCAACCCACTAATAAAAATTAGAATATTTGACTGAAGTAGAAATAATGAAAGACAAAATGAAAGCAAATAAAAGACAAAAAGTAGAATGCGTACCTGATATGCAGCAAACTACTCTACACAGTTGCCCATGTCGGTCTCTGTGCCAGCGTCGGTCAGGGAAGGGAGCCGACGTCAGTTAAAGTGCCAATGTCGGTAGGGGTAATGACCGGTGTCAGTCGGGGCAACAATTTTGGATAGGGTCTGGTCGGGTCTGGACAGGGTCTTAGGATTTGTAGAAAGGTCAGATGTTTTTGTCTGAGGGTTTAGGAAGCCAGTTTAAGAGTCAGAGGGATTGTTTGGGGGTTTATGTGTAAGGGGTATGGGCAAAGTTACAGACTGTATATTCTGCAGAGGGTGGATAAAGGTGATACGAGTGGAAGTAAGGTTGGGGCTATAGTCTGAATCTAAATTTGGGTAATGATAGCAATTAAAAACAATAACTAGAGATCAAAATAAAAACACAGAACAAACACTTACCTGTTACGTGCTAAAAATAAAAGTCGGAGACATGATTGATGTTGGCACTGTGTTGTAGAAGTTTGATGTAGCAGACCTCCAACAAGATGACTGAAGTAGAATACCTGTACTGGAGAGAGAATGCAAGAGATTGATTTCAGATTGGTTGGATGCAAGAAGTGGTTTATCATTTGAATGAAGAGGTTTTTGATTGATACAAAGGAAGGTATGATAACCAATTGAGAAATAGATTGGCAACTAAAAGGATAACGGATAATAGATAATGGTTCTTGCTTTTGGGTCGAGAACGCAGTGTTAAAGATAATCGACGTTAGCAGGATTGTCGACGTCAGCCGATAAGTGATCGACGTCGGCGAAATCAGCTGGGTTATGACCATCATCGGTAGATGCAGAATGGGGACAAAGGCTAACTTTAGCTCTCTACTCATTTTTACATGCTGCCAGGGTCAAGGCTTGTGGGAAAATGGTCGACAGGGGTTAAATAGGCATGGAAAACTAAAATGGGGGTTAAGGGGAGGACGACAAGGGTTAGACACAATTATGGTGTCTACAATATCCACCATATTTTTTTAAAATCCCATTTGAAGAAAACATTCCTAAATTCATCCCTACTGTAAAATCTAAATGCCAAAACCAAACAATCAACACTTTGCCAAAAGCTATTGCGTAGCCTACTGTAAAACCACAACACAACCCTTTAAAAGGATCTTATATTATAATCTTAAAACAATTATTGGATACATCCCTCATTATGCTACCACCTATATGGTTTGTTAACCTTCACTCCTAAAGACCTACTTGGTATAGAAATTAGGAAATATGTGTATATCATAGAGTACTTGGACATGATATAGAAAATTATAAATCCCTTAAGGTCATAATCCAATAGTTATTCCAAGATGATGATCTACTAATTGATTATCTAAATGATAACATTCTTAATCAAAAGGTCACTATTCCATCCATCCCACATACCCATAATCTTGTTAATCCTATAAGTGATAAAGAGTTAGTAGCTTCTTCAGACCCTCCATTATTACACATAGACATTATCCATGTAACCACCCATTCTCAAAATCAAAATCCTAATAAATCCAAAGTTTCAATTATAGGTGCCTCTACCCATAAAATACCTGAACCATCTAGATAAAATCCTAAAGTCTCTATTAATGGAACTACCCTAGTTAAAGCCAAAGAGTTGGTATAAATCTCTATATTAAAATAATTCCATCAAACTCCTATAAAAATGTCACTGTATGAACTTATCAAAAACTCTCCACATAATTGATAAGCAATGATAAAAGCTCTCTAGGCTATTGAGGTTTGACCAGATGAGCCTCAACCATTATCAAAATTTATAGGGGTCCTTCAAATGGTGTTCCCTATTAGTTTCACTAATTCTGAGGTCGCTCCTTTATCCCCTGAAGATCAATATCCCCCACTTTTCATCACAACTCAAATAAATCAAGCATGAATTAAAAGAGTTATGATTGATAATGGGGATAGTATCAATATTATTTCTTCACACACTTTCCAATAATTACAACTACTAGAAACCATTATTTCCCAATCCTCAACAAATTTATATGCATTCAATGGCATGGTAACACCCACATTAGGAATGGTCATCCTCCCCATTTTCATAGGTTCTCACACCTTCCACAAATTCTTTTATGGAATAGAGGGGACTTTTCAATATAATATTTTATTAGAACATCTATGGATTCATGTGATGTGATGTGTCCCCTCCACAGTCCATCAATGCCTTAAGTATGAACATGAAGGCCTGTACACATCATCCCTATCGACCCTCATCCCTTCAAATCATGAAACTTCACTTTTTGACCAAGCAATGTCATAATACCCTCGCCTGACTAGTACAACTATTCTTGCTTCAAAACTACTAGCTGAGAAGTCCATTGATTCCATGATACAATATATTTTAATGGGGTAATACAATTTATTACACCTTAACACGTTACCCACTCTTAAGGAAAATGATCATCCTGACAAACAACCCATATATTCATTTAGCCTAGGTGAGCTCATCCCATTTGGGCCACCTTTCTTACATACTCACTTAATATATGGTATAATTGATCAAACTACCCCAAGGATTGACATTGGCACCCATGCTAAACCCTTCACATCTAATTTCTCATTTCTCAATAAACCCTAATTCACACAAACCTACCTTTATCATTGTACCTATAAAGGCTTTGACATGGGTAGATATGAGAAAGGTCCTCACAATATCACATTAGGAGATTTCAAAAAACCACATAAAAAGCATGGCTTAGGCTTTGAAAAAGATTATAAATCTTCTCCCAAACCCATTCTTATACCATTATTGAAAGAAGTGCCATCTTCATCATCTAATACCTCTTCCTCGACTAACGACATTGTATCCATCCCTCTTAACTTTTTTTAATCAATTTAATCTCCATATAACCCCTCATATTTCACTATAGTGGAAAGACCCAAACCATCCCTTTAGCATGTCCTAACTTAATAGGACTTGATATGCCAACTATCCCTATTCTTTAGTGTCAAGATGATGAGTCAATCTTGACTCATTTGGGTGCTAAAAACTCTTATTTATGCAATTCTCTTCCATTTAAAACATCTAGCTTATTAAATGAAGCCACTACTAATATTAATATTAGGTCTTAAAAGACCCCAAGAATTATTAATATTAGCAAAGCCTTAACTCTTCAAGAAAACTAGGATTTTACTACCTTTTTATCAGATCGTAACAAGGCATTTATTTGGTCTTATAATTATATAGCTAGTATTTACCCCGTAATCATTATCCATAATATCATCACCTTTCCTAATGCTAAGCTAGTAAAACAAAAGATCCAAAAAATGCATCCTTGTGTCATACTCCTAGTAAAAGAGGAACTGCAATGCCTTTTATCCACTAACTTTATTCAACCCATTAATTATCCTCAGTGGATGTCTAACTGTTTCTAATGCAAAATTGCTTTCTACATTCAAAGAAGAAATAAGAAACTGAAAGATGGTCAAGGCTAGAAGTACCTGATAAAGTTGAGCGCACCGAAATCAGACGTTGAAAGATTCTCCTCTTTTGCTGTGGAGGAATGACACCTGCGAGGAAAAGGTTAAAACATGAAAAAATGTTAGTCAAAGATATGGTGGGCTGTCAGGCGAATGCCCGATCCCGGAAGTACGAAGACTCCCTAGAAGGATATCAACCCACTGATAAAAGAAAGTAGAAAATTGGACGAAAGTAGATGATAATGACAGAAATAAATGACAGAAAAATAAAGAGTGTACCTGATATGCAGCACTGTTCTGCACAGTCGCCGGCGTCGGTCTCTGTGGTGCCGGCGTCGGTTATGAAGGTGCCGACGTCGGTTAAGATGCCGTCGTCGGTCGGGGTAGTGACCGGCGTCGGTAGGGGCAGGTTCTGGGAAAATCTAGATAGGTTCGGGACAGGGCTGAACAGAGTCGGGATAGGGTCTGATAAGGTCAGGGTAGGGTTGAACAGAGTCGGGACAGGGTCTGGGAGAGTCGGGATAGGGTTGGGATAGAGGCAGGGATAACAGAACTGATAAATAATAACTGAGAAAGAAATGAAATAAACAGAATAATACTTACCTGGTAGAAGACGCGATGAAAGCCATGGTGTGCAGATTAGTTGATGTCGTAGTGTTGATGATTGCTCGGAGTTCGCAGGTTGATGGAGGAGTTCGTAGGTTGGTTGCTCAGCGTTTTCTGAATAGCGTTCAGGGACCCTGGCTTAAATGGCTGGCAGAGGTTGATGAAGGCGGGGGACGGGGACGGTTCCAGAAACGGTTCGTCAACTGTTTCGGGAAACCGAATGGTAACTGATAACGGACTAGGGTAAGGTGACCGACGTCGGTAGGATTGCCGACATTGGCCGATAGGTGACCGACGTCGGCAACATCGGTCGGGTAAAGACCGACGTCGGCAGATGCATAATGGGGATAAAGTCTACCTTTAGCTCTGTGCTCATTTTTACATGCTGCCAGGGTCAAGGTTGGTGAAACAAGTGATCGACAAGGGTTCGATAGGCGAAGAAGAATAAGATGGGGAAGGACCAGGGGAGTCGACACGATTTCGGTGTCTACATTTGCCCCTTTTTGTCTTGTTGGTTGTTCTGGATGAACTGCAAGACAAAAATAAGAGTGAGTGCCCTAGGTGAGGGATAAGGTTGATTTCGTCTTGTTGGTTGTTCGAATGAACTACAAGACAAAATAGGAAGCGAAATGCCCCAAGTAAGGATGAGGTATTCCCCCTCAAAGCAGGAGTCGAGGGAAGGGAACTGGGAATCGGGTGCTGATTTGATAAAGAGCGGATGAAAAAGGGGTGAGGGTGAATGCTGCAAAGGTCGTGATTGCGCGCATACCACTGCACGAGATGGTCAGGCCAAAGTGTCACAGGTCAAGGGTCGAGGAGTGCCAAAATTGAAGTAACCGGGCCCCAGCATTTAGTCATCTGCTGATCGGGTCACTCAATCTAAGCTGAAGCTCCAAATGGGTCGTCGCGTTCCAGGTATCCCGGGCTCAGGAAGTGCTCCTAGAAACGCGAAAAAGTCACAAGTAGTGCGGATCAACCGGTGTGCGATCCTATACTTGTGAGGGTCCAAAAAGGTCTGCGCACAATTCTGCTAACCAGTCATGAGGTAGCATACATGCAAAAACAACCAAGGCAACAACGTCTTGGAAGTGGTCGAGGTTAGCGGAGATAGGTATGATCTCCAATGGTTGGTGGTCGATGGATGGATGAATGGATGAAAGGATGCGGCCGAGCTAACCCCAGAAGACCCCATGTCAACTGAGTGCTGCCTACATAGCCCTGGTGATAGGGCCTCAGGCCGATGTAGTTCTCCCTAGAAGGGAGGAAGGGTCAAAGGGACGGTGAGGAAAAAAAAGATGTTGCAGCCTTTTCCAAATGGTGTATTCTGCAACATTGGTTGAGGGGTTTTTCATCCCTAGCAATATTCCATATGCGTGATGGGTGTATGCTAAAAATGAATTGAGGTCTATTTATGCTTCAGCAAGTATTGGTTTATGCTTAACATAAATTGGGTCGAGTCGATAGTTTCCATGTGTATTGGTGTCCATAGAAACTAGGGGGAACAGGGTAGGTCATGTTGATGGTCTGAAAGAGTCGTTGAGCTGAGTTGATTGACAAGTGATGAAGGTGAATGTGACCATAGTGCAGAAGAAGTGAAAAGCATATTGCTCTTTTATTGACAAGGACCAAAAATATAGCATAGATAGGGGTTATGAGAACCAAGAGCCCCATTCATGCGTGACGTCGTTGACCATAGTTATGTTAGAGCGGTAATCGAATCACTGAGACATTAAAGTGAGCTCGAAGTCCCTTGAGTAGGTAATAGGAGGAGGAAAGAGGGTAACCCATTTTAAGAGCAGAGATAACTTTGCCCCTTTTTATAGGAGACCCTGAGACAACTACAAGTCAAGTCCGTGACTATTTTTTTTTTTTTTTTTGGCGCAGACTGATCAATGCGGGAAGCCTGCATAGAGATGTCATTTGCTGTAGTGGTCAGGTTGTGAAGCTAATCGATGCGAGAAGCTTCTAAAATAATGCTGTTTATTGCTAGAGTAGTCATAGCCATCCTTCGAGGGAGTGGTCTAGATTTTTGTTTAATATAAAGGCTTTTGAATAGCTGTCCTTCGAGGGAGTAGTCTATTTATTACAGCAATGATAGTACAGCTGTCCTTTGAGGGAGCAGTCTATTTTTTTTTTGTTGATTTTGATATTGATATAGTGACCATGGATATGTTTTGACATCTTGATTTGTTTTTATAGAAATGTGAGTCATGGACAAGACTGTAGAAGGTCAAGGGCTCCCTTTTATGAGGACAAAGCATCCATACCGCATAAAAGGGTTATAGGAATTGTTAAGAGGAATAGGGTTGAAAGGAAGTAGGATGAAGAGGACGAGGATTGCTCAAGGGACGAGCTCGAGTTAAGTGTCAAGTGGATGAATACTCGACTAGCAGTAGAACGGTCGCAGATGCAACGCATTAAGAGGCTCAGGTTCTGGGCGTCCATCAAGAGAAGATAGACGATAAGTCCCTGATCCATACTTGTGCGTGATAATAAAAGGTCCGAGCCAATTAGGAGCAAACTTGCCTCGTTTACTGCACTCCATATTGGTCACATGTTGATTGATGAGTGGACGTGAAGTTAACTGATATGGTCATTGATTGATCGAGACTGGTTGAATGTGTGGATAAAAAGATTGGTCAATGTTTGATTGAGATTTGGTCGTTTGATAGTTGGTCAATGGTTGGTCGAGGGTTGATTGGTTGGTATTTGGTCTTTGGTTGGGTTGAATGTTTGGTTGAGGTCGGGTTAAATGTTTGGTTACTAGTCTGGTTGAGGCTAAGTTGAAAGAGTGATTGATATGTGGTCGAGACTGTGTTGAAAAATTGGTCGAAGTTTGGATGAAGGTTGAATTCCCCCAGCGGCTAGGGAGAATGTTTGACGGATTGGTTAAGGTAGGTTGAGGTTTAGTGGTTAGATGGACTGTGTTGATGTTGAATAAGGGGGTTAAAGGTGATAAAGGAACCAGAACCTGGCGTGGAGATCCCGATTTAGGTAATGAGGTTGGAGAGGTATGAGTTGGTGTTGATGATTTGTGGGAGGGAAGGTCTAGAGGATCCTTGATGAAAAGGGAATCCTTTCTCCATTGGTGATGAATGACAGCTTTAAGAGCGCAACAACGCTCAGTGTCATGTCCCGGAGTATGATGATAGTGACAGTATTTAGAGTTGTCGAACCAAGAGGGTCTTGATCCGAGAGTTGATGAGAGGGGCGGTGTTGAAGGCTTGATGACGTGGTCAAGAAGAGAGGTGTCATTCCCCAGACATTGGCGAATGGCGACCTTGAGGGCACAATAATGATCTGTGTCATGTCCAGGTGTGCGATGATACGCACAAATACGAGTGTCGTCGAACCAAGGTGGTTTAGGTCCGAGAGAATGATATGGTTTGAGAGGCGGAAGGTTGAGGCGAGATGACTGCAATAAGTGCCGTAACAGCAAGGTATAAGAACCTGCTAACGGGTCTGGATATTTTATTGCAGTGAGGGTTGATGACATTGGTTTAAGAGGTGTAAGAGATGTTGGTCGATGATTTGAGGGAGATATATGTTTGACAGGTTGATAGAGTAATGGAGGCGACGTGCCTCTGTGAAGGATGGGAGTAGGAAGCACTCCAATTAAAGTGGATGGATGTGGGCCTAAGATTGAAGATAATGACAAAGGTGGGGGAGGAGTCCTCCGGTGTGGTCTAATGGTCTTCGTGGGTTTCGGTCGAGGGCCACTATTGTGCGAGGCGAGGTTAGATACGGGTTTGGTTTTAGATGTGGATGGAGGTGAGTGAGATGTAACAATCTCAGGCAAAGGGCAAGAGCAAACCGTGACTGGGTCTTCCTCAATCGAAATGGGTGAAGAGATAGGGTCTTCTCTTGGTGGAGAAGAAATAGGAGAGGGTGGCTCCTCAAGTGGGCAGATGGTAGGGATGATCGTGCCTTCTGCTTGTGCTTGAGGAGTAGGCAAGGTATGGTCATTAGATGAAGGTAGGGCTAATGGTGTAGGTGTGATCAAGGCGTCCTCCAATATAGGAGAAATAGATGGAGGACTAATAGGAGAAGAGGGTTCTTCATCCTGTGAAGAAGGTTGGTCAGGGACAAGAGGTAAGATAGTGTTGACGGATTTTATATGGTCTTGAGGGTCATTGATCATGGTTTGGATGTTGTCTTGAGTAGGCGGGTGATTAGAAAAAGGTTGTTTGAAGAGGTCAAGGTTTTGGTTGGGCGGTGCGTTCGGGTTATCCAAGATAAGATCGCCCTTGTCGAGCATGTCCTGGACGAGATTTTTAAAAGTTTGACAGTGATCCGTATCATGGCCTTTGACACGGTGATAGTTACAAAAATGATTCTCCCTGTACCATGCAGGGATAGGTGTTGAGGGGTCGAATTGATGTGGTCAGATTGAAGGGAGATTGAGGACCCCCTGCTTGACGAGTTTATCCAAGATAGAGGCATATGACTCTCTAATTGGAGTGAATTGACGCTGTATGGATTGACATTGAAAATGTTTATTGATGTAGTCTAATGTTGAAGATGTTGGTCGGTTAGTTATTGTTGAAGATGATGGTCTAGAAATGACAGTGTTCGCCGACTCCTTAGATTGAGAGTGGGCAGAAGAAGGTCTGGAAGAAGAATGGTCATTGGTTCTTGTGTTAGCGTTACACAATTTGACCTTATCTTCTTCAATAGCGCGGAGTTCAAGCTTTCGGGCCATGGTGAAGGCCTCGTCGAAAGTGTGGAATGTTTGAACCCGCAAGGTAGATGAGATGTGACTGACACATGCTCGGGAAAAGAGCTCAATGAGCTCGGTTTGAGGCAAGGAGAAAGAGAGCTGATTAATCAAGTCTCTCCAACGGGCGACAAAATCAACTACTGATTCATCGTCAAATTGCCTAATGGAGTAAAGGTCTGTGATCGAGACTTGTTTAGTGATATTGATTGAGAAATGGTCAACGAATAATTGAGCGAGTTGAATGAAGGAAAAGATAGAATGTCTGGCAAGGGAGCTATACCAGTCAAGGGCAGGGCCAGAAAGAGACATAGGAAACGTGCGTAATAATAACGCATCGTCGTGGGCAATAAGATAGCAGGCATGTCTGAATGCCCGTAGATGTTGTTGTGGGTCTTCCTTACTCTGAAAGCGAGTAAATTTAGGAAGCTCCTAATGGTTGGGGTATGGTCGGATAGGGACAGAAGGATGAATGGGCTCGTTATAAATCTGGTCATATGAAGAGATATTATTTGAACCGGAGATAGAAGCTTCGAGACTGGACATTTTATCCATCAGCATCTTGATGACGTCTGCTGACGGATTGGTGGACGGAGCGCCCCTAAGGTTGTAAGGTGCTTGAAAGAGGCTAGAAGAGGTATGCGACGTAGTCGGTTGTACCAATAAGGGTGCAACGTACGGATGACTAGTCGCAGGGGCAGAAGTAGAGGTTAAGGGTGGTTGCGTCATGAAGGTCGAAGGTATAAGTTGACTAGGCACCGCCAAAGGTGGTTGAATAGCAGCACTGGTAGAGGGATAGGTTGGCACTCCTACATTTGTGGGCGCAAGAGTGTAAGGGGTCGAGGCAATCAAGTTCTGATACGATGTAGAACTTGGTTGATTTGTAGATGATTGAGGGGGTAACGAAACCCCGATGGAGGTCGGTCTAAAAATAGACGAAGAGGCCAAACTTTGCGTATTGGCCATGGTTGAGTTAACGGTTGAGGCGAAAGGCTGAGTCAAAAAAGGTTGGGAGGCGAATGGTGTGGATGTCGTCGCCATGTCACTCGAGAGGTTTCGCGTTGGATTTCTCGCGAGATAGTTATGTAGGGCTGCGGTATTGAGGTCCAAGAATTTTTTGAAATCCTGGTCCCCTTCAGGGATGATGGGAAGTTGAGTCGGGGTCAGGGTCGGTCCTGTAGGAGTTCTTTCAGTCTCCGAGTGGAACTCCATGATAGGACGGTTTAGAGATGGGGTAGACGAAAGTAGTTGACGGCCAGAGTGGTCAAAAAGGGCCTTGGTTTGACTGTGTGTCAAAACCATAAAAGGCAAGAGAGAACGTCCTTACACGCTCAAACAAGCAGATAAGAACTAAAAAGATGAAGACACAAGCAGATCCTAAAATTCTAGAAGTAAAAATTTTTAGGATTATAGTGGCTTATGCCTTAGAATGTGTGTTTGGGGAGGTTGGCTTTGTGAGTCGGGTCCTAGAAGAAGTTTATGGATGGTTTCGGGTTTTGTTATAGTGCTCAAGAAGTCTGTGTTAGGGTCTGGTACGTGGCCTGGTGCTAAGGAGCAAGCTCCCCTCACTTCACGATTCCAGTGGTTAGCTGGTCTCGCTTAGCCAAGATATACCTCGCCTAGAGATTATACTCCGCCAGAGAACGGAGTGGGCTTCCCCCTTGGTGATGAAATCCAAGTAGGGTCACCGGGACGGGTAAGGTATCCGCTGGGGGATGAAATCCCAGTCGGGCCTTGTCTCAGGTAAGTTAAAATGTTTGTTTTGTGCAGGTGGTTTGGTCATGTAACATGAAGTGATCTAGGTTAATTCAATATGTGGTTTAATTACTATGTGTGGTCTAAGAGATGCAGGCAAACAGAAATGAATGCAGAGTGTTTTAATGTCCAAGTTGAAATGTTTGTTCGTATGAAGACGAATGGAGAAAGAGTCGAAGAATATGAGTTTAGCTAGTCTAAAAGTGCAAGAAAGAAATGTTCATTTTAGTTCTGCTTATGATGTCGTTTAAGAAGAGACGAAAGGAGGCGAAAAGGAAGAAACCTAATGCCTAAATGAACGAAAGAAGGAAAGAACCCAAGGAGGACCTAGGGTCCCACCGAGCGTGCCAAAATGTTTCTAATGCAAAATTGCTTTCTACATTCAAAGAAGAAATAAGAAACTGAAAGATGGTCAACGCTAGAAGTACCTGATAAAGTTGAGCGCACCGAAATCAGACGTTGAAAGATTCTCCTCTTTTGCTGTGGAGGAATGACACCTGCGAGGAAAAGGCTAAAACATGAAAAAACGTTAGTCAAAGATATGGTGGGCTGTCAGGCAAACGCCCGATCCTGGAAGTACGAAGACTCCCTAGAAGGATATCAACCCACTGATAAAAGAAAGTAGAAAATTGGACGAAAGTAGATGATAATGACAGAAATAAATGACAGAAAAATAAAGAGTGTACCTGATATGCAGCACTATTCTGCACAGTCGCCGGCGTCGGTCTCTGTGGTGCCAGCGTCGGTTATGAAGGTGCCGACGTCGGTTAAGATGCCGTCGTCGGTCGGGGTAGTGACCGGCATCGGTAGGGGCAGGTTCTGGGAAAATCTGGATAGGTTCGGGACAGGGCTGAACAGAGTCGGGACAGCGTTGAACAGAGTCGGGACAGCGCTTGAACATAGTCGGGACAGGGCTGAATAGAGTCGGGACAGGGTCTGATAAGGTCAGGGTAGGGTTGAACAGAGTCGGGATAGGGTCTGGGAGAGTCGGGACAGGGTCGGGACAGGGGCAGGGATAACAGAACTGATAAATAATAACTGAGAAAGAAATGAAATAAACAGAATAATACTTACCTGGTAGAAGACGCGATGAAAGCCATGGTGTGCAGATTAGTTGATGTCGTAGTGTTGATGATTGCTCAGAGTTCGCAGGTTGATGGAGGAGTTCGTAGGTTGGTTGCTCAGCATTTTTTGAATAGCGTTTGGGGACCCTGGCTCAAATGGCTGGCAGAGGTTGATGAAGGTGGGGGACGGGGACGGTTCCAGAAACAGTTCGTCAACCGTTTTGGGAAACCGAATGGTAACTGATAACGGACCAGGGTAAGGTGACCGACGTCGGCAGGATTGCCGACGTCGGCCGATAGGTGACCGACGTCGGCGACATCGGTCGGGTAAAGACCGACGTCGGCAGATGCATAATGGGGATAGAGTCTACCTTTAGCTCTGTGCTCATTTTTACATGCTGCCAGGGTCAAGGTTGGTGAAACAAGTGATCGACAAGGGTTCGATAGGCGAAGAAGAATAAGACGGGGAAGGACCAGGGGAGTCGACACGATTTCGGTGTCTACACTAACATCATTCTAGTCACCAAGCCTATAGGGGGACTTTGTATTTGTACTAACTTTCATGATTTGAATCTTGCCTATCTGAAAGATGAATTCCCTCTCCCTAACATCAACTAATTAGTGGACCTGATAGACAATCATGAAATGTAATCCCTTATGGATGGTTTTTTTGGTTATAATCAAATACTTATTACACCAAGAGATCAACATAAGATTTCATTCATTACTCCTTTGGGGACCTTTTGCTACTATGTTATGCCCTTCAGCCTAAAGAATGTAAGAGCCACCTATCAACGGGCCATGACTTATATATTTCATGACATTATCTACAAAATAATTCAAGATTATGTAGATGACCTTTTTGGGAAGTCAAAATTTTATAAGGACCACCTATCCATACTTAAGGTTATTTTTTATTGTCTACTTCAGTATCATATGCATTTAACTCCAAAAAAGTGCGTTTTTGGTATCTTGATGGGTAAACTCTTGGGTTTTATTTTTTATATTCATAGAATAAAAGTGGATATCATTAAAATAAAGGCTATTTTATAAATGCCTCCTCTATCTAACCTTAAGAAACTATGTAGCTTACAGGGCAAGCTCCAGTTTATTCATCATTTTATCTCCCAACTTTCCAATTGATGTCAAACTTTTCACCATCTACTAGAGAAGGATAGTCACTTTGTGTGGGATATTAATTGTCACAAAGCCTTTAATACACTCAAAAACTATCTTCTATCCCCTTCAGTCCTTAGTCCACCTAAGGAAGGGAAACTTTTCTTCCTTTATATCTCAACTACAAATCATGCTCTAGGTGATATGCTTGCTTATAGAGATGAGCATCATAAAGGGCAAGCTGTTTAATATATAAGTCATACCCTCATAGAATACAAAACATATAATCCACATGTCAAAAAACTATGCCTAACATTATTCCTTGTAGCCTCTAAGCTTCATCACTACCTACTTAACCACAAGATGTACATAGTTATGACTACTGACCCCCTTAAGTTCATGCATTCTAGACCTTTTCAAAATCATTGAATGACCCAATGGATTATGATTGTAGCTGATTTTGATCTAGAATTTCTCCATCAAAAGTTTATTAAAGGATAGATTATTGTTGATGAGTTGGCTAAAGCACCTGTTAGTGACAACTAACCAAAGAATTATGAATTTTTTAATGAATCTATCACATTCCAGTTAGTCCTGGAATATCAAATGACTTTATTATTTGATAGGTCTAAATGTGAATGGGGAGGCATTATAGGAATTATAGTAATCCCTCTTCAAGGCATTACTATGCCTTTATATTTTAAATTAAAATTTGATTACACCAATAACATGGCTAAATATGAAGCATTGATCATAGGCCTTCAAACTACCCTTACATTAGGAGTTAGATCCCTTAATATCTATGTTGATTCTCAATTGGTGGTCAATCAAATTACTGGTATATATCAATGCAATAATGATATCTTCCAAAGATATAAGACCTTGGATAATTAGCTCTTATCTACTTTTGAATGTTATACTATCCAAACTACTCCTAGATCAACTAATAAGTTTACCGATACTATGACATCTCTTGCCTTTTTTATCCCATCCTCATCTTAGGAGTCCAAGTTATTTGTCCTTATCCATCAAGTTAACCAACCTTCTTACACTAGAACTAATCTTCCATTTATTAATAATATCAAGGAAAACCTAGAGGATCCATGGTAGGCACAAATATTTACTTATTTGTCTATAAGACTATCTCTTCCCCATCTATCCAAAGGTGTTAGGCATGTCTTACAATAGAAAGTTACCCACTATACTATACTGGGGGTGTTCTCTAAAAGCATGGTTTTAATGGCATTCTTCTTCATTATCTCCAAAAGTATGCAGCTACCTTATCTATCTAAGAAGGACATAATAGGTCATGTGGTGGACACTTTAGTGGCTATGCAATCACTAAAAGAATCTTACATCTAGGCTACTATTAACCCACTCTAAATCAAAACTATTGTGCATATGTTAATAAATGTGTAAAATGTCAGTAGCATGCAAACTTATCCCATGTCCTATAGGCAACAAGGGACTTTTGGTCGTTCTCTCAATAAGGGCTCAATCTTATAGGTCAAATTAACCCTAAGTCCTCTCAGCATCATAGTTTCATCATTACCACTACAAAATAATTCACCAAGTGGGTAGAAGTTGTGCCACTTATCTTGACCAAGTTAGAAAAGATTATGGAGTTTATCCACCGTCACATTATCTATCATTTTGTAATTCCATATAAAATAATAAAAAATAATGCAAAAATATTTCAATAATAAGAAAGTCTAGGCACTATGTGTCTCATTTAAAATCAAATTAAGTTTTTCCTCACCTTACTATCTCTAGGCCAATGGTCAAGTAGAAGCATTTAATAAAACCTTAATCAAAATCCTAGCCAAATTTGTCAATGAAGCTGGGAAAGATTGGCATCTTTGTATCCCTTTTGCCTTATGGACATATCGAACTAGTATTCAAACCCCAACATGTGCTACTCCTTTTTCCTTAGTCTATGGTATGAAAGCTATACTTCTTTCAGAAGTTCAAATTCCCTCTCTTTGTGTCTCTCTTAAATAAATTATTTTTTATAAGGATTTTCATTAGAAGTATTTATCCCACCTCAAAATATTATATGAGCATCATGCACCAACCCTTTATCACCCTCATATATATCAAGAATGACTAAAATGAGCATACAATCAACATATAAAACAACAAGAATTTAATATGGAGACCTTATACTTAAATAAAATCAACATGTAACTAATATGGAATAAATTAAAAGGAATTTTTTCCTAATTGGCTTGGACCATACATCATAACCCATAAATATGGATATGGAGCATATCGTTTGGCCTCTCTTAATGGTAAACTAGAATGAGAACCTCTTAATGCATTACATCTGCACCCTTTCTATAGTTAATAGATATTGGATCATTTTGGTTATTTTATCTTACATATTATCATATCCCCTTATCCCAAAATACCAAATAATAATATGAGAGTTATGTGGTTATCTGGTAATCACTATAACCTCAACCTTGAATATGTATACCCTGGCTCTATACATAGCATTCTCTTATGGATAAGTTTCACCTATAATGGGAGAAATCCTAGATCATTATTTCCCTCATTTCTTAAAGAACATTAATTTCCAAAGATAACACAATCATCTCATGTTTTGAATTCATGGAAACTATCCTAAGGTATCTTTTTATGCCAAACCTTGCATTATTGGGATCCAAAATCAAGTAAGCAGTGAAAATCAAAAGTATCAAAATGGGATAAATAAATAAATTGATACCTCAAAGGATACTGTAATCAAATATAATGGTAAATAACATATTGATCCCTTGAAGGACAATTGTGTAAAAATGTCAAAATGTAAATCACTTCCGTGAAGGATGGCTACCAAGCAAAAAACTTCCTACATTGATCAATTTTCAAAATTATGCCACTTAAAATCCCTAAAAAAAATAAAATAAAAAAATAAATTATCAAAAGTAATATCCCAAGAAATCTTCCTATATCGATCAACTTTATAATTGTAGGGTTCCCATATTGATCAGTCTACCCATTAGCATAAAAGTGATTTCTAAAAGATAAATCCTGATTTTAAAATATGAGGTGACCAAAGTTATCTCTAAGTAATCCATCCCCCATCCCAACAAAAGAATATAATCCTAATAAATGACTAGATTTAAAGTTTTAGCTAACCTATATTGCATCAAAACCTATTATCATCTAGCTAAGGATGCATATGCCATGTGTATGAGAGATTCTCTTTTTGGTTATGGTCTAAGTCAATGTTGAGCAAATCCATAATATATAAACACCAAAATTCATAAATCCATCACAATAAAGCATTAATAGCTATCTATAATCCATAAATCATGTAAAAACCATAAATATATATAAAAATAAATAATAATCTATATCAAAAACTAGCATAATCCATAATCATAATCCATTAGTAAAAAATCATCTCATGATATAAAATGTCAAATCTATAATTCATCCATAGCATACATGATAGCAATGATCAAAATTAAAAACATCACTTTTAATCTATAATCTATTATCTCACATCATCAATAAAAGCATAACATATCCATAACCATCAGTAAATCAATAACAACACAAATGATCCATCCATAAACATAAACATAAATGTCTATGCATATATATCAAATGTCTATAAAAATGTCATAATATAAATAAAATGGGGATCTTGGCCCATATAGTATTATCTACTCAGTAAAATCAATCCTACTGAGGTGAATGCTATCACCTCCCTCATCATCTCCTCCTTGACTCATTGAACTCCCTCTACTAGTAGACCCTCGAATATTCCTCTATGATCTACTATGGCTAGCTATGTATGAAGAAAACTAAACCACATCTAGTAGCCATCTCTATACTATCCTCTCATAATATGACATCTCAGCAATAAAATCCCTATATCTTTGGAGTGGTACCATTTTTAGAGGTACAACACTAGATCCTACAATGTCTAGAGCAGGTCTCTCTACCAAAGTAGACCTCATCTACTCTATATTTTCTCTATATCTATCTCATTCTTGTATGGCCCGGTCATGCTGATCTCACATGCTCTCTAGATCACTCTATAATGTGGCAATCTACCCCTGTAAAGTAACATGGGCTATATGTGCCTCCTATAGCTCATCCCTCAAACTATCCCTCTTAGAAATTACTAAAGACATATCCATATGATCATCCATCGGGGAATCCTATAATGGTGCCTCTTCTATGTGTATATTCAAGGCCTCCTACTCTACCTCTCCTCATCATCTTCCCTCACCTCCTCCACAACTACCTCATGTCATGGTCTCATTTCTTTCTCCTACCCCCTCACCATCTCATCTATAAACCAAACTACATAATCATCTATATACCCGATATCATCCAGGTCACTCACCATGGGATCCTCCTGTGGCCCCATCAAAATAACTATAGTGTCAGGCATAGGCCATTATCATCATCAACACTAGTCTCTCCAAGGAGAACCCCCAACAAAAAATATGATGTCCACTACATCCTCATCTTATAATCATGCCAGTGCCATCACTCACTTAGCCTTGTCCATAGTATATACATGAGCACTTGAAATGAATAGTCAACAAATATGATAGATGTCCTTTGTGGTGATCATCATCTCACCAGTTGATAGCTAAAAAGTGTTGGTGGTATAATCCCACCACTCTATCAATGCCACTATCATACCAATATCCTAATGGAAATGGTGATAATGGTAAATCCCTCTAAATCCAACCACCACTAAATGAGTCTAGTCCTCATCACCCATAAACTCCTACAACTACTCCAATAGTGGAGGGATCCTATCCTTCATCATCAGTAGCTCTTGTGCCTATCAAAAATATCTTTTTAGTTAATCAAAAGCTTACATTTTTTGATTTCTATCAATCATCTATAGATTGATGTCAATTTGAACCCAATCAATAGTGATCCTTATGGATCATGGTTGATCCATTTAAACTTATTTTATCATAATAGATCGACATTGATTCCCTTAACCCAAAAAATTCCCCCTAGATCATACATTCCTAAATATATCAAAAAATTTACCTACCTACCCTCCCTCTCCCCCCATTAATTTTCTAAAAAACCTAATTTCTTATGCAAAACCAAAAAAAAAATTACCAAATTTAGCCAAAATACATAAACACCTACCTTGTACTATGATGATGATCATCCACTCGCACTCACCTCCATTGTCTCTCATGTCCACTTGTAAGGTTGACACACGTCGAATTTTGCTCTCATATTCTTGTTCATATCAATATCTAAATGAGTCTTATGCCACGTCATATGCCTATATATATCCTTTCTCATGATTGATGTCAATTACCCCAATCAATTTCAATCCCCTAAATTGACATCAATCTATTGAAGATCGATGTTGATTATCTTGGCTTATTGAAATTTTTACACTTATGGACCATTTCACATGCTCCCAATTTAGCTCCCAAGTCCTGTCTTGTTGCCTTTGCTTTAGCTATCCCATTTTTGTCTCATATTACACTTTAGATTTAAGGATTTTGACCCTTTGTTAGTTCTTTAATATCTTTAAAGGCATACCCTTTTTTTTTGATATCTTCCCATTTTAAGATTCCAGGGGTATATTTTGTCTTGATAACATTCATATATAGGTAACACATACACCCTATGCACACTAGATGCTATGGTTCACCATTCCTTTCTTTTATTCTCTTGTTAGCCTTTACTTGCACCCACCTATTTTAGGTATGGTATTTTGTTACTCCATTTGGTCTTTAGGGCATTACTGCTTGCATTACTTTTTATCCTGTTAAGTGCAATTTTGGAGCTTCTTTGCATCATCCAAATTTTTTATTATATTTTGCTATCACCCATTTATATATTTCCAATCACCCCATTGTGTTTTTACCTTTCATCTTTTTCAAACTTGTCATCCATTTTGTCTCACTTCTCAGCACCTAGTTTGATGGGGAATACCTTCTCACAATAAACTTAGGGCATTAGACACCTTATAGTTTTTGTCTCATGCCTTGTTATTGCATACCACTCCACAAAAAGAGACAAATGTAGATGCTAGTTTTATACACCCTTATGTATTAACATGGTGCATCATCACATTATCATGTTATTTATAGCATAATGGACCCCATTCATAATTATTAAAAATAATTACATTTACCCCACCCATTTACCTTTACCACATAGATTAATTAAATTTAATTACTACAGTTAAATAGTAATTTATCCCATTTTTACCATTTATAACCATAAAATCCTAAAAACAAATAAAAATAAAACCTATTCAATCTCCCAACAAGCCTTATAATAGCTTCCCTCATTAAAAAAACCTATGCAAATAGCTTAATATTACATTCACTTAATTTGGCACATGGTTCAAAATAACCTAAGCCAAATTTTGACCAAATTGGGCTAATCGATATCGATCTTTCATGATTGACATTGATTCTCTCAGATTGATATCAATACATATATACACAACAAACCTCCATGGCTTGAGGGATGGTGACTATGTTTTTAGACTTTTAAACTCTATCAAAATCTCATGATAAACTGCATACAAACATTGTCAACATCTTGCTATCTTATGGAACCTCTACTTGAGATATTATCAAAGGATTTTGAAGGTTCTTTAACTCATCTTGTCAAGTTTATTGTTAGCCATAAAGTTTAGTATTACAATTTAATCTATTCACATTTCAAGTCTACAATATTTTGTGTCTATCTATCACTATTTTACATTCAGTTTTTATTATTTTATTAATAATATAAGTCATTATAGTCTATTTTTAAAGTTTAGCATTTTACATATTATTGATGTTGATCCATCTAAATCGATGTTGATCCTGCATGATCATCATCGATCCCTACTAAACTTTCAAAACATTCTTGTAGTCTATTTTCATAATATTTTTAGTCTTAAAAACCTATCAAAACCTACATTTTATTTTTTGAAAACCTATCTTTTATATGTAGATGAATCTACCTAGATTAACACATGATATTGTTAGCATATTTGATCTTCCCATTATTCAACAACAATTTTTCATTGATCAAAGTGACATTACACTTGAATTATGTCTTTGAACTATATTTTTCACACCTAATTAGGAAAGTATTAGTGAACAATCAGCTATAATTCAAGAACACATTGATATTGCTATTTAATTTTGGGATAATTACTTTGATCATATTAATCTTGTTATAGATTAGATATCTTTGGCATTGTCTATTTATATCTTATCCATATATATCTTTGTAATTTCATGTTTATTTATAAACTCAAATGTTAAATGTGGCCTGACATCCATCTAAGGAAGTGTATCGCTTCTTGGGACTAGTTTTTTACTAGGTAGCACACTCATCTTTCTATTAATCCTTTGTTTTTGTGAGTTAGTGTGCTTTGTAGGTCATTCCTCCCCAACCAAAGAGGATTTTCCACAAAGCTTGATCAATGGTGCACAACTAACCTTCATCTCTATGTCATCTTCAAAACCCTGCATTTACTTTGTTTTTAGTAGCTAATTAGTCCATATTGAAAAAGCAAAAAAAATATTAAAATAGGGTGTATAAATTGAGAAGTCTCTTATTATAAAAGGTCTTGTCATGATTTTTGTGCAATGTCAAATGTCAAATCAAAAACCATATTCTAGTCAAATAGTTGCAAAATAAAACCCTAAGTGTTTTAACAAGAACAAGAACATGGTTGGAAATAGTGTGACTAAAATAAGACACATACAAATGGTGCAGGCCCCACTGGCCCCAAATATACAATTATCTCCACCTAATCCACCACCCAATTTTTAATTACAACTTCCATTGAGGACATTCCAAAATTAATACTGAGTCTTTAGTAAATTGGGAAAACATATTAAGATGGTGTTTTAAAATCTCTTAGTAGCTAATCTAATTGTATGGCCAGTACCAAGGCCATTTCCTCAATATCAACCAAAACTAGATTGGTACAAAGAGAATGAATGGTGCAACTTATATCATGTTGTTAGACATAATGTTAGAGGTACAATCACTGGGGTGGGTAAATTAGTGATGCAAGATAATCTAATTCAATTCCAAACTCTTAAACATGAAAGCACATACATCCATCCAAAGCATACATATAAGCATACATCACATGAACACATCATATATGTAGGAAACCCTCATATGGGATAAAACCCACTAAACCTTACAAGATGGAATAAAATCCTATAAAATAAGATCCAACATTTAGACTAACACCAACTGATCAAGGAACACCCATCCCTTATTTTAATGAGATACCAATCCCATAAGGAGCTATTTCCCCTATCTAGATAAGCACCTATAACAACTAGACCTTTAACAAGATTTATCTTGCAAGGAGGAAATAACCCCTTAGGAAACCAAGCACCCAAATATCTACCTAAATATATCACCTTAAACACCTATTTCTACTCTTTAATTGATGATGATCACCTTTGTCTTCACTCTTCATCTTTAATCTCTCTCAAGCTACCTTTAGAAATAAGTTGCTCAAACTACCTCTTCTTAGCTCATTAGGTCTAATGAACTATGTGTCCTCCTACATAAACTTGATCAAATAAACATGTCTAATATTTTTCACACATATATGTTCCTAACTGACCTATAATTTCTCTTTCAAAGGTTATCTTCTTCACTTGAATCCACACACACACACCTAGCACAATTAGTCTAATTATGCCTTGTATTTATACCACTCTCTTCCTTTAACCCATCTTGGTCAGCTAAGATGATTTACATATTTGAAACACACTATACATAGGTCCATGCACATGTTACATGTGAGAACCACATTGTTCATAAGTCAGTCATTACCTCATTCTCCCCAAACCACCATTAGGTCTTGGTGAGACCTAAAATAATTAGGCCTTCATACTCACATGTTACATGTGAGACTACTTAGACCACATTAATACTTTATCAATTATTTGAACACATCAAACCTATTTCCAATATCCCTTTTCTCACTCTCATATGGGTTTATTCCACCTATAACACCAAATCAACACTTAAACCTACCAATTAGGTCTCCTTGCTCTTTAGGCCTTCATACATAGAAAACATAGTGTCAAACTTCTGAAGTAAATAATCAAGCCTTTCACATATACATATGATTAGATCAAATGTGCAAAAAATTTAGGATATTTTCAACACCTCCATACTTTAGACACTTTAACACAAGTTTTAAGCACCAAAAAACAACTCTCTCAAAATGACTACTCAAGCTAGTCACACACAGTCAAAATATAGTCATAATATTTTGAATCTCCATATATGATTAGTGGAAAATTATGACAAAAAATTAATTCTCATAATCCTTAGAGACTTATATAACATCTCCATACTCATTTTGTTCTTCAATTCTACTCAAAACATCTTCAACATACCTCTGCAAGATGGTCACTCAAACTACCAATACATTCAATAAACAAATTCAAATTATAAGAAAATTTTCACACTGAATATGGATTATTAAAACTTAAAAAATAAAAAAATATCATCTTCATGGAGTATAAAACACTCTCTAATAGTTAATTCATTTTGAAACATCAAAATACTATCAATAACAACTCAATTATCCTTCTCCAGTCACTTGCAGAACATGGTTAAACACATAGTCCACTTTTTATCTCAATATATTTGATTATAAAAAAATTAAAACCTTATAACTAGTATTTATAGATGTAACTTTTAGTCTTATTCAACATTTATTTTTACAACACCATGAAATTCATCTAGTATCAAAAGATATATCTCAAAAATTATAAACTAGTTTTCCCTCATTAATTTTAATATTCAAATTCCAACAGTCACTATGTAAATACTAAACATTAAATACTTTGTCATCATCTCATGATAACTATAAAATTTAAATAAATATACACCATTGATCTCCTTATAAGTATCCTAACTTTAACCTACTCACCATTGATCTTAGATTCTTGCTTCCAAGATCATGCCACTTGGTAACTCTACATGCCTTTTATGCACATTGACTATTTAACTCAATGAACTCTATCAATCTCCATATTTAAAATAAACTAAATTCAATTTATATTCTATAAAATCATCAATATTGAGACACATGTTTCTATCATGTGAAATCTCAGGACCCTTTGAAAAATTGGCTACATGTGCACCATTGATCTCTATTTGACAAGATCATGTGCTCCATTAGATCCTTATCTAGTCAGATTAAATTTTCTCTATTAGATCCTTGATCTTATTAAATGTTCACCTTAGATCTTAGATATCACAAATTTGGCTATGGGAACTTATTTAACTTTGTTTGAGAAGCTAACTTTACACCTTAATAACTTTTGCTATGCTCAACCTCATGACTTGAAATTTAAACCACATGATCACCTATCATAAGGGAATCCATCCATGTATCAAAATACTCATGAAACCTTCACACATGTGAAATATGATGTCATCAAACTTCTTACTTATCCTTATATTTCAAGATGACTACTTGAGCTTAGACATTCATATGACTATTATAATGAATTTTGTTCACTTCTATAAGCACTCTAAGCACTCATAACATCCCATAGGGTCTCTAGAATATGTATTTACTATCAATATCATCCATTATTTTCCTCAACAAGTAAAACACTCTCCAAACCATCAATATGATCACTTTGTCATTAATGCACTAGTATATCATGCTCTATTTGACATTAATGACAACATAACAGTAATTACCATGCTCAATAATCTCCCCCTTTGTCATTGATGTAAAAACATCCTCAGAATGACTTCTTACTCATTTAAAATTCTTCATTCTAATCTTTCTCCCCCTTTGACATTAATGAAAAAGAGTCTCTTCCTCAACATGCCAATAATAATTCCTTAATATTATGTATGCATTCAAATACTATTTAAGATGCTCATAATACATACATACTTTCAAACATATAAATCAATTACTCCCCCTTTGACATGCACCAATCTGAACTTGGACTTATCTAATCATTGAACCTAATAGACTACTCATAGAGCTTAAAAGGCTACCCCTAACATAAATCTCCATCTCATGTCATCTTTTTTTTGACATACACCAATCTAAACTTGGGCTTCTCTGATCCTTGGACCTATCTACCTATAGAACTTACAAGCTCTCTTTGCTCATACATGAAGATTTAATACCTTATTAAAACACATGACTTGGTTTGATCTAGTCATCATATGATCTTCTAGAATTCACAACTACAACAGACATATTCACACTTTTATCATGACTAAAGCATCTTCACATATGCTCCCCCTCACATCATACACATCTTTTTCAAGACATTCAAGCTAACTAAGTTAGCTCCGCCTTAGCCAAAAACATATTTAAATGATATTCTTGTCTTATAACATCAACCAAATCTCAATTTTCATCCACCATGCTTCCTATTGCTTATCAAGTGTATCCTTATAGCCTAGATAAAAACACCCTAACCCATAATGTCCTATAACAATGTAAAACTAGGAGTTGCCCACAACTCCTAATGTTCCTTCTCCTCCTTAGTCATATAATACTAATAGTTCTTCTTATTATTCTTAGGCTTAAGATAAAAAACATGCATTCTATTTTCTTCAAAGAATGAATTGATAATACATGAAGACAACAAATATTCGTGACATACCTCATCATTAGACATTGACAACTAATGTTCTTCACATAAAACATGTTGAACAAGAGTAGGATGGTTAATTATATCCATACACACCTCAGAACTAGCCTCAACTAATACCTTGGTCTTTTCATTTAGCTTAACTTGAATTGACTTTTGATTCTCCTTTTCTATCTATATATATGACACATTCTCTTGGCGTTCTTGAACCTTCTTCATATCTAATTCCTCTTTTGCTTTGGCAGGTAGTTCACCTTGATCTTTCAGCTCAAATTAATTAGTTTTATTGGATCTAAAACTTAGAAGTTTTGATTGATAGATAATTTAAGAATATGAAAATAACATAGTAACAATGATTTCTTTGAGAAGAGATGTTTTATTATTCAAGATTGTAATACAACCATATGTTTATCTTTGGGAAGAGATGTATGATTTATATTTTGGGCTAAATTTTTATTTATACACATTTTTAAGGAAATAGGAGGATTTGAAAGGTCACCAATCTCAAGGGAGATTAAGTGGTTTGACTTTCACGATTTACAATAATACAAAATTCAAGGAATTACTATTATTAGAAACTTACTATTTTTAGACTGCACTACTAGATTAAAATTTGGGGAACTTCCATTGGGTTTTTATGGGTAAAAAACTACTAAGTAGATATTGGTGCCATCTCACCATATTCTTCTTATTATTATCCTTCTAACAGTTCAAACGGGGAGTCAATCAAAGCTATGGTGCAAAAGTTATGGCTCGTAAAAGTTTTGTCATCAATTGGGGTAGAACTGTCACTTGAATTGTTGCCTAGATCATTCCTCCCTCCTTGAGAAGCAATGGTCCCCATTACATAAATATTCCTTATTAGGTGTGGAAATTATGTCTTAATTCTATTCTCTATGAGCCACTCACCTTGGTAGCTAAGCTGACCCCTTTTGACCACTTGATAAAGCATAATAGAGCATCCTATTGTTGTCTTCATTTAAGTGTCCACAATCTGATCCTCTTCCATTAGAGAAAAACTCTATGGATAAATCTCATCAATGTCTATTTTTTATGCTATGACTGAAGTGTCTAATAGAGGTGGATGATATGGTTCGAGGATCTCCACATTAAATATTGGATGCAGACCAAGGTAAGCTAGTAGGTTCAACTCAAAATCATTCTCTCCAACTTTTTTGGTGATGGTGTAGGGACCATATCATAACGGCTGAATTTTTTTGTGTGGGCCTATAAGTCATTCCTTTTGAATATGAAACCAAACATTGTCACCCATAACAAAATGGTGTGCAATCTTATGTTTGTCATGTCATTGCTTATACTTCTATTTCATCTTCTCCAAGATGTCATGAACCTATTACTGGATGTGTTGGATTTATTCAATGAACTTTATTACTTTTTCTACCTCAGATCTCCCATGAGGTGTGTATTCTATGGTGGAGAATGGAATGGCTATATCAATTGGTGCTATGAGTTAGAACCTGAAGCATACTTGGAATGGACTATGCTTGGTCTAGATGTGTAGGGCCTGATTATATCTATGTTGTATGAAAAAAATCCCCTCATCCCATGTGCATGGATGTTTGGAGTGATACATCTAAATCATGTGAACAATCAAGTGGTTCACCACTTCTATTTGACCATTAGTTTGTTGATGGAAGGCTATGGACTTCATCAACTTTGTATCCATCGTCTTCTATAGAGTGGACCAGAAGATGCTCAAGAACTTGCTATCTCTATCTAAGATAATGGACTTGGGGAGACCAAAATGGATCCATACATGACTAAAATATAGTTGAGCAGCTTCTTCAGTAGATATATTTTTCTCACAATTAATCATGATAGCTATTTTTGAAAAAATATCAACTCCAAAAAAATGCAATCCTTTCCATGTTTTGAAGTGGGCAAACTTGAGAGAAAACCCATTGATATAGATTCCCAAGGTCTGGTTGGTTTTGGAAATGGTGCATACAATTTGTGGTCGTATTTGAGCTCCCCTTTTTGTGTTTGATTATCCAATTAAATTATTGTAGATATGTGGCCCACTTTTGGTGTCTCTCATTTCAAAATTTTCTCTATGTTTGGATGAATTCCAATAGTCTATGGTTAGTGTGGATGACCATCTCTTTCCCTAATATGTAGTGTTTCCATTATTTATAGGCTTGCACAATGGCATAAAGCTCCTTATCATATGTCAAGTATTTCCTTACTATATCAGTGAAAGTTTCACTATGATATGTAATAGGATGGCCATGTTGCATGATGATAGCTCCCATGGCATATTCAGATGCATCTATCATCAACTCAAAAGGTTGATGCAAATCTAGGAAGGAAAAAATAGGGGCTAAGCAAAGTCTATTCTTTAAATTCTCAAATTCCCTTTATTGTATTTTTCCCCACTAAAATGTACCTTTATCTCCTCATTTAGTCACTTAGGTTAGTGGCCAAACAACATGTGAGAATCCAAGAACAAACCTATGATAGAAATTTGTAAGACCCAAGAAGCTATGAAGTTCTATGAGGGTCCTTGGTGTAAGCCATTCTTGAATAACCTAAATCTTCTTTAGATCAACATGGACCCCTTATTTATTCATAATGTACCCCAGGTATTGAATTATTTTCATCTTGAATGTGCATTTATCAAGATTTTCATACAACTTGTGCTCTCAAAGAGTTTGAAGCACCTTACAAACATGTTGCAAATGTCCCTCCCATGTTCTAATATAGATGAGTATGTCATCTAGGTAGAAAACCATGAATTATTTGGTAAAGGGTCACAGGATGTCATACATCATCCTCATGAAGGTTATAGGTGCATTAATTAAGCCAAAAGGCATAACCAACCATTTGAAGAGCCCCTCCTTATATTTGAATGTAGTCTTCCAGACATTGATGAGATCGATGAGAATTTGGTGATAGCTATATTTGAGATCAATTTTAGTGAATAAATTCACACTATAGAGTTAGTCTAATAGGTCATCAATCCTAGGGAGGGGGTATTAATTCTTCATAGTGATTTTATTCAAGGCTCAATAGACAATGCAAAGCTTACATGTTCCGTCTTTCTTTGGTTCCAAGATAATCAGGTTGTCACAGGGTGAAGATATTGGCTTGATGTGACCCTTTTGAATCAATTCCTAAATCTATCTTTTTATCTCATCATTCTCCAAAACTGATCTATGATACACAAGACTGTTAGGCAAAGGTGATCTTGAGATCAAATAAATAGAATGTTTTACCTAGTAGTGAAGTGGAATTCTCATGGGTGACTTGAATAAGTCATCATATTCTCCCATGATTTGTCCCATTTGCTTCTGTTATTGTGTTGATTATGTATTCAAGATTGCAACATCAGCCTTCTTGGATTTTTGTGGTTTGACCACCATGAGAATGAATTACTTTATCTTCTCCACCAATCTCTTACATTGCTTGGAACTAATTAGGGAGATAGATGTGGGAGGTGGTACCTCTGGTACCCTATAGCATCACATTCCAAGAGTGAGGGTGTTTCTTTGGGTTCATGATTTATAGATGCCATATTGATCATACACGAATGGCTAACCAAGGAGTATATCACAAACATCTAAATTGAGCACATCACACAAGACTTCATCTTGTAAATGTTTTATTGCATATGAAAGAAGACATTGATGGGTGATATGGAGGTCACTACTTGGGTTCAAACATCTAATACTATATGGCTTTGGGTGAGGCTTCATCGATAGATTTAGAATTTTCACAACTTTAACAAAGATTAAATTATTTTGACTCCTACTATTAAGAATGAAATGTAGAGGCTTACCTTTTACCAATAATTTGGAGTGAAACAACCTTTCCTTGTCATCTAGCCTTTCCTCATAGGTCTGTGATGAAGCAATGATGGTATCAGGATCAACATATACAATCTCTTATTCATCTTCTTTGACTGTAGGTTGTGTATGAGACAAAGCAGTAGATATTGAGTATTGTGACTTAGAAAGCAGTGACTTGATGGCTCGACATTCTTCTTTAGAGTGAGTTCTAGTTTTGTGGTAATCACACCATTTTTTAGTCTTCCCTTTCTAGGGTTTCTTATCTTGAAAATACTTTTGCTTCCAATTTTGGTTTTGTGTTTGACCTTCCTTATCACTTTTCTATTTCAAAGGTTGACTCTTCATATTATTTCTTCCATGCTTCTGCTCAATCTTGCAAATAGAGAATGAAAAATGTCAGTGTAATCTTGAACAAACTAGTCCTTACCTTAGTGAAGTTGTTGCCACTATATGTATAGATCATCATATGCTCCAATTGGATAGTATTCTTCCTTTACCACTTCCAAAAAATCATCCTAGGAAGGTTCCACCTCAAGGCTAATGTCATCTATACTAAACCTCTTTTTGTACACTTCTCACCAATTTTTCATAGGCAATGATGCTTTCAAAAGAGCAAAAGTGATATTTTCTCCATCGGTGAATTTATTTACAAAAAAGTAGGAAGACAATATATCTAACCAATTTATACTACATCAACATTGATTTTGCCTTCAAATTTAGGGATATCAAAATTCACCTGAACCTTGAAGGGTGTTGGGGCACTGAAAGGATGTTTCATGGATGAGGAGCTAGGAAGTGTAGATGAGAAGCCAAAATTTCTCATCGAGATTTGTGGGAGTATTCAGGTGAATTGTTGTAACATCTACACGTGTTGCCATTAGAGGGATTCATTCACCATTTCCTTAAAGGGATTGGATGTCTCAGTATCATTTTCCATTTGAAGTCATTTAGAGTGAATAGGTGGATAGTTTAGAAGCTCTATTATTTTCCACTCAAACTTCTTATAGCCTGACCTCATCCTCAGGATCATACACTGTCAAGATAAACTTATCTAATACCATTGATCCAAAACTTAGAAGTTTTGATTGACAGATATTTCAAGAACATGAAAATAACATAGTAACAATGATTTCTCTATGAAGAGATGTTTCATTACTCAGATTATAATAAAACCATATGCTTATCTCTAGGAAGAGATGTCTGATCTATATTTTGGGTTACATCTTCATTTATACACATTTTTAAGGAAAAAGGAGGATGTGAAAGGTCACCAATATAGAGGGAGATTAAGTGGTTTGACTTCCATGATTTACAATAATACAGAATTTGAGAAATTACTATTTTTAGAAACTTACTATTTTTAAACTGCACTACTAAAATTAAAAGTTGGGTAACTGCTATTGGGTTTTTAGGGGTCAAAACCCACTAATCAAAGCTCAATTACATCTCATCATGTTCTCCTCATTATTATCTTTCCAACAGTTCAAATGGGGAGTCAATCAAAGCTATGGTACAAAAGTTATGGTTCTCAAAAGTTATGTCATCAATTGGAGTAGAACTATCACCTAAATTGGTTCCCAGATCATTATTGGTCTTAAATTACTTAGGATTCCATACCAAGGATTGACATTTTTTTAGCACACTAGCATGTCCATACACCATCTTATGACTTGAGATCTTGCTTTTACAATATCTTGTAATATGACTAATTTGATGACAATTGAAATTAATAACATCATTCATACCTTCTACTTGACAAATATTATGAATCTTAAAAAACATACCATCTTGTCTCTTAGGTTTATTATGCTCAAGCTTAACTATCTTAGGTCTTCATACTTGGGTTAGTTGTTTCCCATGCATTATAGGGTATAATCTAGAAATATTCCCCATGTCATGACAATTATAGCATAATACATTATCCATACCTCTAGATGACTAGTTGCTCTTCCTTCTACAATTTTTTTCCTTATGAACAAACCTATAAAAATAAAAAAATTAACCATTAAAATATATTTCATACCTCATGTCACCTGGCTACCTAATGGATCTTTTATTTTTGATCTTGGTGTTTTCATCCTTCTTGTCTTGAGCTAACCTCTCTTGCTCTTTCTTGGTCTTGTTTATCTTGATAACAAATTGTTCATTCTTATCCTTTGATGAATTTATATTGGTATTTAATTGAACATTCTCATCCTCTTTAGCTCTCATACTTGAACTTGTATCCTCTAACTAAATTTTGAAATCTTGGATGGTCTCCTTATCCCTTAGATCTTTAACCATGTCATCCTTCAATCTACATTCTTTCTCTTCAATAATCTTTATAGAATCAAGATTTTACTTCAACTCATCATGCTCACCTTGATTTGAATTCAACTTGGCATTTGTATCTTCTAATTGATTTTTGAGATGTATACATTCTTCCTCTTTTGGACTCAAATTAGTCTTTGTAACTCTTAATTGATCCTCAAGATCCTACATGGTCATCTTATCTTATTTGACTATTTCACTTAATCTCTCAAAATTGGTTTGAAGATGACTTATCTTTTCTCTATGTTTCATGATTTGTTCATTAAAATCCTAAAGCATCATCTCATGTTCATCATCCTTGGAATTAGAATTACTCTTCTTGATCTCAATATGACTAATCCATTCTTCAAGAATTTTGACCATTGATCTCAACTAAATATTTTCTTTCATCAACTATTTAGCCATATTTGTACCTTGTGTTAGGAGACCCCTTATCCAATGGAAGCATAATTGATTACTTTCTTATAAGCAATTAAACACGGAATTATACCAGAATGATAAAGTAACTAGAAACTTGAGACAGCAAAGAATTTGAGAGACAATACACACTCTTGTATTAAATATTACTAGAAAAAAATACAATAAAGAAGATGCCACTTCTTCCTCCACCTCAAAGGCTTGCCACACCTCAAGACCTTCTTCCCTCTCTCTCTTGCTCAACACAACAACTCTATAGCCTGAGTTATTATCCCTCCTTGAATGCTTCAGCTAATCTCCTTGACCTTACACCTGTAGATCTCCTTGACCTTGCTTGCTTCAATGCTTTTACTTACCTTCTTGATAATTACAATACATGCCTCATGGGTCTTTAAATAGAATCCCATGGTTACAAAAATAGAAATCTAACTATAATAATTAGACACACAGCTCGTGACTATAATTAGTCATTTGACATGCAAACACTTGCTTCACTTAACTGACTGTTCATCAACAGAGTTTTGGACCGCCACAGGCGCCCAACGTTAGTCCCTGTCTGTCTAGTGCTGCTGACGTCGGCCGACTCCCTACCATCACCGGTTTCCTTCTGCACTACATCTGACTGACATCGGTCATGCTGTCGATGCTGGTGCTTCTGGTTCTTCAACAACCTTCCTCATGTCTACAATAGTTAAATATTTTAGCTCCACACCCTAACAATCTCCCACTTGGAGATAAATAGATGCTACTGTACCTATACCTGTACACCATCTATTTTGCTCCTTTAGCCCTGTATCCCTCTTCAAAGTCACTCTTAAAGACCAACCACCATGCAAACCTGTGATGCTATACCTGACACTTATGCCAAAAGAATTTTATTGCTCCCAAATTCTTCATGACATACTTCTGAACCAACTCTACCCTTAGCTCAGAAAACTCCCTATATATGAAACCCTGCAACAAGTAACACAATACAGTAACAGGATAATGTAGCTAATATTATCCAACTTGGTAAAGATAAAATACAATGGTCAAACCTCCATTATTCTATAGCCTAATCAAGACCATATACCATAGCCTTCTGTCTCATGTGTCCATCCACTCTCTTCTCTAAAACAAGAATCCATCCCTCCATCCAGTGCTTTCTTCTAGCTGACAACTCTACCAACAAATACCTGCTTGGCTCTACTCCAAGGACTCACACTCCTCATCCATGCCAAGCTCCCACTGTTTCTGGATTCTACCTGCATTGCTTCTTCCATCTTCTTAGTTCTTGACTATCAGTAAGCAATATAAAGAAGGTGAACAATGAATATGAGGTTTACTTACCATTTCTAACCTCCATATGGGTGTTTGAGACTCCTTGATAGCTAACTGTCCACCCATCATCCATTCCAGTGACCGATCTCAGCCATCTCCCAGTCTACTCCCGACCGATGTCGGTTCCCTGCACTGACCCTAACTATCGATGTCATTTCCCTGGTTGACACCGGTGTCCTCCCTGCCGACGTCGGTCCTGATGACCGACGTCAAACTTCTCCTGCCTGACCTACTGACCTTGCTGGTCTGCACATGACCGATGTCGGTATCTGGCTGATCGACGTCGGTCCCATGTGACTGACATCAGCGTCTGTGTGTTCCTGTAAGTGATGAAATTTTCATTCGTGAGCTCTTCTTGGATCAAACCTCTGTCCATACTACCCTGCTCATATTTATTCAGCCCCTGTGACTGATATCTGTCCTTCATCTCCTCCATAAACACCAAGGCTTCTTTGTTCCTATCAAAAGCATCAAATTGCCTTTTCTTGCAATGAACTCTATCTATGCTTTCTGAATCTGAACACATACCTTTTGATTCAAGAACATCCATTCCCTTCTTATTCATGTGACCAAGCCTATTAGACCACATCTTTGAATCTACACCAAAAGTAGAATCAGTAATACAAGTAGATAGATAAAGAGTACCTGCTTTCTTACCTCTTGCTAGAACAAGTGCTCCCTTGGTAACCTTCCAAGAGTCTACTGTGAGGGTTATTGTGCATCCCTCATCTCCCAACCTTCCTACAGAAATCAAACTCTGCTTTAGAATTGGAACATGCATGACCTCCTTTAACACCCATGTGTTGTCAATCTGCAATCTCAGCTGCACTTTCCCTTTGCCAACTATCTGACAAGGCATACCATCCCCTAAATAAAGCACTCCAAAGTCTCCCTATTCATACTCATGAAACAAATCTCTATTTGGGGATGCATGAAAAGATGAACTAGAATCTAAAATCCATGATCTTACTTGACTATCCAAAGAAAGTATGAGAGCATCCTGTACCACAATATTTACATCCTTTGCTTCTTCAATACCTGCATGTTGATTCTCTTTATCTCTCAACCAACACTCCTTCTTTGTATGTCCTTTCTTTCCAAAAAACCAGTAGGTAATACCTTTAGACTCGAATCTCCTTCCCGACCTTGATTTCCCTTGCTGAATCTTCTCCCTTTGCCTTCCCTTGCTTTCTGCACTTAGAGCATTCCCTGATGATTCACCTATGCTTCTCCTGCATATTTCTTCATTCAAGATCAAAATCACAACATCATCAACTTTTAAGATTTTAGAAGCACATGCAAAATTACTTACTGCCATAACCAAACCATCCCAACTTTCAGGCAAAGAACATAAAATTAAGAGAGCCTTTACATCATCATCAAAAACAATATTGACTGAAGCTAATTGGTTTACCAAACCATGGAAATCACTGAGATGAGTATGTACCGATCCACCTTCCTACATTTGCAAAGTAAATAGTTGTTTCATAAGATATACCTTATTAGAAGTCGAGGGCTTTTCGTATAAATTCGCCAAGGACTTTATCAACTCTTTCATTGTCCTGCACTGTGATAAGCTGGAAATCACAGATGATGCAAGGCTCAACCTTATGGAACCAAGAGCCTTCAGATCAAGAA
The DNA here is from genome assembly GCA_037957365.1 of Torreya grandis. Taxonomy (NCBI): domain Eukaryota; kingdom Viridiplantae; phylum Streptophyta; class Pinopsida; order Cupressales; family Taxaceae; genus Torreya; species Torreya grandis. The sequence continues at coordinate 3,614,107 of JARHVA010000022.1, forward strand.
CACTCCATTCTTCATCCTTCATATCTGTGGGCTTGCATGCAACCCCACCCAATGGTAAGTACAAATCCTTCTGATACAGATAGTCCTCAATCTGCATCCTCCAGTGTTGATAATTCTTGCCGTTAAACTTCTCCATTCGTAGCTTACTTTCTTCTGCCATTGTTGAACTCCCACTCAATCAGAAAACCTTGTGAATGACCTGTAATCAAAAATAACCTACTTCTTGCAAACCATAGCTCTGATACCAACTATTAGGAGACCCCTTATCCAATGGAGGCACAATTGATTACTTTCTTATAAGCAATTAAACACAGAATTATACCAGAATGATAAAGTAAGTAGAAACTTGAGACATCAAAGAATTTGAGAGACAATACACACTCTTGTATTAAATATTACTAGAAGAAAATACAATAAGGAAGATGCCACTTCTTCCTCCACCTTAAAGGCTTGCCACACCTCAAGACCTTCTTCCCTCTCTCTCTTGCTCAACACAACAACTCTATAGCCTGAGTTATTATCCCTCCTTGAATGCTTCAGCTAATCTCCTTGACCTTACACCTGTAGATCTCCTTGACCTTGCTTGCTGCAATGCTTTTACTTGCCTTCTTGATAATTAAAATACATGCCTCATGGGTCTTTAAATAGAATCCCATGGTTACAAAAATAGAAATCTAACTACAATAATTAGACACGCAGCTCGTGACTATAATTAGTCATTTGACATGCAAACACTCGCTTCACTTAACTGACTATTCATCAACAGCAGTTCTAGACTGCCACAGGTGACTGACGTCAGTTCCTATCTGTCTGGTGCTGCCGACGTCGGCCGACTCCCTACCATCACCAGTTTCCTTCTTCACTGCATCTGACCGACATCGGTCATGCTACTGATGCCGGTGCTTCTAGTTCTTTATCAACCTTCCTCATGTATGCAACAGTTGAAGCTTTTAGCTCCACACCCTAGCACCTTGGATCACCTTCAAGTGGTTAAACTTGCAAAGAAGTTTTGGCTCTGATACCAATTGTTATAAGTATAATCATTAAGATGGGGGAAAATTAGTGATGAAAGATAATCCAATTAAATTCCCAAATCTTAAACATTCAACATACATCAACTTGATCAAGAAGCATAAACATGAAAATGCATACATCCAAAACATACATAAGTTCATACATCACATGAACACATCATATATGTGGGAAGCCCTCATGGAGGATAAAATCAATTATACCCTACAAGATGGACTAAAATCCTATAAGACAAGATCCAAAATTTAGACCAGCACCAACTAATCAAAGAACACCCATCCCTGAGTTTAATGATACACTAATCCCATAAGGACTTACTGATCCTGTCTAGCTAAGCACCCAAAACAACTAGACCTTTATCAACCTTTACCTTGAAAAGAGGAACCAACCCCTTAGGAAACTAATCACCCACTTAGCTACCTAAATATATCACCTTGAACACCTATTTATACTCTTTAATTGATGATGATCACCTTTATCTGCACTCTTCACCTCCAATATCTCTCAACTACCTTTAGGGATAACTTACTCAAACTACCTTTCTAAGCTCATTAGGTCTAATGACCTATGTCGTCCTTCATCAATTTAATCAAATAAACATGTTTGATATTTTCACACTTATATGGTCTTAATTGACCTATACCTTCTCTTTTAAATGTTGTCTTTTTCACTTGAATCTGAACACACACCTACACAATTAGTCCAATTATGCCTTGTATTTATACAACTCCCTTTCTTTAACCCATCTTGTTCAGCCAATATTCTTTACATATTTGAAACACACTTAACATATGTCCATGCACATGTTATATGTGAGAACCACACTATTCATAATTGGTCATTACCTCATTATCCCCAAACCACCATTAGGTCTTGGTAAGACCTAAAACAATTAGGCATTCATATGCACATGTTACATGTGAGACTACTTGGACCATCTTCATCCTTTATCAATGCTTAAAACAAATCAAACCTATCTCCAATATCTCCTTTATCACTCTCATATGGGTTCATGCCACCTATAACACCAAATCAACACTTGAACCTACCAATTAGGTCTCCTTGCTCTTTAGGCCTTCATACACATAAACTACAATCTCAAACTTATGAAGTAAACACTCAAGTATTTCACATATTCATATGATTAAATCACATGGCCAAACCATATATGACCTTTGTAATAGCTCCATGTGATTTATAAACTTCAACACAAGTTCTAAGCACAATAAAACAACTCTATCAAAATGACCACTTAGGCTGGTCACACAATCAAAATATAGTTATACTATTTTGAATCTCCATTTTTGATTAGGGGTGAACTATGACAGCCAATGCCTTATAATAATCCCTAGAGAATTATATATTATATACATACTTATTTTTGTATTCAACTTTGTTAGGCATGGAATATACTAAGAATGGGGGTGAATTAGTATATTATATATCTTATAAATCTTTTACTTAATCAAACTCCACTTAACCATACATTCAAGATATGCAATAAAATTGAAATAAAAACGTGTACCACACAAGAGAGATAGAGACACCATATTTTTACATGGAAACCCAATGTGGAAAAACCAAGAAGAATAATTTCAAGTATAAGAATGAGTACCAACTCAAATTACAAAGTTCACAAACACCAACTTGCAGGAGTACCAACCCTTTTGTCGAGCACCAACATAACAACTATTTGTGAGCACTAAACCATAGGAGCACCAACCCATCTTGTGTATAAAACACATCTCTCAATGTTACTCTCTCAACAAATTATACAACTCTATAATATCTCTTTCTATTCTCTCCTCTTTTTTATATAAAACAATTACAAACCATTAATTCTCTTGAATATTACAAATGGCTTCCCAAGCCTTTATTTATAGATTTCCAAATGACCTTTGGCATCACCCTTTGTGAATCTTCACTCCTCATAGAAAATGGTGCCAAACTTACATGATCCTTCAAATCTTTGTTTTTGAAAAGTCATATGATGACCCTTCATAATCAAATGCATCCTTTCTTTTTTTGTCTTTATTTAGGTGACCTTTCAAATTTCTTAAGGTGACTCTTCATTAAAAAATGTGCCATACCTTTTTTTGTATTTACTTGGTCACTCTTGGAATTACTCAAGATGAATTTTCATGGAAAAATGCATCCCATTCCACTTTTATCTTTACCCCATAATCCTTGAATTCTCTATGGGCCCTCTTGACTTTTATGCAACCAAAAATATATTCGTTAATATTAAATAAATATCAACACATTTTAGCCAAATTATGAACATTAAAAACACCTTTAGAAAATAAATTATATGGGGCCTTTATCACTAATATTAGACCTTTAACATCAATGTCATTGATGTCAACCTCAAAATAAAACTACCACATCTTGAAACCTATATTTCACATGCCAACCTGCACATACTACCATCTAAAAAACATAAAATAACTCCCCTTTACTGTAACATCTTATACCTATTCCTTGTACCTATTTTTGTATCTATTTCTACATCTATTCCTATACCTATTTCTACAATTGTTCCCTATTCTTCTCCCCCTTTGACATCAATGAAAAAGGGACTATCTTAGAGATAACACTTAGCTCCCCCTCAACTGATGTTGATCTTCAATGGTAGGAAGTAAAAGAAATTACTCCCAACTTCTCCTATAGATACTCAAATGTGTCTTTTGGTAATATCTACAATTTATTCTATAGTACTAATATATTGCATCTTAACCTACTTATCTACAACCTATACTCTCAAGAAGTGATATCTGATAGGAATATGTTTTGTTCTTGAATGCATCAAAAGATTCTTAGAAATATTAATAGCACTTCTATTTTTTTTAAAGAAATAGGTTCATCATATTTTACCTTGATATCTTCCAAAGTTTTCTTCATCTAAAGCACTTGAGTATAACACAATACTATTGAAATATAATCTTCTTCAAATATAGAAAATGATATTAAATTCTACTTTTTACTTAGCCATGATACTAAGCTATCATCAAATAAGAAAGCTCCTCCACTTGTACTCTTTTTTATCTAAATAACGTACCCAATCTAAATCTATATAAGTAACCAAAGTGAAATCTCTACATATGGGATACCATAATCTATAATCTAATGTCCTCTTGACATATCTAAATATTCTCTTCACCAACTAAACATGACTTTCCTTCGGGACTTCCTAATATCTCACAACCATGCCTACTGCATACATGATGTCTAGCCTTAATGCTATCAAATATAAAAGACTACCAATCATACATCTATACAAATATTTATCTACAATAGGTGAATCTTCATCCTTACTCACCTTGTTCCCTATACTTATTGGTGTGCCAATTGGTACACAATCCTCAAAACCAAATTTTTTCAACATTTCCTTGGCATACTCATTTTGAGGTATGAAAATTCCTTTATCAGACTGAAATATTTGCAACCCTAAAAAAAATGAAAATTCCTCACGATAAGACATCTCAAATTCCTTTTGCATATTATTATAAAATTATTTTGTCATCTTTTTAATGTTTCCTCCAAAAATTATGTCATCAACATATACCATAACAAGCAATTTATTCTCACCTTCTATTTTGATGTAGAGATTACTGTCAACAAAAGCTCTCTTGAAAACTTTATCTTGTAGGTACTTATCAAGTCTTGCATACCAATCTCTAGGATCTTGTTTCAATCCATACAGTGCTTTCTTCAATTTGCATATATGGCTACTATCATTTGTGAGAATAAATCCCTTAGGTTTCTCAATGTAGACCTCCTCTTCTATATTTTTGTTTAGGAAGGTAGACTTGACATCCATCTAAAACACTTTAAATTTTTTAAACACTACATATGCAAGAAAGATTCTAATAACCTCTAGCCTTGCCACTAGTGCAAAATTTTCTTCAAAATCTATACCCTCAATTTGAGCATATCATTTACATACTAACCTTGCTTTATTGGTTACCTCACCATCTTTATTCAACTTATTTATGTATACCCATTTTGTTCCTATCACATTTTAATCTTTTGATTTAGGCACTAATTCCCAAGAATCATTATTTTCTATCTAATTTTATTCTTTATCCATTGCCTTAAACCAATGCTCATCATGTCTAGCTTCTAAAAATTTTCTAGGCTAAATTTTGGATAACAAAGAAAAGTTTACTTGCTCAGATTCACTTACCATCATCTTTTTGGTGTAAACTCCTTCATTTATGTTCCTAATGATGTCACTCTTATTATATTTTTTTGAACATATTTGGATGGGGTCTTGGTGTCCTTTTTCTTCTCCTTCTCCTCTTCATTTGACTCTTCAAAATCTTCATCTTCAAAGATTTTAGAAGTGTTCACTGGATCACTGGCTCTTTATGTCATATCTTCATCTCTCTTAACACTTGCAATTTCAAAAATATTTTTGGTTCTTTTGTTATAACATTTATAAGCTTTACTTTTGATATAATATCTAATAAATATACCTTCATATGTTCTATTACCTAGTTTTTCATCATTTCTCTTTATAAAGCATCTACTGCTAAAAACTCTGAAGTAATCAACTCTAGCTAGTTTGTCTTTCCATAGCTCATAAGGAGTCTTATAACTATTGACTCTCAACAATTATCTATTATGAATATGTATTATTGTACCAACTGCTTCTCTCTAATATTTTTCTTGCATCTTAAATTCATTTAACAATGTCCTTGCCATCTCCTAAATTATTCTATTTTTTTGCTCAACTACTCTATTTTATTGTAGAGTTCTGGCTACTAAATAATGTCTTTTTATCCCATGGTATTAAAAATACTCAATAAACTCATCTAACATAAGTTCTCCTCCTTGATCTGATCTTAGTCACTTAATCTTCAAATTAGTTTCATTCTCAACAAAAGCCTTGAATGCTTTGAAGTGGTTGAAAGCATCAAAAACATCACCCAAATCATACATGTAAGATCATTAATAAGCAATATGAAATATTTATCACCTTGAGTACTTTGAGTTCTCATAGGTCTACACAAATTAGTGTGAACAAGATCTAACATCTAAGGGTTCAAATATTATTTTGTTTTAAACCATCTTCTGACCTACTTTCCATGTTGACATGGTTCACAAAGCATGTTGGAGGCTTTTTTAATATTTGGAAGATCTCTAACTATTCCTTCTTATTGATGTTGACAATATTGTTAAAATTTATGTGTTCTAATCTCCTATACCATATCCAACTTTCTTCAACTTGACTCAAAAAATATTTTTGACGTTTGATATCTAATAACATATACAATCAACATATCTGAATATTTTTTCCTAATTTTACAACCTTTTGCATAAAAATTTAGTGTGTGTCTTTGATCAAATATTTGAATTACACTAAAAATATTATGCTTAAGACCTTCTACATACAAAACATTTTCAGTCTTAGTTCTACCACTATCCAAACTTAGTGTACCTTTGTACCTTTTTGACAATTTTGGTAGTAGTATTATCTCCAAATTTCACTGTGCCACCATTAATATTTTTTTAGTTTTATGAACTTGATCTTGTCTCCTATCATGTGCCTCAAACATCTACTATCAATAAACCATGTATTTTCTTCATTTCTTACATGCAAAGTTGTTTGGACCAACATAGACTTTTTAGGTTATTTTTTCTACCATGAACATGTCTAAACTTTTTTATTGATGAATGGAGCCTTGAAACTCTAGTCTTTTTTGACCAACTTTAACATGCTTCTATAATACCAAGCTATGTCTTTGAAGTTATTACACTTGTAAAATATTATGGCCTCTTCAATAAACTTTGATAGAGCAGCAAAAGAGTTGTGGCTTTTGCTTGATTCTATATGAGTTTCCTTCTCTTTAATTCTAAAATTGTTAGCCCTTTTCTGACATTCTATTTTCTTATGACCATATCCTTTACAATAAAAATATAACTTATTTGTGTATCTTTGACCTAATTGCCTTTTGTAGCTCTGTTCTTTCTACTTCTTTGTTTTATATGTCATCTATATTCTTAACTTCTTTTTATTTCATTTCCTCTTTTGTAAGAGCTTTAACATAGCTCTTTCTTTTTTCTGTGTTAACCTTGTCTATGAAAGTAGTGGCATCCCCTTTATCTTTTTTAAATTTGATACCTATCTTATTTGACAATGATCTTTGAATTTCTAATATCTTATTTAACATATTAGTGCCATTTTCAAATTTTGACTCATTAGCTACTCTATCATTGGCTAAATTATTTATTTTCTTGAGATCTGATTTTAAAGAGGTAATGACAACAACATACCTTTCACATTCTTCACTTGCTTTTTGTAACTGAGTTTTTAAATCTTCTTCAATCTTTTTGGCTTCTTCAATGTGTGGTTGTAGATGTTTAATTATTTCTTTTGACTCCTTTTCATTTTTCTCTATTGACACTTCAATATATTATTCTTCTTCTCAAGAGATTGTAATTATTCTAAGGGAAAAATGAGTTATCCTTCTAGATTCACTTCATCTTCATCTTGTTCTTCTTCTTGATCATCTATACTTTGCTTGTAGAAGCATCTTCATGTGTGGTTATGAATAGAATCTTTTCTTCATCTGAATCACTTCTTGAATTTACCTTTGAAATTTTTCTTGTATGTAGACCTTCCTTCTTCATTTTCAACATTACTCTTATCTAGGAACTTGGCTAAAAAATGTCCAATATTTATGCAATTAAAACATTTAAAAGGTAATTTTTCTTGATATTTACCTGTGCCCTTTTTTGGCTTGCAGATGAATATAGATCTATAGTCAACTTAATCATAGCTAGAGCTATCACTTGATTCTTTAATCTTATCCTTGTCTTTATTTGTTGTCTTGAAATAAACTTTGCTCTTTGAGGGTTTCTCTTATTCAGTCTACATCTCATATTTCATAAGAATACCATATAGTTCATCCATCTTTAGCTTGGCTAGATCCTTCATCTCCATGATTACTAAAACTTTTATATCATATCTCATTGGTAGAGATCTCAAAAACTTTTGCACCACCACTAATTCTTTTAAATTTTCTCCAAGGCCTTTAATATGATTAACTATTTAATCAACCCACAAAAGATAACTCGCTATATTTTCTTTCTCTTCCATTTTCAAACTCTCAAACTATCTTTTGAAAGTCTGAAGCTTAGCTTACTGAACCTTTCCATCACCTTTGTAAATATTTTCAAGGTTTACCCAAGTATCCTAAGAAAATTTGTGTTGCATAACTTTAACAAATTTTGATTCACATAAACCATATAAAATAGAATTTAAATCTTTAGCATTATTTTCATTTGCCTTTTTTTTCTAATAGAGTAGTCACAAGTGTCTGTAGCTCTTTGTATTCCTCCATAACTACTTATGAAATGTAAAATCCAAAAGACATTAAATAAGTCCTCATCTTTATGCTCCAAAAAGCATAATTTTTTCCATCAAACAAAGGTGCCTTATTTTTATAAAAATCTTCATGTGATCTAGCCATCATGCTTTCCCCGATCTACCTTCAAGCTGTAAAACTCTTTCCAAAAGAACCTGCTCTAATACCAATTATTAAGCACAAAATATACTAAGAGGGGGTGAATCAGTATATTATATGTCTTATAAATCTTTAACTTAATCAAACTCCACTTAACCATACATTCAAGATATGCAATAAAATTGAAACAATAACATGCACCACATGAGAGAGAGAGAGAGAGAGAGAGAGAGAGAGAGAGAGAGAGAGAGAGAGAGAGTATAATTTTACATGGAAACTCAATGTGGGAAAAACCATAGAGAAAAATCTCAAGTATAATAATGAACACCAACTCAAATTATGAAGTTTGAAATCACCAACTTGCAAGAGCACCAACCCCTTTTTTGAGAACCAACACAACAACTATTTGTGAGCACTAACCCATAGGAGCACAAACCCCTCTTGTGTATAAAAAAACCTATCTCTCAATGTTGTTTTCTCAACAAATGATAGAACTCTACAATATCTCTTTCTATTCTCTCTTCTTTTATTATATAAAACAATTACAAACCATGCACTCTCTTGCATACTACAAATGGATTCCCAAGCCTTTATTTATAGCTTTCCAAATGGCCTTTGACATTCACCCTTTATGACTCTTCACTCTTCATGAAAAATGGTGTTAAACTTGCATGACCCTTTAAATCCTTGTATTTGAAAAGTCATATGGTGACCCTTCACAATCAAATACATCTTTTCCTTTTTTGTCTTTATCTTGGTGACCTTTTGAATTCTTTAAGGTGACTCTTCATGGAAAAATATACCATACCATCTTTTGTCTTCACTTGGTGACTCTTGGAATTCTTCAAGATGATTATTCATGGGAAAATGCATCCCATTCCTCTTTTTTCTTTGCCCCATGATTCTTTGACTTCTACATGGGCCCTCTTTTGACTTTTATGCAACCAAAAATATATTCTTTAATATTAAACAAATATCAACACAATTTAGCCAAAAGATGAACATTAAAAACACCTTTAGACAATAAATGCTATGGGGAATTTATCACCAATGTTAGAACTTTCACATCAATGAAAATATCTACAACAAACTCCACTAAAAACATATTTGATTTACCTCTACAAAATGGTCAGTCAAACTTCCATTGCATTTAAAAAATATAATAAACTTATAAGCTATTGTTCACACTAAATATGGATTGTTGAAACCTCCAAAATCCACATAGATATTTTTAATATATTTTATAATATTCCTCAATAGTTATCTCATCTTGAAACATCAAAATACTATCAATAAAAACTTAATTATCATTCTCAGGTCACTTATAGAATATGGTCAAACACATAGTCAACTTTGGAGCTCAATATCTTTAACTATACAAACATTAAAACATTATAATTAGTGTCTCTAGATGCACCTTGGATTCCTCTTTAAATTTTGTTTTTACACCACTATTAAATTTATCCTAGATAAAAATAAATAAATCAAAAACTACACACTAGTTTTCCTTTGTTAATTTGAATATTCAAATTCCAATGGTCAATGTGTAAATACTAAACATTAGATACTTTGTCATCATCTCATGATCCTTGGTAACTTTAAACAAATATGCACTATCAATCTCCTCATAATTATCTTGAATTTAACCTACAATCACTCACCATTTATCATAGATCATCACATCTAAGATCATGCCAATTGGTAGCTCTATGTGCCTTCTATGTACATTGACTATTTGAATCGATGTGCTATATTGATATCCATATGTATAAACACCTTTATGTCATTGAAATTCTATCAAATCATCAATATTGAGATACATGTCCATATCATGTGAAATCTCAAGAACCTTTGACAAATTGACTTCACACATGTCATTGATCTCTATCTGACAAGATCACATGCTTTGTTAGATCTTCATCTAGTCAGATTAAACACTCATCATTAGATATTTGATTTGATTAAAATATCACCATATATATTTGATATCAAAAATTTGGATAATTATGGGAGCTTACTAAACTCTATCTAAGAATCCAAATTTGTACCTTAATAATTTTTTCTACGCTCAACCTCATGACTAAAAATTTGAACTGCACGATCACCTTTCATATGGGAATCCATCCATGTATCAAACTACTCCTAAAATCTTCACACATGTGAAATATGATGTCATCAAACTATTAACTCATCCTTATCTATCAAGATGACTATTTGATCTTAGACTTTTATATGACTATCTTGATGAATTATGTTCACTTTCATAAGCATTTTAAGTACTCATAACATTGTTAAGCATGGGATATACTGAGAGGCGGGGTGAATCAGTATAACATAAATCTTATAAACTTTCCCTTAATCAAATTCCACTTAACCAAACATTCAAGATATGCAATAAAACTGAAATAATAAACACCACACAAGATATAGAGAGACACCAGATTTAACATGGAAACCTAATGTGAGAAAAACCATGGAGAACAATCTCAAGTATATGAATGTGCACCAAATCAAACTACAATATTCACAAGAACCAACTTGCAGGAGCATCAACCCCTTTGTTGATCACCAACACATCAACTATTTGTGAGCACCAACCCCTTTGCTAAACACCAACACATCAACAATTCGTGAGTACCCACCCACAGGAGCACCAACCCCTTTTTTGAGTACCAACACAACAATAATTTGTGAGCACCAACCCATAGGAGCACCAACCCCTTTCTGTATACCACACAAATATCTCTCAATGTTGTTATCTCAACAAATGATAGTTCATTACAATATCTCTTTCCTCTCTCACCTTTTCTCTTCTAATCTAAATATAACAAATACAAATCATACTCATCTCTTATTGCTCTTCTAAGCTAGATATTACTATCTCAAATCAAACTCTATCACACACATTACAAATGGCTTCTCAATTCTTTATTTATAGCTTTCCAAATGACCTTTGGCCTTCCTCATTTATGACCCTTAAATCCTCATGGAAAATGGTGCTAAACTTGCATGACCCTTCATATCCTTGCATTTGAAAATTCATGTGGTGACCTTTCATAAACAAAATCATCCTTTCCTCTTTTATCCTTTTCTTGATGAATTTTTGTATTCCTTGAAGTGTCTCTTCATGAGAAATTGTGCCCTTCCTCTTTTGTCTTCACTTGGTGACTCTTGGAATTCCCCAAGATGACTCTTCATGGGAAAATGCATCCCATCCTTCTTTTGTCTTTACCCTATGACTCTTTGACTTCTCCATGGGCCCTTCTTTTGTCTTATATGCAACCAAAAATATATTCATTAATATTAAATAAATATTATCACACATTAGCCAAGATATAAATATTACAAACATCATTAAATGTAATACGGCCTTTATCACCATTAATGTTAGACCTTTGACATCAATGGCAATATTTCCAATAATCTCCCCCTTTATCATTGATGGTAACCTCAATCCTGAAACTACCACATCCTGAATCCTACACATACTATCATCTAAAAATCCTATAGTAACTCCCCCTTACTATAGTAACTTGTACCTATTCCCTATACATGTTCCTATACCTTTTATTCTACCCCTTTAACATCAATGGAAAAGGGCCTACCTAGAGCTAACTTAGCTCCCCCTCAACTGATGTTAAACCTTAATGGCATGAAGTAATATAAATTACTCCCAACTCCTCTTACAGATATTTGAATGTGTCCTTTGATTGTGCCTTTATGAAGATATCTGATAATACATATAAATTATTCCCTATCCTTTGAGCATCTACAATCAACTCATTTGAATATTTTCTTCTAATCTCACAACCTTCTACATAAAACTTAAATTTGTATCCCCAATCACATATTTTACTTACACTCAATAGATTATGCTTAAGACCTTTTACATAAAAAACATTATTAGTCTTGGTTCTACCATTATCCAAACTCAAAGTACCTTTTTCAGCTATCCTAGTAGTGGTTTTATCTCCAAATTTCACTATTCCACCATTGATCTTATTTAGAGTTGTGAACTTACTCTTGTCTCCTATGATATGCCTCGAACATCTGTTATCAATGACCCATGGCTTTTATTCAGTTTTTGCATGCAACACTATCTGTACCAACATAGAATCTTCAGATTGTTTCTTCTACCATGAACATGTCTAAACCTTGTTAATGAATGAAGCCTTGAAACTTTTGTCCTTCTTGACTGACTCAAACACACTTCTATAGTACCGAGCTGTGTCTAAATTTGTTACACTTGTAACATATTATGGCCTCTTCTTCAAAGCTTGATAGAGGAGCAAAAGAGTTGTAAATTCTACTTGACTCTACATGATTTTCCTTCTTATTTCTAAAACTGTTAGCTCTTTTTTGACATTATAATTTATTATGACCATGTCCATTACAATAAAAATAGTAACCATAAAAATAAGACATATATGTGTATCTCTAACCTGATTGTCTTTTATAGCTTTATTCCCTCCAGCATTCTTTGTTTGAAATGTCCTCTGTATTCTTCACTTATTCCCTTTTTGTTTTCTCTTTTGTAAGAGCTTCAACATAGCTCTTTTTATTTTCAAATCTAATATATGTCTTATCTAAATTTTCCTTTTGGATTTCTAATATCTTATTCAGCATGTTAGTGCTATCTTCAAATTTTGAATCACTAACTACTTTATTGTTGACTGCTTTCTTAATATCTTCTTTTAAAGAGGCAATTTCAATAGCATACCTTTCACATTCTTTTCTTACTTTTTACAACTGTGTTTTTAGATATTTTTCATTCCTTTTAGCTTCTTCAATGTGTAATGTTAGAACATTAATTATTTCCTTTGACTCCTTTTCATTTTTCTTGATCTTATGCTTCAATCTTGAATTTTTCTTTTCAATAGCTTCTAACTC